>OX380349.1:26211369-26562315 GCA_947425015.1 Pterostichus niger | reverse complement strand
AGAATTATTTTTTTATTTTATATGTACAATTGACATATTTGCAATTTACTTAGAATTATTTTTTTATTTTATATGTACAATTGACATATTTGCAATTTACTTAGAATTATTTTTTTATTTTATATGTACAATTGACATATTTGCAATTTACTTAGAATTATTTTTTTATTTTATATGTACAATTGACATATTTGCAATTTACTTAGAATTATTTTTTTATTTTATATGTACAATTGACATATTTGCAATTTACTTAGAATTATTTTTTTATTTTATATGTACAATTGACATATTTGCAATTTACTTAGAATTATTTTATTAAATATATGTGTGCGTTATTTATTTTATTAAATATATGTGTGCGTTATTTATTTTATTAAATATATGTGTGCGTTATTTATTTTATTAAATATATGTGTGCGTTATTTATTTTATTAAATATATGTGTGCGTTATTTATTTTATTAAATATATGTGTGCGTTATTTATTTTATTAAATATATGTGTGCGTTATTTATTTTATTAAATATATGTGTGCGTTATTTATTTTATTAAATATATGTGTGCGTTATTTATTTTATTAAATATATGTGTGCGTTATTTATTTTATTAAATATATGTGTGCGTTATTTATTTTATTAAATATATGTGTGCGTTATTTATTTTATTAAATATATGTGTGCGTTATTTATTTTATTAAATATATGTGTGCGTTATTTATTTTATTAAATATATGTGTGCGTTATTTATTTTATTAAATATATGTGTGCGTTATTTATTTTATTAAATATATGTGTGCGTTATTTATTTTATTAAATATATGTGTGCGTTATTTATTTTATTAAATATATGTGTGCGTTATTTATTTTATTAAATATATGTGTGCGTTATTTATTTTATTAAATATATGTGTGCGTTATTTATTTTATTAAATATATGTGTGCGTTATTTATTTTATTAAATATATGTGTGCGTTATTTATTTTATTAAATATATGTGTGCGTTATTTATTTTATTAAATATATGTGTGCGTTATTTATTTTATTAAATATATGTGTGCGTTATTTATTTTATTAAATATATGTGTGCGTTATTTATTTTATTAAATATATGTGTGCGTTATTTATTTTATTAAATATATGTGTGCGTTATTTATTTTATTAAATATATGTGTGCGTTATTTATTTTATTAAATATATGTGTGCGTTATTTATTTTATTAAATATATGTGTGCGTTATTTATTTTATTAAATATATGTGTGCGTTATTTATTTTATTAAATATATGTGTGCGTTATTTATTTTATTAAATATATGTGTGCGTTATTTATTTTATTAAATATATGTGTGCGTTATTTATTTTATTAAATATATGTGTGCGTTATTTATTTTATTAAATATATGTGTGCGTTATTTATTTTATTAAATATATGTGTGCGTTATTTATTTTATTAAATATATGTGTGCGTTATTTATTTTATTAAATATATGTGTGCGTTATTTATTTTATTAAATATATGTGTGCGTTATTTATTTTATTAAATATATGTGTGCGTTATTTATTTTATTAAATATATGTGTGCGTTATTTATTTTATTAAATATATGTGTGCGTTATTTATTTTATTAAATATATGTGTGCGTTATTTATTTTATTAAATATATGTGTGCGTTATTTATTTTATTAAATATATGTGTGCGTTATTTATTTTATTAAATATATGTGTGCGTTATTTATTTTATTAAATATATGTGTGCGTTATTTATTTTATTAAATATATGTGTGCGTTATTTATTTTATTAAATATATGTGTGCGTTATTTATTTTATTAAATATATGTGTGCGTTATTTATTTTATTAAATATATGTGTGCGTTATTTATTTTATTAAATATATGTGTGCGTTATTTATTTTATTAAATATATGTGTGCGTTATTTATTTTATTAAATATATGTGTGCGTTATTTATTTTATTAAATATATGTGTGCGTTATTTATTTTATTAAATATATGTGTGCGTTATTTATTTTATTAAATATATGTGTGCGTTATTTATTTTATTAAATATATGTGTGCGTTATTTATTTTATTAAATATATGTGTGCGTTATTTATTTTATTAAATATATGTGTGCGTTATTTATTTTATTAAATATATGTGTGCGTTATTTATTTTATTAAATATATGTGTGCGTTATTTATTTTATTAAATATATGTGTGCGTTATTTATTTTATTAAATATATGTGTGCGTTATTTATTTTATTAAATATATGTGTGCGTTATTTATTTTATTAAATATATGTGTGCGTTATTTATTTTATTAAATATATGTGTGCGTTATTTATTTTATTAAATATATGTGTGCGTTATTTATTTTATTAAATATATGTGTGCGTTATTTATTTTATTAAATATATGTGTGCGTTATTTATTTTATTAAATATATGTGTGCGTTATTTATTTTATTAAATATATGTGTGCGTTATTTATTTTATTAAATATATGTGTGCGTTATTTATTTTATTAAATATATGTGTGCGTTATTTATTTTATTAAATATATGTGTGCGTTATTTATTTTATTAAATATATGTGTGCGTTATTTATTTTATTAAATATATGTGTGCGTTATTTATTTTATTAAATATATGTGTGCGTTATTTATTTTATTAAATATATGTGTGCGTTATTTATTTTATTAAATATATGTGTGCGTTATTTATTTTATTAAATATATGTGTGCGTTATTTATTTTATTAAATATATGTGTGCGTTATTTATTTTATTAAATATATGTGTGCGTTATTTATTTTATTAAATATATGTGTGCGTTATTTATTTTATTAAATATATGTGTGCGTTATTTATTTTATTAAATATATGTGTGCGTTATTTATTTTATTAAATATATGTGTGCGTTATTTATTTTATTAAATATATGTGTGCGTTATTTATTTTATTAAATATATGTGTGCGTTATTTATTTTATTAAATATATGTGTGCGTTATTTATTTTATTAAATATATGTGTGCGTTATTTATTTTATTAAATATATGTGTGCGTTATTTATTTTATTAAATATATGTGTGCGTTATTTATTTTATTAAATATATGTGTGCGTTATTTATTTTATTAAATATATGTGTGCGTTATTTATTTTATTAAATATATGTGTGCGTTATTTATTTTATTAAATATATGTGTGCGTTATTTATTTTATTAAATATATGTGTGCGTTATTTATTTTATTAAATATATGTGTGCGTTATTTATTTTATTAAATATATGTGTGCGTTATTTATTTTATTAAATATATGTGTGCGTTATTTATTTTATTAAATATATGTGTGCGTTATTTATTTTATTAAATATATGTGTGCGTTATTTATTTTATTAAATATATGTGTGCGTTATTTATTTTATTAAATATATGTGTGCGTTATTTATTTTATTAAATATATGTGTGCGTTATTTATTTTATTAAATATATGTGTGCGTTATTTATTTTATTAAATATATGTGTGCGTTATTTATTTTATTAAATATATGTGTGCGTTATTTATTTTATTAAATATATGTGTGCGTTATTTATTTTATTAAATATATGTGTGCGTTATTTATTTTATTAAATATATGTGTGCGTTATTTATTTTATTAAATATATGTGTGCGTTATTTATTTTATTAAATATATGTGTGCGTTATTTATTTTATTAAATATATGTGTGCGTTATTTATTTTATTAAATATATGTGTGCGTTATTTATTTTATTAAATATATGTGTGCGTTATTTATTTTATTAAATATATGTGTGCGTTATTTATTTTATTAAATATATGTGTGCGTTATTTATTTTATTAAATATATGTGTGCGTTATTTATTTTATTAAATATATGTGTGCGTTATTTATTTTATTAAATATATGTGTGCGTTATTTATTTTATTAAATATATGTGTGCGTTATTTATTTTATTAAATATATGTGTGCGTTATTTATTTTATTAAATATATGTGTGCGTTATTTATTTTATTAAATATATGTGTGCGTTATTTATTTTATTAAATATATGTGTGCGTTATTTATTTTATTAAATATATGTGTGCGTTATTTATTTTATTAAATATATGTGTGCGTTATTTATTTTATTAAATATATGTGTGCGTTATTTATTTTATTAAATATATGTGTGCGTTATTTATTTTATTAAATATATGTGTGCGTTATTTATTTTATTAAATATATGTGTGCGTTATTTATTTTATTAAATATATGTGTGCGTTATTTATTTTATTAAATATATGTGTGCGTTATTTATTTTATTAAATATATGTGTGCGTTATTTATTTTATTAAATATATGTGTGCGTTATTTATTTTATTAAATATATGTGTGCGTTATTTATTTTATTAAATATATGTGTGCGTTATTTATTTTATTAAATATATGTGTGCGTTATTTATTTTATTAAATATATAGGTATATATATTATTAAATATATAGGTATATATATTATTAAATATATAGGTATATATATTATTAAATATATAGGTATATATATTATTAAATATATAGGTATATATATTATTAAATATATAGGTATATACATATATATAGGTATATACATATATATAGGTATATACATATATATATACATATATATATACATATATATATATATATATATATATATATATATATATATATATATATATAACCCCTCTATATCCCCTCTACCCCCCCTATAACCCCTCTATACCCTCTGCCCCTATATCCCCTCTACCCCCTATAACCCCTCTACCCCCCTCTACCCCCTATAACCCCTCTACCCCCCTCTACCCCCTTTAACCCCTCTACCCCCCTATATCCCCTCTAACCCCTCTACCCCCCTATATCCCCTCTAACCCCTTTATCCCCTGTATATCTCTATATTTATATCTGTCTCTATATCTCTATATCTCTATATCTCTATGTCTCTATGTCTCTATATCTCTACGTTAAACAAGTATGTAGCACATCAAACAATATTCAACATGAAAGAATATCTTATAGTCCAGCACAATAATTCAGGCCAGTTATAGATAACTAAATTAAAAGGCTTTTGCGTAAGACACCAGGTGTACGGAAAGTATATCTCAATTGTAAACAAATTATTCATAATTTCTTTTCTCATTTTAATATACTGATTTATTTTATGGACTACAGACTTTTTAGACTAATTAAAATATAAATAAATGATATTATCACTTACATTTTTTTCCTGAACGGTGTGATTCTACAAGTGAAGCGGTTGACAGCATTGGATCAACCAGCCAGCTCGACTCCCGGGACTGAATGCCGATGCAGCAAAGTTGCGTAAACTGCAAGAGCTCAGAAAATACATATAAAATGTGGTCATTTATTTGCTACAGGAACATCATTTCAATTACAGTAGTTTTATATATATATAAGTTACAGTAGTTTTATACATATATATATATATATATATATATATATATATATATATATATATATATATATATATATATATGGTTTCAATAGAATTGTTGTAAATTATCTATTGAAACCATATTTATTATTTATTTTACATTACTAAGATACAATAATTTTATATATTTATTTATTGGGTATAAACAATAAGAAACTATGTTTTAAATTACTCAATTATATTTATATATACATATATATATATATATATATATATATATATATATATATATATATATATATATATATTTATATATACATATATATATTTATATATACATATATATATTTATATATCCATATATATATTTATATATACATATTCCGGTTTCGCCGTCATGCAACAAAATTCAAATTCATAAAAAAAGTATTACTTTTATTACTAGTTGTACAAATAATTATTATTTCATTATCACATACCTTTAATATTCCTGAAAACAATTAAAGAAACACACACAAAACACCCCAAAGTACGGTTTCGGAACTAATTATTTGTTATAAAATTAATCAAACAAACCCCAAATATTACTGTGTATAACGAAATCGTATAAAAGTACATTTAAACCATTTTTAAATCCGAAAATATTAAATAAAATAAAATAAATAAATAAATAAATATTTCATCACGTCTTCACACAAAATATCCCGAAACGCGTTGTTGAACATAGTTCATGATATTCAAGTACCTTTTATGAAGTTCTGCGTTGTCACCCTCGATGGTGAAAGCTTACAGGGCTTTAGCAAGCTTTCACGTCACCAATATACTAACTTATCTTAATCCTAATGAACAGTGCACGACTCCTAACAGTTATAGTGCATTGAAAACTACTCAAATGCAGCGGTATTTTTGATTATCGTTAACGCAACTAATTGTAAACGACCCGATTGTATATTTATTGCATAAAAACTACCCCTGTGGCTCCTCCACCCTTTCGTAAATATATATTTTTACGTGTTTATAGAGAGTTGTTTTTTTGGTTATTTAAGTCGGCGGGATTTGAACTCGCAAACTTTCCCTAAGTGATGCGATTCCGGCTGGAATTATTTACCTCACATACGTTACTGTTGTGTGAAGTTCTGTCACTTTCTTCCTCGTCTATCTCGTTGATGAGGCTCTTCAGGTCTGGTCTTGGGCGAACTATTAACAGAAAAACTACAATATTGTGTGGCTCGAAATTCATACTAATTACATTAAATAAATATATCGTTTTGCCTTTATCATAGAGATCTGATTTTACGGGCCCCCTCTTATGAACTGCTTTAGTTTATAAATAGTTAACAGAATTGTAGAAAAAATGTAAAAACTTGTTAAAAATAAAACGATAAACCAAGCTCAAAATTATTTAAAATTTTGTTAGAAAATTGCACAAGAAGAATTGGAGCCCAATGACAGTGCAGGGAACCTATAGTTTATAGTGGATTGAACCCGCGAACTAGCGCTTGTGAAGCAAGCGCGCTAACCAGCAGTCAGCAAGAACTGTTTGTTTAATTGGCTTGATGATATATTTATCTTTTATTTTTAAACATAATAAAAAGGAAATTATTTTTATGAACTCTAAGGCCAACACAGTATTGCAGTATAAATTCAATTTAAATTTGGAGTAAACTTTTGGTAATTTGTTTATAAATTTCTTTTGTACTTAGCTTTTTAAGAAGAAGGGAGAAATTTCGGGACGGTGTCGGTAGATGAAAAAGATAAAATACTTTAAATTCAGTCACATTTGTTTTATTCCAACTTATTGTGAAGCTCTTCATCTTGTTCTTGGCTGCATCCAACCTAGAATCTTCTGAAGACGTCTAGAGAGCTTCTTCCATCCTGGACCTGAAACTAATATTAACTATGAAACTTTCAACAACTGCAATTATACAGGGTGTTTTCAGTGGGATCTCGAGAACTTTAAGAGTTACTATTAAAAGTTTCAAATAAAAATTATGGATACTAAAAAGCCCTATCATTAAATTGCCCTACTGACGTGACAACCTTTGTCTGATTACAGTTTTCGAGATTCACTCATTGTTTTTGTGCTGCAACACTGTGTGATTTAAAATTAATCTACCTTAAATAAATATATCATTGCGCCTTTATCCGCGACATTTAAACCCAGAAATTCTCACTTATGAACTGTAAGTAAATATTAAACATAATTGTAACTTTTAACAATTATTTTTTACCACTCAATCAATCAGCCTCTATCTTATTTGGATTTTTTTTTATTAAACACTTTTCAAAACTCGTTAAAAAATAAAACAACAAATGCGTCGTTTTATTTTAGCCTCCCAACCACCCCCGAGCTCAAAATAATTTAGAATATTCTTACTAAATATCATTGCACCTTTATACACTTCTGAGTGGGGCAGATCTGCAATTGTGGATCACAATAGAAGACATATTTCACCGTTAAGTACAGTATATGAATTTACAACACAGAATTAATTTTAAGTATAGTAACGAATTGAATCAGAAACTTCTAAAATGATAAGCCATTAAATATAAATATGTACAGTAAATTTTTAAATGAGTTTTGCAGATAATTTTGTTATTAAAATATAAAAAATATTAGTTGTCCTTCAGGCATCACAGAAATAAACTGAGATAAGAAAAGTTAGAAGAAGAAGAGAACTAATAACTTATAACTACCCGGCTTATCTAATCGGACTTATATTTAAACGGACCACGGTCATTCACACAACGCTTAAATCTAATTGGACTAAAATTACCCGGACTTATACTAAGAAGAAAGAGAACTAATGTGAGAAATAACTAGGAGAAAAGTCTAAACCTGAGATGCATGAAGGAATAACTTCAAAAATAATTAATTTTACTTTAATACTACTATTATTTTGTTATTAATATTTACGTGAATTTAAATTAAACAATTTAATATTTATTTGTATCGAATGGATAGTGGCTCTAGTGACCTAGAGGCCTTCATTTTGATTCGATATCCCGTCCTTATCACGCCTGTGACTCACTCTGTACGTGATGTATTTTGACGGCTGGTAACCGTACTTTACAATGAAAATGTCATCTACCGAGATGTGCAACTGCAGAGCTGCGACACTCTGACGTAAATAAAAAGTGTAATGATACCTTTTAAATTAAAATAAAAAATGTTATTGCCAAATTTAATATTAATTATGTTAAATATTTATTTACTACGCTGCACAGCAAGAATTTAAATCCAGTGACTATACAGGGGACCTACAGTTTATAGTGGAATCTGAACCACTTGGCCGGAATTGAACCCGCCGAACTGATGCTTGTGAAGCAAGCGCGCTAACCAGCAGTCAACAAGAACTGCATGTTTGCTTAACTGATGTTATTATTTATTTTTATTCGTAAATCGAATCGATTTTTTATGAAATTTAAAGTTAAAAGGTCTATACAGAGTTGTTTACAGTTTGGTACTTATCTTTTGAAGGAAGAAGAAGAATCTCTGGACGGTTTCGGCAGATGTCCTTGACTGGGTTCATCGAGGAAGCTCGTGGATCGTCTTGGACATGCCTGGAACACAACGTCTTGAAGCTGTCCAGCTGCTGTTGATCCTGTATCAACAGAAACATCACTTTGATTAATATTATTACCTTTGAAAGTTTCAGCCATTGCATCAAACCGGAATAAACAACATTGAATTAAATAATTTACAAATACCGTTTGTTTATCTAATTTTACTGAATGCGTTACTGTTATTTGAACTGCACAACCTTCTAACAATTTAATTCGGTGGGCTACAAAATAGTCAATTTAAATTATGATAAAACATTCAATACTTATTAGCCAGAATAATTTTATACGTATTAAACGACAATAAGGAGTGATTTATTTCACTGATCTCCTGTCAAGAAGTCCTAAATTATTTTAGAGATAAATAAAAATTTAATTTCAGATACTAAAGTTATAAGTAATCTATTTCAACAAAAGTTGCAAGTGATTTTAGAAATATTCAGGATTCTTAATAATGGCCCCTGAAGAGTGGCCATAATGTACCCTTCTTGCTTCGCAAAAATTATAAACCAACATGCAAGCAGCGCGAGTAGAAGGGTAGAAAAATATAACTAATATAGCTTCAATAATTTCCTAATTCTCGTACTCTAACTTCAACCCACTTTGGCTAATTTTATCTTTAGTAATACCCAATAATTAATATGTTGCAAATCATCTATACCAACTTGAATTAAAATATCTCTCTCCTCGCACAACTTAAAAAACTAACTAGAATGTGTTCGTTAAATGAAGTCTGCAGGCTCTGAGTTTCGAACCCAAGTCTGCCAGTTTCTTCAGCAAACCAAACATAATTCCAGAAAGTGTGAGAGTTAGTTAGTCCGAGTCGCAGCCTGTCCTCGTTGATAACACACCCTTCCTACATCAATCAAATCTCACTAATATACTGATTGAATTCACCAGGACTAGTTACAAACAGACACACATGTAATGATAGTTTTACAGAACTCGACCGTGTAAAATCTCCCGGGCGAGATTACAAAGTGGAGACTGTGATTTAGAAAATAGTGTTTCACAAAAACAAATCATTTTAATAACTTATGAAATAGTTTAGTTAATCTGCAATTATTAGTTTTGTACAAGGCATGCTTTCTTCCATTTGTTCTATTTCTTCTTTAATTTCCAGCAGTAAAATTCAAGATGTAATCCTGTTCATTTCTTCACAGCAATATTCATTTATTATCTTGTAATTCTTATTTTTTCAAAATTTATTTATTTATTTCTAAAGAATCATGCAAAATTATTATTTTAAATTGAGTACATTTAAATTATAGATATTAAATAATTTTATTGATACAATTAATTTATTTCAAACATAATTATTATTTTAATCTTTTACTATATTCAGTATTATATTGTTGCATCATGTATGACTTTTAACATTTAAAATTTGGTAATTAAATAATAATTCAAAAATATAAATGTCTTGAATTGCTTGACAATCTTCAACAGCAGGAACTCTGGATCAATTTTTGTCTTGATATATTTAACTTCTTGTTTTACAATTTAATGACATATTTCAATCAAGTATCAATTATTTTATTAAATATTTGTGAAACGCTATTTAAATTTAAAATATAAAAGACACAAGGAACTTGTCATTTTGTAACAAAGACTGGTGGTCAAGCAACACAGAAGTGAAACTTGATTGATGTAGAAAGATTGTGTCAACAACTGTGACAGACAGTCACCCGGGCAAACTGACGCTGACTTTTCCTGAAATGATGCTCGAGTCACACAAGAAACTATAAAGTAGGATTTGAACCCACTGTAAATTATAAGACAATTATTTAATTAACCAATAGCGAACATCACATCCCATCCCTTCAAAACTAACCCTAGACTAACTCAAAACCTCGACAAATCAGTGAAGAATTTCATGTCTAAATAACCCTCACAAAATTTAGCAACCCTTGAAAAGTTACCCTCTAATCACATTAATTAATATCAATAACACAATAAAAATAATAAATATGCCACTGGTAAACGACTGCGCATAAAATAAATGAACACCCACAATTGTGATGGTCGCGATTTGGCAGCTACTAGTAACTAACTTATAAATATTAAATGTCCACTTATCTGTGTGTATGAGGTTGTTGGACTGCAATGAAGCCGCTTCCCGGAGTGGACTCGACGTGATCTTGCTCCGGAGGGATAGCTCCTTGACGACAGCATCCTACAATTAAAAACATTCTTCTTCAAATATGCCCTAAATATATTCGTTCAGTTAATTTCTATTTATAATCACACTATTTTCAATTATATAATTAATCAAGTGCAATAAAACAATTACAAAAATTAAATAAATTCACTACTAAATGTCTTACAATGTATTATTTTTGTGTTAAACCGGACAAATTTTATTCCAGTAATTAAGGAAGAAACTTATTTATCGATATTTAATAACTGTTTAATCAATAAAAAAAAATGCAGAAATTAATATTTAATCAAAAACCATCAACTCGAATCCGACTCGCTGATTTTTCGTTAATTTCAATAAAATATGTAATTCGTCGAGCTTGTAAACCCATAATTGGGTAAAATGTACATGTGTGATAATGGCTGTTAATATAAATAATGCTGGGTGACAATTTTATCTGTAATTATGTACACTTGATGCTAAATAATATGTTACAAATCTATATATGCAAATTCAAGAACTTTATTCAACAAGATCTGCAACTGAAGAGCCGCATTCATCGCTGTATTGAACACTAGGTTCGATGAGAAGTATATTTGTTTAACTGTACAAAGATCTGCGATTGCAGAGTCCTTCAAAATTAATAAACCCATGATATTTAATTTATTAATTTTTGAGCCATGATCTGCAAGTGCGGAACAGTACAACCAGAAAAAACTCAAAAGACTAACCTGTTATCCATTCTTGGTGAGTCTCTACCAGGAGTAGAGGTCCTTAGGGACTGCCTGGACTCCTTGGACCTGCCTCGCCGTAGACTACCATGTCCTGGAAGACTGGTGCTCATCCGCGATACTGGAATGCTCGGTTGGAGTATTTTTCGTTACTGCATCATGCTAAAAAGTGACAAATATTTATTAGCATTGAACAAACATATATTACATATTAGTTGTACATGATCCAAGACTATCAAATCGGTTTTATTTAATTTATTTATTATTTAATTAAATATTTCAAATTTTTCAAGCGCTGAATTTTTAATCAAGTTTTCAAGTACCTATAACTTTTGTGTTGAACCGAATAAATATCAGTAGACGTTGATTAATCTTAATTGTAGTTGAAGATCACCCTCCAATAATAATTTTGGGTGATAGTCTATAGTTACTTACTTGAACCGTGGCCGCAGCGCACACGCAGATCCAGAACAACTACCTACTTGAAGTGCAATCAACCTTGTTTTCTTTCAACTCTAACTTATCCTGGAGGTTTTTATCTTGGTGTTGGCTGCGTTCATTTAATTAAATATCACACACTGTTTAATTCACTAGACATCGACCACGTTGATGGTGACCCCCCAGGTCTTCAGTAGGTCATTAAAATTCCGCAACGATAATATCACCTTGCCTTAAAACCATGAATAAGAAAATTAAAACAATATATGACTCAAAATTAATCTATATAACAATACAGAAATATATCACTACACCTTTATCAGTGAAATTTAAACTCTCAAATATTAAAATAAAGGTATTTAGAATTATAAAATTGTTATTTTAAATTTTAGAGAAATATTTTAGAGCTCGTTAAAAATAAAACAACATATTTGTTGTTTTATTTTTTCCACCCGACCTCCCCCGAGCATAAAAATAATTTAGAATTTTGTTATTAAATAGATACATCATTATACCTTGATTACTTTCTGAGTGAAACGGCTCTGCAATCACAGATCACAGTAGAAGACACATTTTACAAAGAAATATATCCATGCTTGGGAAGTTTCCCTCTCTCTCATAGAGGTCCTGAGGGACTACCTGGACTCCTTGGGCCTGCCTCGCAGTAGACTACCATGTCCTGGAAGACTGTGCTCATCCACGATGCTGGAATGTTCGGTTGGAGTATTTTTCTACTAGAAGTGGAATCACGCGTCTTTTGTTTCAACTCTAACTAACAGATAAACATGATTAATATAATAGAGCACTCATCTTCTAATTCATACTAGATTTAATTAAATATCACAAACTGTTTAATTCACTAGACGTCTACCTCGTTGATGGTGACCCCCAGGTAGGTCTTTAAATTCCAGCAGCATTACTATCACCTTGCCTGAAAACCAGTAAGTAAATTAAAACAATATATTACTGAAAATTAATCTATATCACTACGCCTTTATCAGTGAAATTTAAACTGTCAAATATTAAAAAATAAAGTTATTTATAATTAATAAAATTGTTATTTTAAATTTTAGAGAAATGTTTTAGAGCTCGTTAAAAATAAAACAACATATTTGTTGTTTTATTTTTACCACCCGACCTCCCCCGAGCATAAAAATAATTTAGAATTTTGTTATTAAATAGATACATCATTATACCTTGATTACTTCCTGAGTGAGACAGCTCTGCAATCACAGATCACAGTAGAAGACATATTTTACAATTAAATATAGTGTTTAGTTACAATACAGAAATAAATTTTGATATTTTAGTATAGTAATTAATTGAATTAGAGACCATTAGAATCACAAGCCATTGCCTTAGAACGTTCAACTATCCGTTAATCCATCTCAAAATGATATTTATATAAAATATAGTTTAAAAAAAAGTATTTACTTGAAATTTCATATTTAAATAGAAACAAATAAGAATAGTCCTTCAAGCATCACAGAAATAAACTAGAATAAGAAAACTAAACCGGAAGTCGACTTATAACTACGCGGACTTATAACTACGCGGACTTATGACTACGCGGACTAATATCTACGCGAACTTAAACTACGCGAACTTAAATTATGCGGACTTATAACTACGCGGGCTTAAAACTAAGCGAACCCTGATTTGTATCCCGAGATGCATGAAGGAATCATTTTAAAAATCATTCATTTCATTTTAATGCTATTATTATATTTGTTATTAATATTTACGCAAATTTAAATTAAACAATTTAAAGTTATTTGTATGGAATGAACAACCGAGCGTCTTAAGTCAATCGGCTCGTACCCTAAAAGTCTCCGATTTGATTCCATATCACACATCTATCATTTAAACATTTTAATCATCGATATAACACTCTCCACTAACAAGCCTACGTCTCGATTAAAATGCCATCTACCAAGATCTGAATCTGCAGAGCAATGACACTCTGAATTAGATAAAAGACGTGATGATATTTTCTTTAATTAATAAAAAGAATAATTTTGAAAATTGTTTGAATTAATTACTGCTGAACTTATTTTCTTATTACATTAAATATTTACTTACTATGCTGCACGACTCAATGACAGTGCAGGGGACCTACAGTTTATAGTGGAATCCGAACCACCTGGTGGGGATTGGCGTGGTGATATATTTAATAAATTAATTATTTAAAATACAGTCACAATTTGTTTTACTCTTTAATATCATAGACTACTTACTTGTATATTTTACACCAAAATTTAATTAAACATCACTCACTAATTAAGTCACTTCACAAATTATGCACCTCCGTTTGTTTCACTAACAAATTATTCTGCACAACAGTAATACGCCGTCAAACAATTATATTCAGTGGATTGTAAAATTGTTAATTGAAATTGCTTACAGGAACGTCGACAAAGAGTGGACAACTTCATTGATCCCCTGTCAGAATGTCTTCAATTATTTAAAAGATAAATGCCTCCAATTTAAATGGAAGAGAATTAAATTTCAGATACTTTTACTATAAGTTACAAGTACCTTATTACAATGAAAGTTGTAAGTGTTTTCAGAAATATTCAGGATTCCTAATAATGGTTCCTGAAGGGTGGCCATAATATACCCCCTTCTATTCCGCAAAAATTATAAACTAACATGCAAGGGTAGAAAAAATAAATAATTTAACTTCAATAATTCTCGTACACTAACTTGAACTATATTACTGCCCAAAGTAACTAGCTAATTTTATCTTTAGTAATACCCAATAAAAGTTGCAGATTATCTACCCTACATTGAATTAATATACCTCCTCGTACAACAAAACTAAAACCTAAACATAATATGCGGGCGGTACGAGTCGAGAGTTTGAAAATATAGCTAAACTAGTATTAGTACTATATGCTAATTAACCTATGCTTCCTAACTTTCATATGCAATGCACCCTGAATATTTCCTGTTCATTTAAAACTAGAGATGGGCGAATATCAAATTTCTCGAATTCGAATACGAATATTAATCAGATCTCGAATATTCGAGATACTCGAATATTCGAATACTCCTAAAAGTTAATTTATTTATTATTAATAATTATTTAATTATGTCCTTTTAATTACTTGAATGAAATTATTAAGATAAAATAAAATTAAAACAAATAGTACAAACAAAAAAGAAAAAGACGAAAACTTCAAATTTAAGGTGAAACGTACGGGCTGATGTTGGCGAAAAACAAATTTGAAATACGTATGTCTTCATGGTTTTGAAACAAAATATCTTTGTTATTAATAACTTCAAAGTATTGCAATAGCTTTAAGTTTATGTACAAATGATAAAGAAAAACATAGTTAAATTGAGGTCAACATATAGCGCGATATTCGAATGTTCGCTATACTGACATTAACATTCGAAAATCTCGAATATCGAATAATGTCAATATTCGCGGCATTCGACTATTCGCGGATGATATTCGCCCATCTCTATTTAAAACATACACATACATAAAAGTAAATGTTTGTAATCAGTTTTATGCGAAGCATTTTTATCTAGAACAATTCAGACTCGTCTGACAACGAAACAATAAAGTCAATCTCTCTTAATCAATGATCATATCAACTACCATTATTTATAAAATTATCAAAGAACAATTATCAATAAAAAACAAAAATTAACTTGAAGCTCAATCGAAATCTTTGATTTGAATACAGCAAATAATTATTTGATGAAGCTTAACTATTGCGACAGTATCACCCACTGAATTTAATTAACTATCGCTCATTGTTTAAGTCACTTTATAAAATATGCGCCGCGGTAAACACCCAAAACAATCAAAATTCCCAGTAAAAATACACCCATCTACCGACTTATTTATTTCACACTTAATTTAATATCACCGTTGAACCTCAACCTCCTCCGAGATAAACTCTTTCGGATAATAAAATCAAGTGATTTTCAATCGCGCACAAAATAACATAAAATTGCCCGCAAAAAAAACGTAATAAACCATAATTCATTCTCTCTATTTTCCCCCAAATATGGGGTATGTTTAGCTACATAACAAAGGATCATGTGAGAAATAAATTGGTGTATGATGAGTGTCAGATTGAAAACAATGTTATTAACAGTGTGAACGTGCACGAGTCATTATTTAATATTATTATTATTTTTAGCATAGTTTTAATTCTTTCTTCATTCAAATCGGTGGGTATGTCATGTATGTAAATTCTTATTAACAATTATGTCTATATTTTAAATTTGAATAAATTGAAAAGAATTTTGTTACCAGGGTTATTATTTTTGTGTAAATAAGATGTATGTGTTAAGATTGAGGGTGTAAGATTATGTGTACGTCTTATAAGTTGAGGAATGAATGTTATTTACGGTTTATTACGAGCGCAAGAGTTTCCGATGATGGAGAATAAATGTTTGGTGTTTTATCACGGCACAAAGAATAAATAAACACCCACAATTGTAGGGGTTGCAATTTGACCGCTACTAGTAACTAACTTGGAAAATAAAGAAATAACAAGTGTCTACTTAGCTGTTGAAATCAGGTAGTTGCAGTGTAATGAAGGCTCGTTCCGCAGTGGACTGGCTTTGCAGCTCATCATCATGAATGCTCATCGACTGGACTTCCTTCAGGACTAATCTCGCCCTGAAGAGATAGCTCTTTGACGACTGCATCCTAAAATTACAAAGATTCTTCTTAAAATATGCCATAAATATATAAGTTCAATTAATTTCGATTTATAATCACACTATTTTCAATTATAGAATTAATAAAAATAAAATAAATTTACTACTAAATATCTTATCAAATATATTAATATTATTTTCGTGTAAAACCGGATACATTTTATATCTATAGATACGTTAACTCCTATTCATAATTTAAATAATTATATTTGATCAAAATTCTTACAATCAGAATAGGGTTCATTGTTGTACAACTGTTTATCAAGTTTTTCGAATGAAATTTTTAGATTTATGCGACAATTTATACATCAAAATGATCACCAGAAAATAAGGAATCGATAGACATAAGTTTTACATATTGAACTAAAAAATTACCGGTTCAAATGTTCATAAAAACGCGCACAATACGTATTATTGTCACAATTGTTGACAGAAACAATTATGGCGGCCATGCTAAACCAAGGCCAACTGTAATCCAATAACAATTTATTTAGATATTTTTATGTAATTTATAGAAAAATCTGCGATTGCAGAGCCCTTCAAAAATGAATAAGACATGATGATATTAAACTTTAATTTATTCATTTTTGAGCAATGATCTGCAAATGCAGAACAGAACAACCAGTAAAAATTCGAAGACTAACCTGTTATCCATTCTTGGTGGGTCTCCCTCTCAGGAATAGAGGTCCTGAGGGACTACCTGGACTCCTTGGGCCTGCCTCGCGGTAGACTACCATGTCCTGGAAGACTGGTGCCCATCCACGATGCTGGAATATTCAGTTGGAGTATATTTCTACTAGAAGTGCAATCACGCGTCTTTTCTTTCAACTCTAACTAACAGATAAACATGATTAATATAATAGAGCACTCATCTTCTAATTCATACTAGATTTAATTAAATATCACAAACTGTTTAATTCACTAGACGTCTACCTCGTTGATGGTGACCCCCAGGTAGGTCTTTAAATTCCAGCAGCATTACTATCACCTTGCCTGAAGTAAATTAAAACAATATATTACTGAAAATTAATCTATATCACAATACATAAATATATCACTACGCCTTTATCAGTGAAATTTAAACTGTCAAATATTAAAAATCACTCTTAATCAATGATCATATCAACTAACATTATTTATAAAATTATCAAAGAACAATTATTAATAAACAAACAAAAATTAACTTGAAGCTCAATCGAAATGTTTGATTTGAATATTCCCAGTAAACATATGCCCATCTACCGAGAAGTTCACCCTGAAGGGGTTTGAATTCTAAAACTTTTGCTCATACGACGACAACGCTACCATTATGCTACAACGACCTATAAATGAATCGCAGTCCACTGCCAGTTATGTTTCTAGTTATAAATTAAACTTCCCAGAACATTTATTTAGATTATATGAACGATTGAAATTTGATCCTTAAATTCAAATAACTATAAAAATCAAACATATATCTTAAATATCTTCATTTATCTTAGTTATCATTAATTAAAATTAAATTAATTAAGAGTTATTATTTTGAAACCCATGACGTATTTACGACCTATTTTACATAAATCTCTTTGCAGTTGATTCTAGAATGTGTTCGTTAAATGAAGTCTGCAGGCTCTGAGTTTCGAACCCAAGTCTGCCAGTTTCTTCAGCAAACCAAACATAATTCCAGAAAGTGTGAGAGTTAGTTAGTCCGAGTTGCAGCCTGTCCTCGTTGATAACACACCCTTCCTGCATCAATCAAATCTCACTAATATACTGATTGAATTCACCAGGACTAGTTACAAACAGACACACATGTAATGATAGTTTTACAGAACTCGACCGTGTAAAATTTCCCGGGCGAGATTACAAAGTGGAGACTGTGATTTAGAAAATAGTGTTTCACAAAAACAAATCAATTTAATAACTTATGAAATAGTTTAGTTAATCTGAAATTATTAGTTTTGTAAAAGGCATGCTTTCTTCCATTTGTTCTATTTCTTCTTTAATTTCCAGCAGTCAAATTCAAGATGTAATCCTGTTCATTTCTTCACAGCAATATTCATTTATTATCTTGTAATTCATATGTTTTCAAAATGTATTTATTTATTTTTAAAGAATCATGCAAAATTATTTTTTAAGTTGAGAATATTTAAATTATAAACATTAAATAATTTTATTGATACAATTAATTTATTTCAAACATAATTAATATTTTAATCTTTAATTATTATTGTTGCACATCATGCATGACTTTTAACATTTAAAATTTGGTAATTAAATAATAATTCAAAAATAAAAATGTTATATAATAATTCAAAAATAAAAATGTCTTGATTTGCTTAACTATCTTCAACAGCAGGAACTCTGGTTTTGCAATGTAATGACATTAAATATTTAAATCAAGTATCAACTATTTTATTAACTATTTGTGAAACGCTATTTAAATTTAAAATATAAAAGACACAAGGAACTTGATATCTTGTAACAAAGACTGGTGGTCAAGCAACACAGAAGTAAACATTGATTGATGTAGAAAGATTGTGTCAACAACTGTGACAAACAGTCACCCGGGCAAACTGACGCTGACTTTTCCTGAAATGATGCTCGAGTCACACAAGAAACTATAAAGTAGGATTTGAACCCACTGTCAAATACACCCCTTCAAAATTTATCAACAATTATCAACTCTTAATCACGTTAATTAATATTCCCAGCTTTCCTCAAACTCACGAGTAATACTGATATTTGGTAATCATTTTCATCAAAGTTATTCATTTCGTTGTAATTTTGTCTTAATGATATTTAATAAATAAAACCGTTGAATCCCTCAGTCAATCTAAATAATTATTTCAACTAAACTCATAGTAACATTATAAAAATTCCCAACCCAGCAACGTAACCACCCTAACAGATTTTGCCCCAACACAATAAAAATAATAAATACGCCACTGGCAAACGACATAAGATATCACTTATATATTCATTAGATTATGAATGGTGTACGTTTACATTTAAGATCAAATTTCAATTATTTATTTGAATTTTATAACAAAATTTTGAAATAATAATATAATTTCTCACACCAAGTGTGGATGAAATGTATATGGGCGTTAATTTTGTAGCATAATATAAGGTCACCCTTCACTCTAATCGGTGGGTGATATTAAATATATTGAAGTTTAAAAAAAAAGTTATCTGCTTATATCTTAAAGTGCTACGAGCAGAATTTGGTAAAATGTATACTGGAAATAATTGAGGAGGAGAATTGAAGCTCACCCTCCACTAACAACCTTGGGTGATAGTTTATAGCACTCAAAAATAGATAGAAACAAGAACTTACTTTGACTGCAACTGTACTGCTTATTTTACCTCCATAAGAATTGAACTGTGCTGCTCCAGAACTGTCGACACTCCATATGACCTTAGACTGAACTGATGTTTGAACTACTTCTAATCTTGATAATCACCTGGACCTGAACCTGGACAACCACTTCCACGATGACTGCATCCTAAAATATGAGAGATTCGTATTAAATTATGACAACAAATATTTAATTAAACCATTCAAAAATTACATCATTTAATAATTATTATTATTATTTTTAATTCATATATCGGACCAACTACTCAGGTCATATGCCAATATATCCTTTGTATGGCCGACACGGGCGGGACCCGAACCCACGACCTTACGGTCGTGTGTCAGGCCTTCAACCAGTGGCCGTGGAAGTGGGGTTTCAGGGGTTGCGGTTGCAACCCCTGATCATTTTTGGGGGTTGCACTGCAACCCCTGTTCAGGACACAAAAAATAAAATTAAATACCTAACTAAAATACGAGTACGAATTCAAAATCCAAACCGAGACTATAGCAATAAATGAACAATCCATTACAAGTTATATTAACTCAGCATGTATACATATTAACAATAGTTTTTTTTACAAATAAAAATAAATAAAATTGTCTTTTTCAATTTATACAGATGTAAAAACTTTATAAAACTGTTACATTAATTGACAAAAACAAATTATATTATTAATATAATGTATCTCACCTAATTATTCATTTTAATTACCTACATTTATCTGTGTTCTATTTTTACTCCGGTCAAAAAATTTTCGCAACCCCTTTCGAAAAAAGTTTCCGCGGTCTCTGCCCTCAACACGCGCGGCCATTACGCGGGACAAAAATAATTATTTAATCAAGTATTGTTTGATAATATTGAAACACTGCGTAATAAATAATTGTTCGTTAGCAACTGTGAAGAATGTTAAATTGCATCTGATGCTAAAGATAATGATTAAAAACTAATTAATTAATAAATAACAACTCACCGCCACATCTTTGCCTCCCCCGATGTCGGTTCGGCTCTTTTCGGTCAGCTTCGGCCGATTAGTTTATTTCAAAGTTATTTTTTTTCCGAAAAATCATTTAAGAATCACTTTAAACACTAATTAACGTTATAATATTTCTAATTGATAAAACTTTAATAGTTAAAAAGTTCTAGTATCCGCGGAAAAATAATTAATTTCGCGGAGCAAATGGACATACGTCCGACCTGGCTAGAAGACCAACTCCGACTGATTGTTAGAGCCACGGAACATATATACTTGCAATTGTTCTGTATGCTGCAATGCGTTAGAAAGAGAAAACTCTGAAGACGTTTGGCGGAGATTGAACGTTACGCTTATGGACAGCCATTTTTATTCCTAAATAATTAAAATTTTACTAATGTAGATCAGGACCACGATACATTTATTCTATTCAGTCTTTTACGAGAATTTCAGGAAAAAATAGTTACAAAATTCTAGGAAGTCTAGTTTGCGAGATATTCGCTTGTTAAAATCACAAGTGCCGTACGACATATCATGCCCAAAAGTCCTTATTTTTCCCAGATGATAATTTAGTTAAATCAATAACTTTCCCTATGCCAATTATTTTCATTTTGTCGTTTATGTACAAATTCAATGCCCCATAAGAATAACATTGTAACATATTTTTTACTAATTTGTTAGTTTTTCCACATAAAAACTATTAATATCTTATCAAAATATGATTATCTACTTATTAAAATACTTACATCGATCATTTACACATTCTTTTTACTATAATCTATCCAATTTTCAATCCATTCGTTGAAGAACTAGCATAATCAGCACCATTTTATCAAGACTCTTGTTCTAAAAGAACAAATTATTAATTGGTTATCACGTGCCGGGTGTAAAAAACTACAGGATATTTATTTGATTATATCTTTAAATTGTCATTTCAAAGTATTTAATTAATTAAAAAAGTAATCATTATTTTACAAGAGGAAGGATTTCCTCAAAGGTAGCACTTCTAACCATTTCGATTTGTACAAGAATAAATATTAAATCTAACAGCTCTGCCCTTGCAGATCACAGTAATAACAATTTTTAAAAACATTAAAGTAATTTTTTTATTTAATATGTGAATTTTTTTTCTATTTACGAAATAAATGCAATGAACACTGATCAAGACAGATTCATTGAAAAATAATTCTTCAAAATATTACACAGATCATCTGGTCTATTTATTATTCGTCTTTGTAAGAATCTTAGACGAGTTCTCATAATTTCTTCACAGCCAATATTATTCGGATTTTCGCATAAATTTTGCGAAATTATGTATCTATAAAAATAGTTTCGTATTAAATGTTGTTTAAATAAAAATCGAAACATAAATGAGTAAAAATAACAAGGAGAATATTTTTCAGAATTGCAGTTTTATTTCGATGATTTCCATTTTAAAGATTAACCCTGAAAAATATTTATTTGTTTGTCATACAGAAAGGTTGTTATTCAAAATAATTAAATAAATGTTGAGTCTACAATATTTAGATAATAGAACAAGTAGAATTAATAATTTATTCAATCAGAATAATTATTAAAATGAAGGCCATTATTTTGTTACGAAAGTTGTGATTACATACATACATAACATCATACTATGCCCCATTAAATGGGGTAGCACGAAATGTTGGTACATACACCGAATATTTATGCCGCAATTAATCTTATAACAAATATTCCTCTCCTAACATACCACTGTAGCTTCATCCACATTCATAATTCTTTTCATAAACGAATCATTCGTGCACACAACAAACCTTCAATCATATTCATCATATCAGAAAATTTAAATATAAATTTGTTTATTTATTTAAATGTTGTATTCCTGAGTATCATTAAATTGGGCGATATAAGATCACCGCTCCGTTACGTCGACTATTTTTTTATATGAAAGTCCCCACTATAAAGTATAATACAGGGCCCACAGGATGGGCCACTGGCTAAATCATATTCTGAATTTAATTCAATTAATATTTTATATTGTATATATTTATTTATTTTAAGGTAGCTAAACAAAAATTCAAGATTCATTTAATATTTATTTATTGAATTCATTAAGCAATCAATCTTTGCTAGACAAAAATAAAACAAAATATAAATATGCGAAAATAATTTTAAAAATGAAATTATTTAAAATTGCATAAATATTTCCTTAC
Source organism: Pterostichus niger (assembly GCA_947425015.1). NCBI lineage: Eukaryota > Metazoa > Arthropoda > Insecta > Coleoptera > Carabidae > Pterostichus > Pterostichus niger. The sequence continues at coordinate 26,538,824 of OX380349.1, read as the reverse complement.
AAGTCAATTCGGCTACGAGGAATTCAATGCTGTTGAGCGCATCTTTATATCTTGTTAAGTTTTTAAGATATAGAATCCGGAAAAGTGAAATTTTGTTTTTTTTCAGATTTTTGCACTTTTCCGAGGCTACCTTTTAAAAACTGAACGAAATATAAAAATGCGCTCAACGGCATTACCTTGAAGTACTCACATACCTATATCCAGGGTTCGTAAATATCATGATATTTGTAATAAATATCATGATATTTGTAATAAATATCAAAATATCTGATATATATCAGATAAATATCACTTTTTGGATATTTATTTTTTAATTTTAGTTTTTGTACACATTTAGAAAAACTGAAAAATTCGAAAAATTTCACTTTTCCGGAGGCTATATCTCAAAAACTAAACAAGATATGCAAATGCGCTCAACGGCGTTGAATTCCCCGTGTCCGAATTGACTTATAAGCAAATTTTCATACAATTTTATGCAATTTAATATTTTTAATTATTTCCTAATTTTAATTTTAATTCAATTTTCCCAAAAATCCTTAATCGTCGGATTATTAAAACGAAAATTTACATACATATGTATTTTGACCCACTGAATTCAGTGGTGTAATCTTCAAATGTATATGACTTCTGGTTTTCGAGAAAATGTTAAAAAACCGCTTTTTGTGTTTTTTTTGGCGGAAAATTGAAAAAAAATAAAAATCGCTGAAACTATGTTTATAAGTTAACTGAAGCACGAGAAAATTAATGCCGTTGAGCGCGTTTTCATATCACATTTAGTTTTCGAGATATAGCCTCGGAAAAGTAGAAAAACTGAAAAATTCGAAAAATTTCACTTCTCCGGAGGCTATATCTCAAAAACTATTTCATATTTTTATATAATGGATATATATCATTGCAAAAATATGACGATATATATATCAAAATAAATATCATGATATATATCGATCGATATATATCTTCGAACCCTGCCTATATCTGAAAGAACTAAATCTTAATGACTGTTCACTTTAATTTACCAAAAGAAGTAAAAGCACCCCGTGAAGAAAGATTCATTCATCCCTTAGATGTTATACATATCCCTCGGGAAATTAAACAGAAATTTCGGAAAGAAATGTCTCACTTTCTTCCCTTAACATACAAATGTTTGATTAATTTTATTGTAAAATGGTTAAAAGAGCGTAATTAATAAAATTATTAAACCGTAAATACAAATTTAAGTAGCTTAGTTGGTTCATAGCTTCCAAGTTCAAATCCTGGCGGACGTATTATAGATTGATGCAGTGTGAGAGCGCAGCAAGCTTAGGCAACCGAATCTACAGCGAGTAGAGAAGTATACAGGCCCGCCTTGAAGCTAAGTGTAGCGGGATTGTATACGCACAGAGATTCAAGGGGCTCAGCAGGAAAGAAACATTTGTTGCTGATCGCCGAACATCGATGGCGAGTGACGTCATAGCATCGTCTGAGCTTGTTTCTTAGGACGTCGCGAGGCGCGATTACAAGTACATACTATCTGTTGTAATTATATAGGTTTCATGATCAAACTAGAATTAGAATAAATATAATTTTATCGATCCGAAATATTACTAACTATTTCAAAAATATTATCTGTAAATCTAAAAAATTAATTGCGACTGAAATATTTGTTGCAAATTAATGAAATAAATTTTAAAGGGTTCAGCATGTTTTTCTACACGTGTAGAATATGCAATTGCAGATATTTGGGTGGTACTGAACTGTCAAATTAGTATATATACTATTAATGCAAGTTTCAATAATTTATTTTATTAATAAATAAAAAATTTTTGAGAAAAATTATTTCTTATGAATTATTTACGGATTTCTTTGGGAAGATCACAGTTTTATAAATGATTGGGGAGATTTTTGGAAAGATAAGTCTTATAAATGTTTTATGGAACAGTTTAGGAAGAAAATAATTTTGAAGGCCTCTTTAAGAAACTGACATTCTTCGAAATGATAATCTTATGAATTATTTGGGTGACTTTTTAGGAAGATGTCTTTAAAATAATTTTGGAAAAATTTTAAGCTGATTTTTGTCTTCAAAACTATTTTGAGAGACTTTCAAAAAGACCACTGTTTTTAATCCAATTTCAAGATTGCGTGAACATCTTAAAAATAAATTAATTGAATATTTGGTAAAAAACAGGGTTCGAAGATATATATCGATCGATATATATCATGATATTTATTTTGATATATATCGTCATATTTTTGCAATGATATATATCCATTATATAAAAATATCAAATAGTTTTTGAGATATAGCCTCCGGAGAAGTGAAATTTTTCGAATTTTTCAGTTTTTCTACTTTTCCGAGGCTATATCTCGAAAACTAAATGTGATATGAAAACGCGCTCAACGGCATTAATTTTCTCGTGCTTCAGTTAACTTATAAACATAGTTTCAGCGATTTTTTTTTTTTTCAATTTTCCGCCAAAAAAAATTCGCAAAAAGCGGTTTTTTAACATTTTCTCGAAAACCAGAAGTCATATGCATTTGAAGATTGCACCACTGGATTCAGTGGGTCAAAATACATATGTATGTAAATTTTCGTTTTAATAATCCTACGATTAAGGATTTTTGGTAAAATTGAATTAAAATCTGAAAAAACCAAAGGGGTACCCCTTAGGAAATAATTAAAAATATTAAATTGCATAAAATTGTATGAAAATTTGCTTATAAGTCAATTCGGACACGGGGAATTCAACGCCGTTGAGCGCATTTCCATATCTTGTTTAGTTTTTTAGATATAGCCTCCGGAAAAGTGAAATTTTTCGAATTTTTCAGTTTTTCTACTTTTCCGAGGCTATCTTAAAAACTAAATGTGATATGAAAACGCGCTCAACGGCATTAATTTTCTCGTGCTTCAGTTAACTTATAAACAGGGTTCGAAGATATATATCCATTATATAAAAATATCAAATAGTCTATAATAAATACAGTATTATTACTTTCATTAATTCTGTTAAAATTATATTCTAAAGATAATTCTTACTTTACTAGCTTTTGACTAACTTCACATCAACGACATAAATCCAAATTGTGTGCCATTTGTGATGTCATTAACGGCAAAGTCTGAACCATTTCCAAAATTTTTATTTGGTACTCATTTTAGAAATACACATCCTTTAATATGGTGGAAAAATGTAACTATCAATGAGTCAGAGTGGCCAAATAAAAGTACATTTATTGAACTATGTGAACAGTTGCACACTGCTGTAACAGCCACAGCAGGGCTGGAACGATATTTCTCCACTTTTGGCATTGTCCAATCTCAATTACGTAATCGTCTCGGTAACGACAATGCCGGTAAATTAGTTTTTATGTTTAAATATTTAAACCAAAAAGAAACTACAAAAAAAAACTAATTTAGATTGGATTTGGCCAAGTGAGTCTCTATCTGCAACGCTATGTTCAGGAAGTTCATCAGAAGATGATGATTTGCCCCTATTTAGGAAATAGGATTATTTTAATATTCTTACTATTCTTAGTACTATATAATATTTGTGTATCCATTCAATGTATATTTACTTTTTTTCATTACCTATGTTAATTTTTTATTTAGGAGTAATAATTTATTTTGTATTTCCTATTGTGATAATAAATGTGTACAAAAACTAAAATTAAAAAATAAATATCCAAAAAGTGATATTTATCTGATATATATCCTATATATCAGATATTTTGATATTTATTATAAATATCATGATATTTACGAACCCTGGTAAAAAATCTTCGCCAAATATTCATACTAATTTATTTTAATAACAACTATATTCTAATAGAAACAAATAATGCATCTACCTTTTGGCTGGCGTGTACTAAGTCCCATCCATTCCTCTCTGAAAAGTTCCAGGCTCGTACCACTATAAATTCACTTCACATCTAGTATACACTAACACTTTACACTATGTTGCCCTTATATTTCACTACAAAATCACTGATTTTACAATATTTTTACTTGAGACACAAATAAAACGTGGCATTTTAAACAAATTTCGTTCGTAGACTGACAATTAAAGTCGATAGGCATGTACGTAACAAGTTAAAACATAATTTCAATTAATAGCCAAAAACTGATTTCATGCCATTCTAGGCTTTAACAACTAGGCTCTATAGAATATATTTGATTGTATCGAATTATACATTTTATTATTAAACAAATTAAATATATTTTAGACCGTTTCTCCTTGCAATAACCCCTAATTTTATATGTAGATTCAAAAGACGAAATTTGAATGGATCACTTTTATATTATATACAGTGTATAAAACTTATTTAAAATATATGGAATAAATAAATCAATAAGAACTTAATCTAACGGCCCCTGTTTAGATTATAACAATATAACATTTTTTTATTCATTCCCTGGCCAATCAAAACCAATAACTATTGTTTAAAGCCCCTTAAAAAAGTAAATTTTCAATCTCTAGAAAAAGTAGTTATAACAAAAATAATTTCTAGTTAAATTAAAATATTCTTCAAATAACTTAAATAGAGACAAAATTAAGTAGTATTTTCTTTCATTAAAACTTTTCTGTAAAATTAACAATATAGACAGAAATCGGGAAAATATGTTCAGGGTAATATTCAAACGAGACTGCTAGAACCATCTATTGACAACTTGGGAACTATATACAAAGGTGAATATTTCAGAATTAGGGGATTAAATTGAAAAACATTTCAAATAAATAAAATAAATAAATATATCATCACGCCTTTTACCCATTACTGGGTGTGGCACTCTGCCTAAGCAGATCTCGGTAAGTGATATATTTTTTCGCATGAAGTGCGATTACCAGCTGTCAAATCACGGCCCCCAAAGTTATTAGTGGAGGGGGAGCCACAGGGGTAGATTTAAATTGGTGAAAATAAAATGTGACAGAGAAATAAAAAATTAAGAAGATTTGTTTAATATAATTAAAATAGAAAAAAAGTAACAAAATAAAACTTTTTAATTTAAAACATTTTTTAATTTGGAGTAAAATAAATTTCTCCGCAAATTTGATTGGACGTTAAAGTCGCCCATGTCGACTTTTTAGGTATGTTTGCGGGGCTCAGAAAAAAAATTATTTACTTCTTATTCTCATCCAAATGAAGGAACAAGTAATGCAATTAATCTCACAACAATTTACTTGTTGATATGTAGATTAAAAATAGTTATAAAACAAGCAAATTTGAATTGAAATGCAGCAGATCAAGACGTCAAAATTTCGAGTCTGAATTTATCAAAAATACCAGGACGATTTGGTTAAAAAAATTCTGTATAATTAAGAAAATGCTCTTTTATAACACTTAATTTTTGAAAACAAAAATACCCGAAAAAGCCTGCTTTTGAGTGTTTTTTCGCATATTACTTCCTTGTATGAAGTAAATGAAGTATTGTAATCGCGAAAATTGTCGGTTCTCAGATTTCAACGGAAATAGGTATTTTGGCCCTCCCTGAATCCTTTTTGACTAATTTCGTCGTGCCGTCTGTACGTACGTACATACGTATCTCGCATAACTCAAAAACGGTAAGCCGTAGAAAATTGAAACTTTATATTTAGGACTGTTATAACATCTAGTTGTGCACCTCCCTTTTTGGTCATTATACAACTACCGGAAGTGGTACTTTACTTGAAGCCTATAATAGATTTTCATGAAAAACTATATTCAAATATAATTTAAAACTTTCCAAATTTGGTATATAAGACTACTATATCAATGGAAATAACATAATAGATTTTGGTTAAAATAGACTAACCGGAAGTGGCACATTACATGAAGCTGCTAACAGTTTTCCTTGAAAAAAATGGTATTATTTTGATTTTAGAAATAATTGCTGCAAATAAAAGTTTTAGAGAATTAAATTCTGCGTCTAGCACATTAAAAAAATTTAAATTTGCCTTTTACATAAGCAAGATATCTAAATTTAAATATTATATATTTTAAGATTTAAAAAAAAATTAAGTTTGCTATGGATTAGAACAAAAAATAAAAGATTTAATATCAAATATGTGCAATTAAAAAAATATCTATAGTTTAATACGCGTACAAGGAAGTCATGTGCTGTCCACATCAGATTTTTAAGATATAGCCTCCGGAAAAGTGAAGTTCTACTTATTCTTTAAGATTTTTGCACTTTTCCGAAGCTATCTCTTAAAATATGAACGATATATGAAAATGCGCACAACGACATTGTCCTGAAGTACTCACATGCCTATATTTTGAAGAACTAAACCTTCATGGCTTTTGTCCTCAATTTACAAAGAGAAATAAAAGCACCTCGTGAAGAAAATGTCATTCATCCCTCAGATGTTATACATATCCCTCGGGAAATTAAACAGAAATTTCGGAAAGAAATGTCTCACTTTCTTCCCTTAACATACAAATGTTGTATTAATTTTATTGTAAAATGGTTAAAAGAGCGTAATTAATAAAACTATTAAACCTTAAAATACAAATTTAAGTAGTTTAGTTGGTTCATAGCTTCCAGGTTCAAATCCTGGCGGACGTATTATAGATTGATGCAGTGTGAGAGCGCAGCAAGCTTAGGCAACCGAATCTACAGCGAGTAGAGAAGTATACAGGCCCGCCTTGAAGCTAAGTGTAGCGGGACTGTATACGCACAGAGATTCAAGGGACTGGGCAAGAAAGAAAATTTGCTGCTGATCGCCGAACATCGATGGCGAGTGACGTAATGGCGTGGTCTGAGCTTGTTTCTTGGGAAGTCGCAGGCCGCGATACAAGTATATACTATCTTTTGTAATTATATAGATTTCACGGTATGACAAGAATTCAAATAAATATAATTTTATCGATCCGAAATATTACTAACTATTTCAAAAATATTATCTGTAAATCTTAAAAATTAATTGCGACTAAAATATTTGTTGCAAATGAATGAAATAAATCTTAAAGGGTTCAGCATGTTTTTCTACACGTGTAGAATATGCAATTGCAGATATTTGGGTGGTACTAAACCGTCAAATTAGTAGATGTTTTGAGAAAAAGACTTTCTTATGAATGATTTAGAATTTTTTTTGGGAAGATTACAGTTTTATAAATGATTGGGAAGATTTTTGGAAAGATAAGTCTTATAAATGATTTGTGGAACTTTTTGGGAAGACAATAATTTTAAAGGCCTCTTTACGAAACTGACATTCTTCGAAATGATTTGGCGGATTTTTTGATGAGGTGATAGTCTTAGGAATAAATTAAGTGACTTATTACGAAGATAATAGCTGCAATCCAATTTCAAGATTACGTAAACATCTTGAAAATAAATAAATTAAATATTTGGTAGTAAATCTTCGCCAAATATTCATACTAATTTCTTTTAATAACAACTATATTCTAATACAAACAAATAATGCATCTACCTTTTAGCTGGCGTGTACTAAGTCCCATCCGGTCATATGGCTCCTCTGAAAAGTTCCAGGCTCGTACCACTATATATTCACTCCACATTCAGTATACATTAACACTTACACTATATTGCCCTTATATTTCACTAAAAAATCACTGATTTTACAATATTTCTACTTGAGACACTAATAAAACACGCCATTTTAAACAAAATTCGTTCGTAGACTGACGATTAAAGTCACTAGGCATATACGTAACAAGTTAGAACATAATTTCAATTAATAGCCAAACAGTGATTTCATGCCATTCTAGGCTTTAACAACTAGGCTCTATAGAATATATTTGATTGTATCGAATTATACACTTTATTATTAAACAAATTAAATGTATTTTAGGCTGTTTCTGTTTGTGACAGAGATAGACAAAATTAATAAGATTTATTTAAAACATTTTTCAATTCATCTCTTAAAGAAATATTTGTATCTTTATTTATCTTCTAAATGCAAGATTATTTTAAATATAAAAGACCTTAATTGAAAAAAAGTATAATTAAAAGAGCCAAGAAATAACAAAATGAAACTTTTTTATTTTTATCATTCGTAATTTGTTTGTTTTTTATACTAACTGTCACTGTATCACAATGTTTCAGTAGCTGACAATCTGCTAATGTTACAATAAAAAAATATATATGTATGTATAATAAATTGTCAGCTAGCAAAGTATTGTGTTACAGATGAGAACGATTCATCATTATAATTTTAAAGTGAATCATTCATTATTATCTAGTTTAAACAAATAATATATATGTTGTAAAGATAATTATTATACAGAGCATCACGCTATATCTTATTAAATGGGGTAACACGAACCCCAGAAACATTCAGTTATCCTTGCTTCAACCACATGCTCAATCTACCATCAACTCTTCATACATAAATACATACATATACATTCATACAAGTTCATTAATATCTTCCATTCCACACACGTTCCACATTCCTAAACTATCTCATCTGACTTATATTCACTCTTTCAACAACATTCATGTCAATCTCAGAGTCATCATACAACATACACCAATGTATTCTGAATTAATACGTCCATACCTCGATCACATACTACCCTAATATACAAACACATTCATATCATCTCCAATCTCACATCATCCATCACCGAAACATTGCAATCGCTCTTCTCAAACACTAACACATTCATCATTTCAATTAATGAAGCTGTTTGCATTCGGCGAAACGTGATTTAAAATTAATAAATAAAAACACTTGGTTTTGCAAACACTTATATGTAGTTCAAATACAAACCAACTCTGTTAATAGAGAGAGGGAGGTTTTGGGAATTTACTTCCATTTCAATTTTCAAATTTCTAAACATCATTAAAAACAGCTTGAAGTTAACCATGTAACTTTAAACTTGCTGGAAGTTTGCCTACAAACAAATTATTTTTGCTCTTTGGTGACATTTGTAATTAACAAAATGAGGGTCTTTATTATCCGAAATATTCATCAACAATTTTGAGAATATATTCCTCAATTCCAATAAATATCTCCTAAAATATTTAGATTTTTAGTATAGATATATCGACGATGTTTACACCAGGAGCAACAACTACTAAATGTCCTTAATTCATTTGATTAAAATACATAATTCACCACTGAAGTGAAAGTTAATAAAAGCATAAATATCTTGGCCATCACTATCGAACACATTAACAATAAATTTAATTTTAATATTTACAGGAAACCTACTAATTTGTATCACCCATGTAATATAAAGCTAGCAACGTTTTATAATTTATCTGATGATCTGAATTATAATCATTTTAAATATTGCAGCAAACAAAGTGAAGCTAATAAATAAGAAAATTAGATCAATTACAAGAAATTAATTTTATCCTGTTACACTTTGAAACTAAATCAATTTATAAAAAATAAATTATGTTAATGACATGAATCGTAGTATGGCCAAGAATTGGAGCAAATTTGACATTATATACTAATAATAATAAACTAATGAATAAAGACCCTTTGTTAAATTAAATGTAAAGATTGTGAATATGTTTATATAGAGCAAACAGGACCAAGTTTCCAGACTAGATTTAAAGAGTATTGTTATAATTATATGATCAAAAGTACCCAGTCTAATCTAGCTAAACACTTGATATATTTTTATCATAACAGTTCTATATGTAATTTGTCAGTTCTACATATAAAAGGAAAGGATATCGATTCACTTTCCTTGAAGCTTTTAAAATTAAGAAAGCCGTTAGGGCCGACCAGAAACAAATGAATGAATATTTAGATGTTCATAGCCCTTGTCATTAAAGGACATTCCCTAAACAGTCCCTCTCTCTATTAACAATGTGTTTGTATTTGTACAATATATAAGTGTTTGTAAATTTGTTTTGTAAACCACATCTACCAATAAATGTTATTGCCAAATTTATAAAACTAACTACTAAAGTGGTTTTATATATTAATTCTACTAACACATTATCATTAATTAACATTATTTAAATCGTTTTCTGCTTCATTTATTGAAATCATTTACAACAACATCATCCGCACCAGGTAACGCAGACACTACCGCAGCCTCGCTACCTTCAAACACTCTAACTGCGTGCGCGCATTTCCAATCATCAGGAGTCAAATAACCTCTCATCTCCATACATCAACATCTCATTCAAGCCGACATCATTCTCACCTCTAACATTTTCTCTTGCAATTTCACTACAACCATTCAGTCCATTTACGCTACCATACAAAACCCCTAAAATACTCACACCATCTATTCCTAACATCTGATTCATTCCACAATATAATTCATCATTCGTACCATTCCTTCATTCATTTATTTACTCAACAGACATATCTCTAACACCCTCATTCACCAACTTTTATCCAGACGTATACGCGACACCATCAAATACACTTCTCATGCTCGGTTTTTCAGTTGAACCTTGAACTTGAGCCTCAACATTTTTTTGTTTATAACTTGTCAAATTAATCTAGTTCAGCTGAACCTAAACTGAATGTAAACATAATTTTATGGTGTTGTGTAATTTGGGATTCTAAGAAAATGATAATCATTGCCTCAGTTTATATTCTGTCACAGGTAAAATAAGAAATATATTTATATACACATGATGGAAAATATTAAAAGAGCTGCAAATTTTTCCACCACTGAAGTTGAATTATTAATAGATTTAGTGGGAGTTAAAAACATGTATAGAATGAAAAAAAAAACTGATAAAGTATTGTGTTAAGGAGAAGAAAAGTGTTGGGAGGAAATTTCTGCCTCATTTAATACTGTAGGGCCAAAATTTTAAAAGTTCTCTAGTCCAAAGATACAAATATTAATAATGTACAAGATTAAATTTAAGTTCTATGTCAGGTACGCGTTCATTAAAATTCTAGCAAAAGTTTAAATAATTTTAAAAAGAGAAAAATAATGGGGGCAGACAATTAAAAATTGGTGCAAATTGGCAGAAAAAAGATGAATACGTAAAATTACAAATTAACTCAATAAAAAAAGAATTAAATTGTATATGAAATAGTAAATAGAAAAGTGTATATTGTAATATATTTCTAATGATACCCTTCTGACGGTTTTACTATATTTCTAATTATTTTAGGTCTTCTAACACGACAAAGTCGCTCAACAAAATTGCGACAAATAATTATGTCATATAAATTTGCAGAATGAACTGAAAAAACACGCATCAATCATTCATCACACAGAATAAAATCAATCACTCTCTGTCCATTTTCACTCACATTCTCCCTTGTACACAATTGCGCTATTTTATATTAATTTAAAACAACATATTTATTACTGTTTTTAACCGACTTTTACCCAAATAATTTAAAAAGGGAATAATTTAAATGAGCACCGAAATCATCGTATCATCAATAATCAATAAGAACTGTGTTGCTCTTGCCAGAAATATATTTATTAAACACCAAAAATATATATTTTTAACCCTAGTTAAATTATATTTTGATAGTCTGAAATAATTAAATTAATACTAAAAATAATAATAAAAAAATTACTAACTGATCTTTAAATATAATAGTAAATAAGCTTCATGGAAAATTAAATGCTAATATGGCAAATAGCAAATACAAATATTTGATATTTAAATTGATAAACAGATTAGCAAAGTCTAGTATTTTGGATATTGAATATGAATTATTTAAAGCTGATATTTTGGTGCTCGATTAAATACAACCCACTTAAAACTAATAATTATCTTATATTGATGTTGGAGGCAGCGGTCTTGACGACATTCTGCGTTGACTTTGCAGTCATCTTCTGATATGTTTGAAGAGAAGCTGTTGATTCTGTTGCTGATGAATCTTCCCAGCATTTTGATGTAATCACCAACAGGAAACGTTGGTTTTCTTCATTCACCACCGCACCTAGCAACAAAATATTATTAAAAACAAGTACAAATACTCCTTGAAAAACAGTAAGTTTTCAATGATGGTGTCCTTCTTCTCCCTACCTACCCTATCTTACCTAAGTTTTTGTCAAAGACTAGCTACGAATCTACACCAAAGCAACCGCGAAACGCTATGATGGGGCCCCACGTGGGGCCAGCGTTTTATGGTGGACAATACGAAACATCCGATATCGACTCGTGAGGTTGATTACACATCAAACCCACGATAGATATCACAATATCAATTCGTAAAATTGATTTATGGAAATAAATCAACCCCACGATAGATATTGTTCTAACCAATTACGATTCGTAAAATTGATTTATAGTAATAAATCAACCCCACGAAAAGAACTACACAGTTGTTAGGAAGGCCTTCTAACAAGGCAGAAACTAAACTAACTAAATTTAAATGTACCATCTTCTTCTCCCTACCTACCCTATCTTACCTAAGTTTTTGCCAACGACTAGCTACGAATCTACGACAAAGCAACCGAAGCGTGCTTGTCAAGTTAGCAAAAACGTTGAGCATATTCCGTGCCCACGACCTCTCGGTTCTCCGCCTACCAACCTACCCGACTGCTGGGAAGATTTCGCAGTGCTCGAACAGTCGAATTATGTCTAGATCTCCCAATGACTCATTGGACAATATGGTTCCTGTGATTCGATAACTCGACCACCCAAGGCATCGGCTTACACCTTCTAACACACAGCAGCACGCTCGCGAGAGACTCGCCCCACCCGAATCACGAAACGCTTACAAACTTGCCTCCTGGTGATAGGATGTATGTTGGGGCCCCACGTGGGACCTGCGTTTTTTGGTGGATAGTACAAAATACACGATATCGACTCGTGAGGTTGATTTCAAATCAAACCCACGATAGATATCGATCTACACAATTTCGATTCGTAAAATTGATTTATAGTAATAAATCAACCCCACGAAAAGAACTACACACAGTTAGGATGGCCTCCTATTAAGGCAGCAACTAACTAACTAAATTAAAATGTACGTAGTGAGTAAACAATAAAAACAAACACGATAACGACTCGAGAAGTTGATCTTATAGTATAACTATAAATCAAGCCCACGATACGATATCGGTTATGGCCTTTAAATAAGGCAGACAAAAGTTAAATTACTCGACGACGACGTTTGTTTGGCAAGTGAGCTTCTTGTTGCAGACTCGCAGCGGTGACCTATTTGATGACACACTCACAACCAATGAATAAAATTAAAGTGAATTTGAAACATGCACACATCTAACATACACTTCAAATACAATATTACTCAGTTTACTGTTATTATTATTAGAAATTATTAATGTTATTAATATATTATTATTTAGTATAAACAAAAGTAAAATAATAAAGTTTCTAGAAATTAAAGCAATTTACTTTTAAACCGTAAAACAAATATTTCTCACATCAAACAATAAATTAAATTAAATTAAAAGACAGCAGATGTATGTCAAGGTTGTGTCTCAATAAAATTCTAAATCAATTATTAATAATTTCTTTTCTCATTTTTTAAACTAATTAAAATTTAAACTTGTACTTATCTTTTATTCCTGAAGTGTGTTGAAGTAACCGGTGGACAGCGTGGACAGCGTGGGCATGGCGCTCAAGTCCTGGGACTGAATGCCGCATTCAGATAATTTGCGTAAACTGCAAAACTCAATTTAATATGAGCATCTATCATTAAAAATACTAAACAATCTTTAAAAGTAATTTTTAATATTAAAGAATAGTAAATTATCAAAATAAAATTATATGTTTAAACTAATTGTGAATAATTGTCCACTGCGATATTCACAGAACATTCTCAACCAGGGTTCGTAAATATCATGATATTTATAATAAATATCAAAATATCTGATATATAGGATATATATCAGATAAATATCACTTTTTGGATATTTATTTTTTAATTTTAGTTTTTGTACACATTTAGAAAAACTGAAAAATTCTAAAAATTTCACTTTTCCGGAGGCTATATCTCAAAAACTAAACAAGATATGGAAATGCGCTCAACGGCGTTGAATTCCCCGTGTCCGAATTGACTTGTAAGCAAATTTTCATACAATTTTATGCAATTTAATATTTTTAATTATTTCCTAAGGGGTACCCCTTTGGTTTTTTCAGATTTTAATTCAATTTTACCAAAAATCCTTAATCGTAGGATTATTAAAACGAAAATTTACATACATATGTATTTTGACCCACTGAATCCAGTGGTGCAATCTTCAAATGCATATGACTTCTGGTTTTCGAGAAAATGTTAAAAAACCGCTTTTTGCGATTTATTTGGCGGAAAATTGAAAAAAAATAAAAATCGCTGAAACTATGTTTATAAGTTAACTGAAGCACGAGAAAATTAATGCCGTTGAGCGCGTTTTCATATCACATTTAGTTTTTGAGATATAGCCTCGGAAAAGTAGAAAAACTGAAAAATTCGAAAAATTTCACTTCTCCGGAGGCTATATCTCAAAAACTATTTCATATTTTTATATAATGGATATATATCATTGCAAAAATATGACGATATATATCAAAATAAATATCATGATATATATCGATCGATATATATCTTCGAACCCTGTTCTCAACCCAACCCAACCATCCTCGCTTCAATAACGTTTATTTTAAAATTAATTATTTTCTGGAGGGTTGATATTAAGGGATGAAACTATAGTCAATAGATGAGGAATTGAATGTTGAAACCCGGTTGACTGGTTACTAAAATACAGCCATTTTTAAAACATGTTGATCTAAAGTTACGGAAAAACTGTCATTCATATTTTCTCTCAGAAAATTAATAAAATTCGCCAGATTTACAAACAAAATTATAGACAGTCCACATTTTCAAACCTCTTCAAAGTTAAATGTTGTAAACAACACTTTTAAAACTCATATATTTTAAATATTGGGTAAAAGTCACCGTTAGTAAAATCAAATTATTAAAGGAGATTAATTTTAATTTTCTGCTTTGAACCGGACATCAATTATTTTAGGAGAAAAATAATTGTAAAAGTAAAATAAAGCTTGTCCCAGAAAAAATTGTCGCTTAGTTTTGGGCCTTTTCGTATACTGCTTTTATAGATATACAAAATTTTATGTGATGCGTTTTTATTATTTGGCTATGCATTATACAAAAACAATTAGTTGACAACTTTCATACAATTTAGTATACAAAGATGCCATCGAAACACAAACAATTGCGCGAAAATATTTTGTACAATTGTGTTGTTGTATTTAAAAAAAAAACAAAAGTGCCTAACAGGAATACTAAGCAAGAAACTAACACAAAATGAAGATCAAGAAAACTTTACTTTAAAGTGATATCAAAACAAATTATGTGTTATCATGGATGTCGAAACGTATTGTTAACTTGAATTAAAATCTCGACCAAGTCATTATTATTATTATTTTGGAAAGTTCAGAAAATCTGTTATTAGCTAATTGAAGGTAATTGAAATAGAAAAATTCTCAAAAAAGATGCTTGTATGGCAGGCCATTTGTTCCTGTGGCAAACGCAGTATGCCTTATTTTTCGACATCGACAATCAACGGCGAAAGATATTTAAGCGAGTGTCTTGAAAGATGATTATTGCCTTTTATAACACACCAATACTATTTTGGCCAGATTTGGCAACATGTCATTACACAAAAAATGTCATTGATTGGTATAAAAGACACCCCACATATAGAATTTGTACATAAATCTGAAAATCCTACAAATTGTCCTGAATTGCGTCCAATCAAAAAATATTGGCCCCATATGAAGCAGAAATTATTAAAATATAAGAAACCACTCAATTCTGTCGATAATTTCAAATATAAGTGGAAACAAATTACACAAATGATATCTGATTATGCTGTACAAATTTTAATGAAAGGGCTGAAAAGAAAATTGAGCAAATTTTGGATGAATCATAATTAAAATGTAAATATATGCTATTATATACTATTTAGTTGTTGATCAATAAAGTCTTCAATAGTTTAAAAAAAATTAATTTAATTATATGGTTTTTAGTTAAAAATTATAGGAGACATTTTTTTCTGGGACAAGCTTTATAATTAATCACCCTTGACTAGCTCATAATGTACTACCGTTATCATTAATGAATATTTAGTAGATTGTCAGTTACTAATCATTCACCATCATTATTATTATTGTTTTTACCCAAATAATTAAAAAAATAACAATGTACTTACATTGATGATAATGTCCACGGTGATACCAGCTCCAGCTGCTCCAAGCTCTGGATGGCGGCAGCTCCAATGACACCAGCTACTTCAACATCTTGATGATGTCCCTATAAACATGAAAACAATGTATTAGTAACATAGCATAGGCACCCTTTATCATGTTTATTTTAAGTTTCATAATCATGATAACTTTTGATAGTGAGTATACTAGAAATAGTAAAAGTAAACCCACATTTAGCCGTTTAAAAGATACACTCATTGTTTAAAAAGTAATTAAATTAAAAAATAATTTAATTTATTTAGCAGCGCGTAAGTCTTGTACTAATTGAGATATTTTAAAAGTACAAAGAAACAAAAAATAAAGCCCCAAAAATATAAATAAAAAATCATCTCACCTGTTTGGCGGTTTCACTGTGCATCTACAACCTGGTGCACCAGGTCCACAAGTTGGTTTTGTCGTTGATTTGTGGTGATTGTAAACATTGTCTTCCATAATAATTGGTTTTAAAGTCGACAAATGTTGTTTTCATTCCCTGACATCTGTCTATGTTTTGTGCATGAAATCCATACCTAAAAACGATATTGGCGCATTATAAATTAATTTAAATTCAAACTTAATTATTCTACTACATTTTGTTGGTAATTAACAATATTATTATTATATATTATTAACAAAAGTTCTTATAGGACTAGTTGTCATTTTTGCTGCATAAATTGGTGGTGCCACTGAAATTACTATTGCTTTTCGCAATGTTTGATGTCACAGTGTGTGTGTGTGTGTGTGTGTGAATACACCACTATAAGATTATCTTAATTAGCAATCTTATTAACTAAGCCCCAGAAAATTATTTGGAAAGATTTCTCTAAATTTACGGGATTCAAAGATTTATAACATTTTTGTATTGAGTTTCTTTTTGGGCAACTAAATTATTACTTCATTTATAAAGTATTCATTGTTAAAGAAGGAATTTATAAATAAAAGAATGTTGTAAATTTAATTTCATTTAGTGTTGTTTTAAAATTCAATCAAGCAATACTAATACTTTATATTACAAATACAATATATTACAATGTAAAATGATTGACAATATTCTATCTACAAAGATATTATTATTTATATTGCAAGAGCAATTTAATAAAATACATTATGGGTGACAATATTGTTTGGGGTTGTTATTTCATTTGTGGGAGAAGTCTTCTAGTTCAATTGTTGGATTCTTGCAAGTAATCTAGAAGAAGATAACGGTTCTGGGATATCTGCAGACGGTAGCGTCGCTGTTGATGACATCGGCGACTCCAAGACGAGTCTGTGTCTCAGATTGGCTGCAGAGATGATTCCAGGTCCGTCAAGTCTTTATAAACAAAAAAATACAAAAGTATTAGATCAAAGGTTGCAATCATTATCAACAAAATTGAATTATACAACCTTCGGTGACGTTGTCAAGAATCCAATCGCTCCGATGTCGATATCCACGTTTCCATCCTAGTGGAAATTTCATACAATATCTATAAACATAATATATTTTGATTATATATCAATAGTTTATTTATATTTTTGTTGAAATATTAATTAGAAAGAAATCGTTAAAATCACTTACTATTTTTACGCGACAGGATCATTGCTAAAATAAACAAAAGAAGAAATAATTTTACAAATTTTGTTACTAAATAAATAAACTCAACTTTTAGTATCCCATATTTCCAGTTCCTAAATTAATTCAGCTTTTGGCAACGTGCAATAAAGTAATAGACAGAATCGCGTATGTAAATTTCAACTTTCTTCACAGTTACATAAAATACTTATTAGTTTACAAGAGAAGAAAGTAAAACATTATTTCCCGAAGATACCAAACAATTGAGAGAAGAATGACTAAAAAAAGCAATAATTTATCCTTGGTGGTTTTTAAAGAAAAGCTTTGCTTTCCTCTCTTAAATGAGGGAAGAAAATTTTACGATAGTTTAACAAATAATTTAGGAAAATTGATTAGAGAAAAATATACAATGTTGCATGTTAAAGTTATTTAGAAAATACTAAAGAAGTATTAAAAAGAAGAACCCATTTCCAAAACGCCAATTAATCTAAAAATACATAAATAAAAAATATAGTACAGCCTTCTTTGTCGAATAACTTTAATTATTGTCATATAGTAGCATGCCAGTTTTGGTATTTTATAATATTTAATACTCATAATAACATTGACTACATAAAATAGACAATGGCACACTTGATACCATTGTTACTACCTTCAATCGAGTTACACATAAAGAGTAACAATTATATTGATTCAATATGTATTCATTCACATCGCATTTCCATGTTTACATGAAGTGCATTGTTGTTCAATATCGCAAGATCGTAATTGACTACTACGTCTACATATCTCGATCACAAATCGTCACATGTAAACGTAGCTGTTTAAATTGTTTAAACAATCGACAAAAATATAAACCAAATGATTTTTAAAACGAAATCATTTGAAAAGCTGTAAAACAAAGTCACCTATCACAGTGATGCGTACAAGAAACATGAGTAACAATTTACATAAATTAAAAACACATTACCGCTAGCAATAAACACTGCCAAAAATTACTCAATTATGTTAAGACTTGTATCTATAGTAATTCAGTAATGTTTGACAGCGGGAAATAAAGTATACTAGCGGTAATTCAAATTCCGTTAGAGCACAAACAAAGCACAAAGGAACAAATAAAATATCAATCATTATTGCTCCAACAGAATACCTCAAAAAAATCCAAGAAATATACAAAAATTCATAATATTTTGTTTGATTTTAGCTACATAAAATTCTTTTCCACTACGAAAAGATTAAATGAAAACTTGAACAATTGTATACAACTCAGTTAGGAACAGAAATTTTATTTAAAAACGAAATTATTTCGCAAATATTTATTTGAAACGATAATTGAGAAAAAAATAGTTTTAAATAACTACAATTCGTTTATACATAAAATCATTCATACATATACGAAATAGAATGTCAGCTTTTTTTATAAGCTCAGCTTAAAATCAGATCAAAATTAATATTGACATTCTTTTTCGTAACTCTCAAACATAATCTACAAAACTGTACATAATTTCATAATAATCTACCTACAAATATTTCTTTTCAATTTTCTAAGCTTTTTTATTGTTTTTCTCTTTTTATTTATTTATTTTTCCGCGTGAATTTAGCTGCAGTAACATTGACAATGAAATGAAGAAACAATAAATAGAGCATTTTGAAACTTTTTAAAATACCTTAGAAGATATATAAATACAATACTGAAATAAATAATACAAAATTTCAAAAAGAAACTAAGTTTTTTTTTTTCATTTTATAATTGTATCTGCAGTTGACGTTGTTTTAAAGTCAAAATTTAATAAACAAATACATTTTTTGAAATTTAAAACACATTTAAAAATATAAATATTGTCTTAATTAACAGTTAAAACTTAAAACAAATAGTTTATTAAAAATTTCATGATTTAACAACAACATACAACAATAATATAAATGAGCAGTTAACCAAAACTATTTTTTCAAGTGTAGAAAGAAAAGTTTTGGATCAAAGCTTTTACTTTTAGTAAAATGACGACGAGGTATGATAGTATAAAGAATCGAACTGATTTAAAAAAATGATTAAAATCTGAGAGAAAATGTGAGAAATGTATGAAATTCACGCGGGGTGAACGTCAGTTGCAGATAACGGACTTTTGGGTTGAACAATATACTAGATTATCTACACTGTACGTAACGCCGTCGGACGAAACGACGCCGGGTTAAGTGTCGACGGTGGTGGATCACACCTACCCAACAAAAACAACCACAATTAGTACAACTCTCAACAACATTACTAATAATAAATATCACCTATCCAAACTACACTAAATACGGTCCTGTAGACTTCATCATTGTCTTCAGCATAGATTTCTACATAATTATGCATATTTACGCAAAGAATTAATTTTCTATTGAAGTAAATATGAACGCTTAATATAATGTTGAAGTTTCAGAACACATATCTCAAAAATTAAGCTAGATACGGGCCTGGTGACTTCACTATTGTCTTCAGCATAGATTACTGCATAAGTATACATATTTTTATAATTTAAAAATAATGCATATATTTTTTATTGAATTAAATGTAAAAATTGGATAAAAAAGTTCGTTGCTTGATGCAACATTGAAGTCTCCAGTACATTTTCCGCTTTAATAAGTTTCCAAATTATTTTAGAGAAAAATACTTGAAATAAAAAAGTTAGACAATTTAATTTTCTACATCTTTTATTTGAAGAATTTTTCTCTAAAATAAATCATACATATTTTAGAGCATATTTTTTCGATTGTTACCTCCATGTGTGGATTTAGACGGGCGTGTAGTTGCCCTTGGGCTTGTAGAAGAACTGCAGGGTAGCAGTACGGCGGAATATCTCGGATAACAACAAACGTTTCTCTTTCTTAATCTTCTTCAGCATACCTTTATTTTCCATTGCTCGTCGACTTAGATATGGAAGAACTTCATTCACAGGACCGTACGGGATATATTTATACGCGGAGTAGCCGGACTGACCTACAAATTAAACATTGTATTTGATTGTTTACTTAGTTTACAGATTTCTTTTTAAAAAATATTAAATAAACACTTGGCTAAGTCTTACAAAATTCAGCCTCCAAGTCACCTTATGAGGGCATCGTCAGAGGCTGGCCAGCACAGTTAGTTTCGCTCTTATTAGAGCTCATTAGTATGGTATAACTCACTTCTTCACCTAGAACAAAGTTCGCGTGAAGAAGCTGGTGACGAATAACTGTGCCAGCAGAGAATAAGATCTCTAACAAACGGTAAGATGACATGAGAAGTTCTGTGGAACAGGCCATGCCATCTACCGAAAAAAGGGAAAAACTACGCAATAGTAATTTAAATAACAACAAAGACAAAATTAATTGTCATCCATACACTTGGTGAAACTAGGTTTAATAAAAAATATTAAATAAACACTTGGCTAAGTCTTACAAAATTCAGCCTCCAAGTCACCTTATGAGGGCATCGTCAGAGGCTGGCCAGCACAGTTAGTTTCGCTCTTATTAGAGCTAATCAGTATGGTATAACTCACTTCTTCACCTAGAACAAAGTTCACGTAAAGAAGCTGGTGACGAAGAACTGTACCAGCAGAGAATAAGATCTCTAACAAACAAGTAAGATGACATGATGCCCTCATAACGTGACTTGGAGGCTGAATTTTGTGAAACTTAGACAAGTGTTTATTTTATATTTTTTATTAAACCTAGTTTCACAAAGTGTATGGATGACAAATAATGTTGTCTTTGTTGTTACAGACTTCTTTCTTACCAAGTGGGAACGTGATGTAGTCACACATGCCAAGTAGCTGCCCGAAGCAGATGACCTTATCCTCCGGTGAGATGCCAATCTCTTCCATCTGCTTGATGGCGAATCGGACAGTGTCTTCGTTGTGTGAAGCCACCATGATTCCAATCTTCTTATCTTGTCCTTTGTTCTTGAATGCTTTAATTCTTCGCAGACACTCGGATAATGTCTTGTGGTACATCTCGCTCGTGGCGTCGAAGTCAGGGTTTGTTGGATCTGCGTAGCCTAGTGCAGCTGCTCTGGCGCGCTCCTAAAGATGATACAGAAATATATATATATATACCGAGAGTTTTTCTTATCAGTAAACATAGGGATATATCATTACCATAGTTACAGTTACAAAGTTTAACAGCAATACATTAGAGCGTTTATTTTAAAAGTAAACATAGGGAAAATAATATTTTCAGCAATGCATTGAAGTGTAATAGTCTATAGTCTAGAAGAAACATTTTAAGTTTAAACAAATTAAATGAATTTGAATTACTTTAAATTACATTAACTAACCGTTATGTATAAATTTAGAACCTCAAAACAATCCAAAAGTTCTTTTGTGTAGAGGTTTGTTAGTACATACAAATAATGAGAATTTTGGGTTGAACCAGTTCAAAAATAGAAAATTATTAAAATATGGTTCTATATAATTCAGACCACGAGAAATCGAATGGCGCAAGGCGCATCTTCATATCTTTTTTAGTTTTGGAGTTACAGCGATTTTTTACTTTTTTTTAAACTCAACTTTGAAAGCCCATAACTCAAAAACGAAAAGAGATATTGAAATGCGGTTTGAACGAGGGTATTTCTCGTGCGCTACTTAACTTGTACAGGTATTTTGAAAATTTTGAAAATTTTTCAATTTTTTTCAAAATTTTTCTTCCTCAATATATCAAAAAGTTGAAAAGATAATGAAAATCTGAAAACACCAGTGAATTTCTGGCGTGAAAATACATAAGTATGCAAATTTTTACAATAAAATTCGCACGGATACATTTTTTATTACAAAAAAACGAAAAATGGCAAAAATCCTTAAAAACACTAAGGGGTACCCCTTAAGAAATTTTAAGAAAACGGCCATTTTCGATTTTTTGTAATAAAAAATTTATCAGTTCGAATTTTCTTCTGAAAATTTGCATACCTATGTATATTCATGCGAGGAATTCACTGGTGTTTTCATATTTACATTATCTCTTCAACTTTTTAAATATCGACAAAAAAAAATTTCGAAAAAAATTGAAAAATTTTCAAAATTTTCTAAATATATGTACAAGTTAAGTAGCGTACGAGAAATACACTCGTTCAAACCGCATGTCAATATCTCTTTTAGTTTTTGAGTTATGGGCTTTCAAAGTTGAGCTTTACAAAAAGTCAAAAATCGCTGTAACTCAAAAACTAAAAGAGATATTGAAACGCGGTTTGAACGAGTGTATTTCTCGTGACCTGAACTATATAGAACCATATAATAAACATTTTGACTTTTTGAACTGGTTCAACCAGAAATTCACATCTGCATGTTTATATGTCAAAATTCTGGTCATTCAGGCCATGGCAGTTCTGCAACAGCAGATACTAATAAACTACACATTTCCATTTATATAAAAACGCCCCACTATTTGATCCTCTATTAACCCGGTCTGATTTTGAAAGAGGACAGTTTTATTACTTTGACAACTATAGATGTTATTTTCCCTATGTTTACTTTTAAAATAAACGCTCTAATGCTTTGCTGTCAAACTTTTTAACTGTAACTACGGTAATGGCATATCCCTATGTTTACTAATAAAAAACTCCCGGTATATATATATATATAACAGGATAAAATACAGTAGTGTACAGAGAGTAAATCATGGATATACAGCAGGGATTCTTGATGGGAAGATAATAATTCAAGAATTTTTTTACAATGTATTTAGATTTTTTGGGGGAAGTTAGACCCTTACAAAAAACTTTGAAATTTTGCAAAGGCTACAGGAGTTCACACAAATGATTTAGAATTTTTTAAGGAAAAGTTAGAGCCTAACAAAAGTCACAGGATTAATTTTTTTTTAAGATAACTGTCTTTCAATTATTGGAAGAATTTGTTGGGAAGAAAAAGTAAGTTACCTGGTCAATGTAGGCACCACGAACAAGCTTGGCAGCAAAATAGAAATCTTGTCTTTTAGCCTGCTCCAGATCAGTCTGCACCTCATTGAAGGTATTCTTCAGGTAGCATTGATACGTGTTGAACACGATGGCCTTCTCCTTGTTGTACTTACGCATCATCTCCAGAGTGATACGAGAAATGGCAGGCTGGAAGTATGTTTGCTCCGCGTCCACCATTATACGTACGTCCATTTCTTGTGCTAACTACAAGCAGAAGAACAATTACAAACATGTAAACTTGGAATAAATGGATGGAAATGATTGAAAATGACAAGAGGAATCTGATGAATGTTTGAAGAGTAATTTACCTTGCAGATAGTGTTAAGTCTTCGGATCATGTTTCTGAACATTTCTTCTTCTTTAGTTGTTAGCTGAGACATTAGTCCAACCATTTTACCAGTCTTAAGGTCAGGGACTTTGAAGGTTTCATTTAGTTGATAATTTTCATCCAAGATTCCTGACCAAGGGAACAAATGCAACACACTGCAAAAAGAAAATTAGGAATTACTCCCAATTATATTACCGAATCTTCTTCAGCAACAAAGACTATAACAATTTTTTTTTGAGACACTATTGTCTAAAATTCTTTCAAGAATATTTTTTTGGGGAGATGTTTGTCTTATAAACGTTATAGATTTTTTTCAAGATGACAGCTTTCCAATACCTTTAGAATTTTGTTGTTACTATTTTCGCAATTGCTTTAGAAAGTATTTATAGTATGTTATGCATCAAGGGAGGGAAACAAGCGATTATTCCCGCGTGTGAAGTTGGCAAACCGAGAAGTACGCGAGGGCCGAAAGCTCGAGATGAAATCGAGGTTTGCCAACTTCACACAAGGGATAATCGCGCCCTAACGTGAAGCATATTATACTTTTCGTAACAAGTGCACAAAAATTACTGTCTTATCAGGACAAATGTCAAATATGGGTTGCGTAACTAGTTACCTAGGAAACACCGCAAACATCTAATAATCGTAGTCTCTAGGAAGAGAAACATCTCTCTAGGGAGAGAAACATCCTACCTAGGGAGAGAAACATCCTACCTAGGGAGAGATATTCGCCCATCTCTACTTAATAGTCCTTCTTTGTCATATATTAAATAATGCTAATATCCATACAGATTAAGAATTAAATTATAATAACTAAAATGGGGTTAGGATAGTTCAGTGATATCGAGTATATTTATTATTTGTTTATAAGTTTCAGGTAATAGTTATTTACGTAAAAAGTCAGGAAAGTGTTCAATTACAGGATGAGGAGATAGTTACGACGTGTTATGTATAACATTTTACCTGAAACTTATAAACAAATAATATAGTATGCATCAAGGGAGGGAAACAAGCGATTATTCCCGCGTGTGAAGTTGGCAAACCGAGACGTAAGCGAGGGCCGAAGCGAGGTTTGTCAACTTCACACAAGGGATAATCGCGCCCTCCCGTGAAGCATATTATACTTTTCGTAACAAGTGCACAAAAATTACTATCTTATCGGGACAAATGTCAAATATGGGTTGCGTAACTAGTTACCTAGGAAACGCCGCAAACAGCTAATAATCGTAGTTTATAGGGAGAGAAACATCCTACCTAGGGAGAAAAACATTATGTTTCTCTCCCTAGAAGAGAAAAGCAGTGTTTCTCTCTCTAAAATTAGGGAATAAGAACATTTTTTTAAGGAAAAATTATATTCTCAAAGAATTTAGGATTTTTAGTCTTGTAAAGTCTTTAGAAATTGTTTAAAAAAAATGACTGTCATTCAAAGGTAGAAAAATGTGACATTTTTAGGGAAGATAATGTAAAAATGTATCTGGAAAATAACAGCCTTCCAAAGGAATTAGTACCTATTTGTTGTTTGCTTTTTAAAGAATTTACATTTCATTTGTAAGAAAATTACAACCTTGAAAAGATTAAAGAATATTTTATTTTTTGAAAGATTCTTTAAAAAATGTTATAAAAATCTTGGTGCAAACAAACATAAAATATGTTATAAAAATTGGTTTAATTTTCAAAGTGGAAACGTGAACTAAATGACTGAATGAATAACTCACCCTTCTTTGTCGGTGGTAAGTCTGTCCAAGAACTGTTTAGCTGCAGCTGCATCGATCTTCTTTTCAATCAGCTTCTTTTCCAAGTCTTCCGCCTTGATGTGATGTCCCAAGACGTTACCAGACCCTCCATCCAACTCAGACATGAACTGACGCGTCCTCATGATTACTTCTGACAACTGGAGCTTTAAGAAATAAACAACAATTAGTATGTCTACCTCATCCACACTCCTAACTTCTTTAAGGGAGGCCACTCTAGAATTTTTTTAAAATGCATATTTTTTTTATTTGCTTAACTTATAGTTTAAACACTTAGGAATAAGGGAGAATTAATTTAAATGCCGCGCAGAAGTATTCCAGAGGAAAAAAAGCATATATCTATTAGTACTAGTATTTATATAGATATATGACTCGAAACTTTAAACGCGTTTTTCTCGAAATCATATTTTCAAAATCGGGCGAAAAGAAATCTGAAATACTAATTGATGGATCGTGCTGAATCTTTTTATTTCTTATTCTAGATATAAAATACTAAAAAACTACGGGGGCTTTTTTTTTAAAGAGCTTCATTCGTTTTTTATGGTCGTTTTTATACAGAAATTTAGTCCCGAATAATGAACTTTTTTTTCAAACGTGCGCCATTTTGTTAAAAATCAAAATTTTCAAAATCTAGCCCGTAGTTTTTTAGAGTATACATCAGAGATTAAGAAAACATATCCCTTTTTGATCCAGGTCTATTGCTGTTCCCGGAATGCTTTCGCCCGATTTGCCCTACGCGCCGAGAGGAGTCGCCATTTTTTTTTAATTTCTGACGACAATTTTGAATATTTTCTTTAAAAAAAAATTTAAATAAAGTTTAAAGAGCACTAAATAAAGATCTAAAAACAGTTCTTAAGCAGCACGTTTAGATTTCGTATAAAAAAATCTTGAAAATTACCCTTTTTTTCCTTGTCTAGAGTGGCCTTACCCCTTAATACACACGTCATATTTCGCTCAACCATCGCTCATGCATCAACAAATTCCAGATAAATTAATCATCTCTTACCAATAATTGCGGTCTGCCCAAAGCAGTGAGTTTTACAGCCGTAATTCCAGTTCCAAAAGTTGCACCTAAAAATATTAAATAGTATTTTATCTTTATGTTTCTGCAGTTAAATTAAAGCTACTTTTAATAACAAGCTTTAGAGAAATAGAGAAAAACCCGCAGCTAAAATATAAACAAATATTCAGAAAATAAGATGAACTTTTCGTTCTTATAAATTAACATTTTTTATCAATTATTGTTCATCTTATTTTCTATGTGAGAAAGCATGAAATGAATATAGATGAAGGACAAAATAACTTCTAGGAAGGAAGGAAATAGTGTTGTAAAATTTTTTGTACAAAATAATTTTGTGGTGTAGATTAATTACAATTTAATAATCAATGAGAAATAATAAATAACAAAACATAACGTACATTCAAAAATGTTTTATGGAAATCTATGAATAATAATTAAAAAGAATTTAGAACAAAAACACTATAAGTTCTCTCTAATTATAATTAGTGAATTTTTTGTATGGAAATTTATGAAAAAATATATAAAAATATGAAGGGAATTTTGAGGGGAGCAATTCATAAATTCCCATTTTAAGTAGAGCACAAATTTACAACACTAGTGTGGGAATAAGTGAGGACTTACTGTGATCAAAATCTTTGTTTTGGAGCGCTGATTTTTTGTCATAATCTGAGAACCATGCAAAAAATCACATGCTATTAGTAATTTGCTAAAACATAGAACACTAATACTTCCACAACATGTATTAGAATATATTTCATGATAAATTGCAAAGAAAGATCTTAACAAATTATCTAATTGTTTTAGAAATAAATACTTCTCTTTTATTAGAAGCATTTTTCGCTAAAATACTTCAGGAAAATATGTAAGATCTTTTGAATATTAAAATAGTGCACACATAAAAAATATATAACAACCACGGACATATATTACACAGGAAAATAATAAACAAAATTGTTGCTCATTCATTCAGATAAACTCAAAATGTTAAAAACATAAAAATGTTAATTGGAAACCTGTGGCACTAAATATATAAGCTACAGTAAACGTGCAAGCGTAGCTAAAATCGGATGTTCTCATCATTAATCTTAGTTTAGGAACCAATTTTATACTCAAGGATAACCGACTTAGCCAGCAGATGATTTTCAAGCACCTATGGCAGTGTTTTAGCAACATTTTTTGCATTATTTTGTTTCTATTTTTAATATAATTTAGTAAATGTATTTTTAAAGACTTTTCTGTTTAGTAGCTCTGCTAATTATTAAATTACAACGCCCAAATCTGCAGTTGCAGATCGGAGGAACTGAGAAATACTGTAGTTTACAATTATTATTGCTATATAAATTGCAATTAACTTTGTAAAAGCATTATTTTGTTTCTACTTTTTAATATAATTTAGCAAATGTATTTTTAAAGACTTTTCTGTTTAGTAGCTTGCTAACCATTGAATTACAACGCCCAAATCTGCAGTTGCAGATCGGAGGAACTCAGAAATACTGTAGTTTACAATTATTATTGCTATATAAATTGCAATTTACTTTGTAAAAGCATTATTTTGTTTCTACTTTTTAATATAATTTAGCAAATATATTTTAAAAGACTTTTCTGTTAAATAGCTTGCTAACCATTAACTTACAACGCCCAAATCTGCAGTTGCAGATCGGAGGAACTCAGAAATACTGTAGTTTACGATTATATGAATTGCAATTAACTTTGTAAAAGCATTTTTTGGCGGAAAAAAATTCGGTATTATAGTTAATATTCATTTCTTGTTGTACATTCAAATTAATAAATAATAGTTCAAGAATTTATCGAGTACAGTAAACATTTTAATCTGTGTCATCTTAATACACATCAGCTGTCTGTCTTTGTTCGCCAAGGTAAGAATAAATGACAGACACAAGTCTAGTAGGTTAAAATAACCATCGTCGTCAGGTGGTTCATGTCAAATTATACCCACGTCTTTTTTATTCTCTACGTTACACTAAAGAGATTTTTCTTTGGAAGTTTATTTTTAGATAATTGAACCGAAAAAGAAACATATATTGTACATTTCGTTGTGAATATATACAATAAATACTACACTGTATTATTTTTTCAAATTTGAAATATTGCTAGCTAATATAATGTAGAAATATTTGTACGAACTTGTACATATTTAGTTGTCAAACGTAAATAAATAATTTTAGAGAAAAATTGTTCAAATAAAATATTTAAAGAACTAAATAATCTATAACTTTTATTTGAAGTATTTTCCTCTAAAACAATTTAGAAACGATTGACAGCAGAAAATATACGATGACAAATACTGAAAATGCTCTGTATGTATTCTTTGCTATTGTTGGCACAAATTTTCAACACGCTACAAAAGAAATTTGAGTTTCGAGGTCAATATTCTATGTCTGTCGAGATTACGATGCGTTACTGACGTTCTACTTACGAAATTTCCTCTCTTGCTCGCCTACACTCTAAACAAATTTTTGATACACAGCCAGCTAGTCAGTAACAAGCCTTTTGTTCCAGTTTTTGATTAATGTGTATCAGAATATCTTACTTCAATACTGCAAATATTAATTATTATTTATGTAACTAATATTGCAATACATTTTTAATACGAGTTGCATACACTATTTTTTCTACGATCGAGCTTTAATCAATTTATTTTATATACAACAGGTAACTTTATTTAAAAAAAAAACAACAAAGACAAATTAATTGTGTTTAAATGCTCACTTGGTGAAACTAGGTTTATATTTTATTGGTAACTTTATTCTTATCAAAATCATTACTTAATGAGGTTCATTATTTACTGAGGGAAATAAAAATGACAAGTACTCCCTAGGGAAATAAAGTGATTAAAACCATTGGCTGTACCAGCTAGAAAAAATAATATTTTTTTAGTATTGAATAGACCTTTTTCATTGCTCTAGTGCACATATTTGCTCGTGACAAATAATGACGAACTTTACTCCCTTGTAATATAAACTACTATTATACCATTAACTTAGTTATTGGCAAAGGGTAATAAAGTAAAATATTCTTTTCTCAATTGAGAGGTCACTTTGTAGTGATGCTTTTCATCCCTGGGGATCCTAGGGCAGAAAGTAATTTTTCTGCTCTTTTTCCATTAATATAACAATCCCGTTTTACTTTGAAAATAAATACATAATGACTCACTTTTCGCACGATCGTAGAAAAAATGTATTAAAAATGTTTATATTTATTTATTAATTTAACAACTTTCAAGTCTGCACAACACCAATTTATTCCCAATTACTGTAGCTTATAGTTGAACCACTGAGATATAATCATATACAGGGTGTTTCACAACTTATTGCACTTAATTTAGCCCCATAAAATACTCTAGGTACTAATTATGAAACAGAATAAAAACTGAATTTTATATGAAGTAAACATTTTAGTACTACTGGTTTAAGAGTTGTTTCTAATAATAATTAAATTATAATTATAACACTACTAATAGGCATTTTTCTAAAGTCGTATTATGAATAAATGTACTGTTGTATTGTTTATAATTATAATTTAATTATTAATATATTATTATTTGTATAAGCAGAGCCTTTAACAAAATAAATTTGTTATTATTTTATTTATTATATTTTAAGTGGCACTAAAAATGTTTTCTTCATGTAAAGTACAAATAATTTTACGTATTTTGCAAAAAAATCTTTCTGTTTTAATTATCAGTACATTGAGTTGACTCAGTGGTATCGAGTCGGCCTGTGGATCTTGAGAACCTTGGTTCGATCCCTACAGCTTACAAACAATTTTCACCAATTTAAATCTATCCCTGTGACTCCCCCTCCACTATCTTTGAGGGCCGTGATTTGACGGCTGTTCACGCGCATAAGTATATCACTTACCGAGATCTGCTTAGGCAGAGTGCCACATCCAGTAATGGGTAAAAGGCGTGATGATATATTTATTTATTTATATTAATATATTATTATTTGTATAACCAGAGCCTTTAACAAAATAAATTTGTTATTATTATTATTATACAGGGTGTTTCAGGACTAGTGTAACAAACTTTAACAGCTTATTCCTGAGGTCATTTTGAGCCAAAAATGTCATATGAACATAGGTCCTATTCCTTCTAGTTACCAAAATACAAGAGGTTGAAGTTCTATAAATAACACGAAATTTTCAAATTTTTATAATCAAGATACTTTCGGAAAACAAGAGTTTTATTGAAAAGTCATACCTTATTTGTCTTAATTAATTTTATTTATTAATATTAACATGCATACGAGTTCAAGGCGCTCATTTTGAACACTTGGTGTAATTTTTTAAAAATTTGTTATCTTATTTCATATTGTGTTAACCTATTCCATGTTTGGTTATGTTGTTCTGTGTCTATTTAATTGTGTCATTTTATGTTTTTGTTGTCTAAATCGTATTCGTTAATATTAATAAACAAAGTTAATTAAGACAAATAAGGTATGACTTTTCAATAAAACTCTTGTTTTCCGAAAGTATCTTGATTACAAAAATTTGAAAATTTCGTGTTATTTATAGAACTTCAACCTCTTGTATTTTGGTAACTAGAAGGAATAGGACCTATGTTCATATGACATTTTTGGCTCAAAATGACCTCAGGAATAAGCTGTTAAAGTTTGTTACACTAGTCCTGAAACACCCTGTATTTTAAAAAGAAGTCTGAACGCAGTGGCACTAAAAATGTTTTCTTCATGTAAAGTGCAAATAATTTTACGTATTTTGCAAAAAAAAATCAATCAGTACGTTAAGTACTGTATGGGGGTTGAAATAAGTACCATAAGTTATGAAACACCCTATGTAAGTTGATTTGAACGGGCGTCCTCCCGTTATTAAACAAAAGCATTACCCATCTAGCCACAACAATATGTAGTGTTAATAAAACAGTCTTTCACTAGGGTTGTGCATTTGACCAGTCAAATATTTTTCGGTCAATTGATCAAGAAACATTTAATAAAAATCACAATTAAAATTGTAATTTATTTATATAGTACTGTTTACTACATCCAATATTACTGAAAATGTATAACCAACAACAACTAATAAACAAAACCACATCAAATTCAAAATAAAGGGGAATAAATAAATAAATAAATAAATAAATAAAGTAAAAGACGTAATGAAATGAAATAATATGTATTTATTTTACTTGTAAAGTAAAGTAAGCAAATTCCCCAGAACCCTGAATACCAAACTAAATATATTCATGTAATAATAGTATGTACCTATTTCTATTGAACAATAGATGTCGTGGCGGTTCCATTTAGATTATTTGACCGTATTATTTGGCCGTCAAATATTTTTGGTCAATTGACGGTGAATTGACCAGTCAATTGACCGGACAATTGACCACGGCACAACCCTATCTTTCACACAGTAAAGAAACCCCCAATAATTATTTCATTCCTACCTGCAACAGCCTCCAAGCATCTACTAAAAATCTCCATATTTTTCTCGCACTGCGCTTCATTAAGGTAGAAGTACGTCCTGGCCGACTGCACTTTGTATCTTCTGTCGGCGAAGGTCTTGTCCACGTGGTACTGTTTCATGGCTCCTTCAGCTCCTGGGTTATCCCCTACCTCTGAGACGGAGGCTTCCACTTCACGTTTCTCTGCTTCCTCCTGAGTGAGGTCCTCTTCGACGGAGTAATCAAGAATGGGTTTTACACCGAATGAACGAAGACGCTCCAAGCATGGCCGGATCTTGTATTGGTCTTCACCAGCGACGAAGTGGCCGTAGAAGGTTGCTTTCATTACTATTCCGAAGAGCTTCTCGCCCATTAGGCTTTGGAATACTTTCATTATCTGGAAACGAAAATTACGCAATTAATTTATATTTTATTATTTTATGGGGTAGGTGGTTCAGTGGTATCTACACGGCTTGTGGATCTTGAGAACCGTAGTTCGAGCCCAACAGCCGACAAACAATTTTCACCAAATTAAATCTACCCCTGAGGCTCCCCCTCCACTAATATCTTTAGGGGCCGTCAAATCACGGCATTTCACGCAAAAATATATCACTTACCGAGATCTGTTTAGGCACAGTGCCATACCCAGTAATGGGTAAAAGGCGTGATGATGATATATACAGGGTGTTTCACAACTTAGAGCAAAAAATTAAAGGGTATATTCTGTACGACGTGCTGATCACGAAACAAAAAGAATTTTTTTTTAAATCGCAAAACTATTTTCCATGTTTCCCAGTTCAAAATTTTTCGTTGCCACTGCCACTGGGTGGATGATTATGTTAAAGTTATTAATTAAATAAAATTCGATTATAAATAACTGCTAATTGTGTAATTATTCTTTCGTAGTTGATACCTACTTCATTGTTTGTGTTTAATAGGAAAGCGAATCCAGTGCAGTACAACAAAAAATGTTTTAGGTTAACAACCCTTAATTTTTCGAATTTAAAAAAAATTCTTTTTGTTTCATGATCAGCACGTCGTACAGAATATACCCTTTAATTTTTTGCTCTAAGTTGTGAAACATCCTGTATATTTATATTTTTGATATTTTTACGTTAAAACTACCCCTATGACTCCACCTCCACTAACATCTATAGGGACCGTGATATAACGGCTGGTAACCGAAATTTGCTACGACAGAGTGCCACACCCAGTAATAGATAAAAGGCGTGATGATATATTTATTTAATTTAATAATAAATAAATAGGTTGAAAAAATCAGTGAATAATTTGCAAGCTACAATACATTCCTGCTGTATATGGCAGTCTACCCAACAAGGCGCCAGAATTATCGACCTTTTCCAAGGCCAACCAAGGCCAAAACAATCGTGGAAATATTCTGAAAGAACTCGTGATATAAGAGAAATCATAAACTAACTTTGTTGTTTCAGACAGACAGAAAACTATTAATAATTTAATGATCTGTTTGACATTTTTATGAATGAATATATCTAGTCTTTTACGATGAAATTATTTACAATTATTATTGTGTTAGATAATTAGAAAATTGATATTATTACCCCGGGAAATTGTCGAGTAATTCGTTGATATAATAGCAAGTATATTTTTCGTAGTAATTTCTATATGAAGGACATGTTACTAAATAATTTTCATGCATGTTTCGAGTAAATTTAGCGTGGTGATATTAAATTTACACACCTATAAAATAAATATAGAATTATTTATAAATAATAACTGCATATTATGTTTTAATTTCTAAGAATTATTGTTAACTTCGTTCGTAAGTAGTAAACATAGTAATTATGTTGAACGTAGCAAATTCTGATGACGTATATTTATTCGTAATCAACCTACGCCGAAATGAACATATGATTAACTCTTATCTTTATTTACTACCTAAAGTATTTCAGAAGAACTTGATACTTTCAGCCAGGGTTCGTAAATATCATGATATTTATAATAAATATCAAAATATCAGATAAATATCACTTTTTGGATATTTATTTTTTAATTTTAGTTTTTGTACACATTTATTATCACAATAGGAAATACAAAATAAATTATTACTCCTAAATAAAAAATTAACATAGGTAATGAAAAAAAGTAAATATACATTGAATGGATACACAAATATTATATAGTACTAAGAATAGTAAGAATATTTAAATAATCCTATATCCAAGATAGGGGCAAATCATCATCTTCTGATGACCTTCCTGAACATAGCGTTGCAGATAGACTCACTTGGCCAAATCCAATCTAAATTAGTTTTTTTTGTAGTTTCTTTTTGGTTTAAATATTAAAAAAAAAATTCACTTTTCCGGAGGCTATATCTCAAAAACTAAACAAGATATGCAAATGCGCTCAACGGCGTTGAATTCCCCGTGTCCGAATTGACTTATAAGCAAATTTTCATACAATTTTAAGCAATTTAATATACATATGTATTTTGACCCA
The DNA here is from genome assembly GCA_947425015.1 of Pterostichus niger. Lineage (NCBI taxonomy): Eukaryota > Metazoa > Arthropoda > Insecta > Coleoptera > Carabidae > Pterostichus > Pterostichus niger. The sequence goes on along the minus strand of OX380349.1, from coordinate 26,504,265 downwards.
TTGAATCCAGTGGTGCAATCTTCAAATGCATATGACTTCTGGTTTTCGAGAAAATGTTAAAAAACCGCTTTTTGCGATTTTTTTGGCGGAAAATTGAAAAAAAATAAAAATCGCTGAAACTATGTTTATAAGTTAACTGAAGCACGAGAAAATTAATGCCGTTGACCGCGTTTTCATATCACATTTAGTTTTCGAGATATAGCCTCGTAAAAGTAGAAAAACTTAAAAATTCGAAAAATTTCACTTTTCCGGAGGCTATATCTAAAAAACTAAACAAGATATGGAAATGCGCTCAACGGCGTTGAATTCCCCGTGTCCGAATTGACTTATAAGCAAATTTTCATACAATTTTATGCAATTTAATATTTTTAATTATTTCCTAAGGGGTACCCCTTTGGTTTTTTCAGATTTTAATTCAATTTTACCAAAAATCCTTAATCGTAGGATTATTAAAACGAAAATTTACATACACATGTATTTTGACCCACTAAATTCAGTGGTGCAATCTACAAATGCATATGACTTCTGGTTTTCGAGAAAATGTTAAAAAACCGCTTTTTGCGATTTTTTTGGCGGAAAATTGAAAAAAAATAAAAATCGCTGAAACTATGTTTATAAGTTAACTGAAACACGAGAAAATTAATGCCGTTGAGCGCGTTTTCATATCACATTTAGTTTTTGAGATATAGCCTCGGAAAAGTAGAAAAACTGAAAAATTCGAAAAATTTCACTTCTCCGGAGGCTATATCTCAAAAACTATTTGATATTTTTATATAATGGATATATATCATTGCAAAAATATGACGATATATATCAAAATAAATATCATGATATATATCGATCGATATATATCTTCGAACCCTGCTTTCAGCATATTATATGTTCTGCTGTCAAACGATTCTATAGTTATTTGTACATACATACATACATAACATCACGCTATATCCCATTAAATGGGGTAGCACGAACCCGTCAACATTCTCATCCTGACACACGATACTCGATTCGACCACATTAACACTTCCTCCATACAAACTCTTTCTTTTCTCACAACCAAAATCCATCAACACACAACAAACATTCATCCATTCGCTAGTGTACACTGCGCTTGTTTCTGAAGATGGTCTCCACACAATTGCAGGTAAACACTCGAAACATCTAACCAATGAATCTAAAATCAAGAATCATACGCTTGTCTTCATTCATCATATTTATCCCGCAATTAAATCCTATCCTGACACAGATTGGGAAGAATGTTGTAAGAAGAGTGGGAATAAGTCAGTTGAGATGGTTTGGTCATGTAGAACGTATGTCGAATGACAGATTGGTGAAACAGGTGTATGTTGGTGAAATTGAGGGTGAAAGTTTGCGTGGACGGCCTAGGAACAAGTGGATGAATATGATTGAAGGGTTGTTGCGTGAGCGAAAGATTCTGAGCGTGAAGAATAAACGAGCTTGTATGAAAATAATTATGAATGTGGTTGAAGCAAAAGTGGTGTATCAGGATAGGAATGTTTGGAGAAAATTAATTGCGGGATAAATATGATGAATGAAGACAAGCGTATGATTCTTGATTTTAGATTCATTGGTTAGATGTTTCGAGTGTTTACCTGCAATTGTGTGGAGACCATCTTCAGAAACAAGCGCAGTGTACACTAGCGAATGGATGAATGTTTGTTGTGTGTTGATAGATTTTGGTTGTGAGAAAAGAAAGAGTTTGTATGGAGGAAGTGTTAATGTGGTCGAATCGAGTATCGTGTGTCAGGATAAGAATGTTGACGGGTTCGTGCTACCCCATTTAATGGGATATAGCGTGATGTTATGTATGTATGTATGTATGTACTAAAATATTGTTAAAAATACACCGGCAGATACAAATAAAAATAACCTGTTCTATTTTCGGCATATCTCATACACAATAATCTTCAAACCAGGTCATACTACCAACTAAAATCCACTAAAAAAGTCCCTAAATTACATATTACATTTAAGTACTACCTGCAAAACTATATATAGAAATAAGTATGTACTTGTCATTTAAAATTCGTTTCTAGATATCGCCACTGGGTTACAGTGGCGCTGAGGTAGAATCAATACTAAGGGTGCAGTAAAGGTTCGTTCGCAATAAAATTTACCCCACGTGTTTAACCCTTGTTGAGCCAGGACACAATAATTGTCAATAATATTTCCGATTTATTTTTTAAATTGTATATATCAACTTTTATTAGTTAATTACTAATTAGGGGTTGGTTTTTAAGATAGTTTAAGGGTAAGAAATTGCCCAGAAATGTTTCTTAATAATATATTTTGTAAGTATAGTCAAATAAAAAGTATAATAAATGACATAGAAACGAAAATACATACATTAAAATTTTATAAGGGTGGTTTTCAATGTACTTTTTCGATATTTGAAGCACGAACATATGAATTAATAATTATATTGATTAATGGCTGTCTTGAATAAAAAATTATTTATTTAAAACGAAGAAAATCGTGCAAGCATATTCCAAGAAAATACAATTAGCGATAAATTATAAAAATTGTAATAAATCTCTTATTTTGCTAATTTCATAATTTTCCAAGCGATAGCTATGCAATGTTTATATATACAACAAAACTTTAATACAATAAATCAATAATAATAATAACAAACAGCTCAATGCAAATTTAAATTTTCAAATTTTTCAGAAAATATTTCAACAATATTTCATGCTATTTTTCCTATAAGGCATTAATTTAAACTTTATTTAAAAATGATTTATAACATTTATAAGTTAAGTTTTTCAATATTTTATTATTTAAAAAAATAGTTCTAATGATAGTTATATGAGCAATGAGAGCTAAAATTATGTTTGTTTGACAGAACGACATCTTTATAAATAAAAAAATTCTTAAAACATCGTTTTTGACAAAATCAGTGTCACAAAATTAGTTTTGAAGAACTTTTTTCTATAATAATTTAGAAATATTTGCCTCAGTTTCAGGAGGAGAAAAGTGTTGCCTAACCTAAAATATCCTGTGCAGGATAAACACGGCAGGAATCGTTACCATAGCAACGTGATGCTGAGTGTCGGTTTCCAAGGAAACCAGACGGTAAATTGCGTCGTGGTTTACTTCCTGCATCGATTCGATTTTGTTTTCAGCAGGAACTTACATCATCATGTTATGATGAAAAATATGTTATTTACACTGAGATTTGCAATTGCAGAGCTGAACAAAAACCGTTTTAAGAATAAGTGCTCTTTTATTACAGTATAATATTTTGTAATTAAAACTTGTTGATAAAATCATTCGAATTCCAATATATGAAGTGTACTATGTTTATTTTACCACAGTTCTTGTTCAAAGTATAAAGTTTCAAAATTCAAAACGATATCAAAATATACATTTACATTAGGCTGGTTCACCTCGACTTATATTCTAATAAAGCGCGGATCACAATGCACTCATTAAAAAGACCATAGTTAAAATAGCGTGATCAAATATTTACTAATGCTTCATAATATACCATGTTACCTAAAATACTGCATGTGCAAGGTCAATTTTTATGTTACGTATTCAAGGTAACCACAAAAAAACTAGCGAAACAATTTTTTATTGCATGAGAATATAGCATATATATTATTTTAAATTATCGTAATATTGGAAAATTATTCTAAACATAATTTCAGTAATTTTTATCAGGCTTGCCACCACTAGTATCTCAAAAACTGCCACAGCTATGAATTCAATCAAATATAAAATAAATGAATATATCATTACGCCTTTTACCCATTACTGGGTGTGGCACTCTGCCTAAGCAGATCTCGGTAAGTGATATATTTTTTCGCGTGAAGTGCGGTTACCAGTCGTCAAATCACGGCCTCCAAAGATATTAGTGGTGGAGGAGCCACAAGGGTAGATTTTTTAAATTGGTGAAAATTGTTTGTCGGCTGTGGGGATAGAACCAGGGTTCTCAAGATCCACAGGCCGATTCGATACCACTGAGCCACCTACCCCATTCAATCAAGTTAGACAAAAATTGGGGTAGGTGGCTCAGTGGTATCGAGTCGAACTGTGGATTTGAGGACCTGAGTTTGATTCCCATAACCGACAATTTTACCACATTAAATAGCTTTGGGAACTATGATTTGACGGCTGGTAACCGCTCAACAGACATTAAAATAATGGGTAAAAAGCGTGATGATATATTTATTTTATTTTAAATTCATTAAGTTGTTCTGTGAAATATTTTGACACTTAAATTAAACAATTGAAAGTATTTTAAAGGCTTAAGTCGTGCATTTGTTTGTTATTTTGTGAATTGTAATTTTGTAAATTTACATATTTAATTTCTGCCTTTACAAAACATACAAAATTAAATTAGTTAATTGATTTAGATGCAGAATTTTAAGCTCTAAAACTTTTATTTGAAGCATTTTTGTCTAAAATAATATGGAAAGCAATACGCACAGAAAAACTGTTTTCCAGGTTTTTTGTCATACACCCTGTATTTATTTTACCATTCTGCTCAATAATTAATTGCAGTGGATGCCAAGCCACTCAAAACTAGTCTAACTTTTGAATTATTAGTGGAAGTCAACGAAATTTTCTTCTACCCCTGCGGCTCCCCCTCCACTAATATCTTTGGGGGTCGTGATTTAACGGCTGCTAACCGCACAATATATCACTTACTGGGATCTGCTACGGGAGAGTGCCACACCCTGTAATGGGTATGAACTTTTCTTCAATAAATAGAATTTCTCAAAAACATGTAAAATATAATTTAAATAAAAAAATAAAAGTTTATGACGTATACGTATGTAGACACTTCTTAATAAGTATTTAAATGATATGCAAATTAACTTTCAGTCGACAGTCAGATATCTACTCGGAATTTTGACAAGTCTGCATCATTCTAATTTCTTGTAGAAATATTTACTTTTTATTTCATTCTTTTCTGCGAACCTTTGACACATACAAACAAATAAATTATCATGCAAAATAGAGTAAATATGTATTCGTTATTATTAGATGGAATTTAGCATTTAGCATTAACTTTAATCAGAATAGATTTATTTCAATATAGATATCTACTTTCAGTCAAGTGGTTTATAATCATCAATATTTACTTTCAGATCCAATAGATTAATTTATTTCCTGCTGATAAAAATTTCCTAATTAATTTTAGCGAAATAATTTGTTAAAATGATTGAGTGTGCGGAACATATTCGAATGAAATATTACTGAAATTGAGTGCGACAGATTTTAGGAACTCTAGAAATAAATAGATGGATGTGAATGAAGGTTTGTTGCGTGAACGAAAGATGAGACGATCTTTTATGAAAGGAATTATGAATGTGGATGAAGCCACATTTATCGAAAATTACTTATAGAATTAATCTAAATTTTTAGTGGTGAAATATTACAGTAACAAATAAATGGACACGATTGAAGATTGTTTTTATGAACGACAGATGAAACAAGCTTGTATGAAACAAAATATGAATGTGGATGAAGTCAGATTAATTGCAGGATATATCCAAAATGTAAATAATGAAATTGAGGTTGACAGATTACAAGAAGAATCTAGAAATAAATGAATAGATATTATTAAAGATTTGTCGCGAGAACAAACGACGAAACGAGCTTGTATGAAACAAATTATGAATGCGGATGAAGCCAAATTTATGAAAGATTAATTTATCAACGCTTTAGGATTCCTAGAAATAAATGGATGTACATGATTCAAGGTTTATTGTGCATATGAGACGAGCTTGTATAAAAGAAATATTAAAAATCTAATGAATATTTGACGGGTTCGTGCTACTCCATTATTTGTAAATCTTATCATATCCGTCAGTACGGTGGTGTGGATAGCGATACGGAATTCGAATCCGGAGATCCCGAGTTTGAATCGCACTCAAGCTAAAAATCTACCACACTGCGGCTCGGTGAGTGCGGACCCTATACTGTAATTGGGATTAAATTCTTGTTGTACAGTGTAACATAAATAAATAAATAAATAAATAAATATTTTGACCATTTTTACACTTCGACATTTAATCCATAAAAGGGCACTAAGATTTACTATCAATTACAGATAATCGTGGAAGAGTTTCTATTAAGGGATAAGGCCACAATTTTAAAAAAATGCATATTTTTTTTATTTGCTTAAATTATAGTTTAAAGCCTTAGGAATAAGGGACAATTAATCTAAATGCCGCGCGGAAGTATTTCAGAGGGAAAAAAGCATATATCTATTAGTACTAGTATTTATATATATATATATATATATAACTTTAAACGCGTTTTTCTCGAAATCATATTTTCAAAATCGGGCGAAAAGAAATCTGAAATACTAATTGATGGATCGTGCTGAATCTTTTTATTTCTTATTCTAGATATAAAATACTCAAAAACTACGGGGGCTTTTTTTAAGTGCTTCATTCGTTTTTTATGGTCGTTTTTATACAGAAATTTAGTCCCGAATAATGAACTTTTTTTCAAACGTGCGCCCCAAATTTTCAAAATCCAGCCCGTAGTTTTTAAGAGTATACATCAGAGATTAAGAAAACATATCCCAGGTCTATTGCTGTTCCCGGAATGTTTTCGCCCGATTTGCCCTACGCGCCGAGAGGAGTCGCCATTTTTTTAAATTTCTGACGACAATTTTGAATATTTTCTTTAAAAAATTTTTTGAAATAAAGTTTAAAGACCACTAAATAAAGATCCAAAAACAGTTCTTAAGCAGCACGTTTACATTTCGTTAAAAAAAATCTTGAAAATGACCCTTTTTTTCCTTGTCTAGAGTGGCCTTACCCCTTAATTGTCAATCAAAATTTCGTGCTTCCAAATCTTACTCACTGCAAATTACACAGAAAAAATACAGATAAATCATTATAATTAAATTCCTGTTTTGCAGAACTACAATTAAATACAATATAAACTGCTAAAATTGACATTGCGTAAAAATGAGTATAAACTAAAATTATATATTGGTTAATTCCTACTGAAATACTAATATATTCAGGGCGCTATCTTGTGTCAATATTTTGATAGCACGCGTGTCATTCATTCAAATTTACGCTGTGAAATGATAGTTAACATAAAGCTATCAATTTGTCAATATTTGTCGCCGATCACTCGATATGGTTTTGCAAACATGTCAATTTAGTTCTTAAATAATTACTCCCCCCTGTTTTAAGCTTGACACATCCATAGTTAAATTAAATTATTATCTTTAGTTTATCTACATCAATAAAATACTAAAATTGTTTTTATATTTTCTTCTGATAATCGTTAGTCAATTATTGTAGAAGAAATTTTTAAAATACTTATGGGGTAGGTGGCTCAGTGGTATCTGGTTCGATCCCCACAGCCGACAAACAATTTTCACCAATTTAAATCTACCTCTGTGGCTCCCTCTCCACTAATATCTTTGAGGGCCGTGATTTGACGACAGGTAACCGCACTTTACGCGGAAAAATATATCACTTACCGAGATCTGCTTAGGCAGAGTGCCACACCCAGTAATGAATAAAAGGCGTGATGATATATTTATTTAGTTTTTATTTAAAGTATTTTTCTCTAAAATTATTTAGTAACGTTAAATTCCAAATGTATTCAAATTAAAAATAGATATATTTGAAAGCTTTTAAAATATGACTGTTATACATATTCACAATGTATACAGGTGTATTAAAACAATCTGCTGTACAGTCAAATTTAATATTTCGTAACAGTTCGCCCTAAACCATCCCTTACCCAATATAAGTGGGCCAAGCCCCTCTGTAGCAGACACCACGTGACCGAGTGTCGCCATGACGTCACGATCGAGCCTCCAGTACATGCGCTCTCGCAGCCAACAACCAGTCACATGATCGAAGTGAGCCATGCCCTCCTATCAACTTGCTACGCAATTTTAGTCTCTATGCAACTTGTATGAAAAGAAAATTGCTTAGCAACTGGGAAGAATGAAATATGTTGCCAAGGTTACGGCGACTTCGAAGAAAACGCACATTGTTTTAAAATTCTACTATTTCTATTTTTTTTTAGATTGGTTTCCTGCTATTTTGTTATCTTTATTATAAACTAGAAAAATTCTAACGAGATGGTTTTACCATAATACTTGGATTTTTTACAATATTTTGTACAAGTTCGTCCATTTTGTTCCTGAATCATTCATGTAAAGTCACCCGTAATTTTATCAACAATTTTTAATAAATTCTTGACATATTAGATATATTAATGTATGTATAAATTTTATGGAACACTGTATACCCTAGTAGGTAGACAATAGACAGTTGAAAATTGATTCCAAACCGGAAGTAGACGAGGAAATGCACCAGAAAGGGGGAATGACCCCATTTTGCATTGGGTCGATTTCGAAGGATTTTATTGGTAACGACAAATGCCTACGTTCGATATGTTTCTATGCGTCATGAAACTAGTTCATTTGTTTCTGTTATTTCCATATTTACGTTTATTTAATGATTTAATAGAGGTCATTGACTTTTCAGTTACATATTTTATTGTTTCCACCCAACAATGAAAAACCATTAATTTGTGTTCAAGAACAATTTTTATTTGTCATTACCAATTTTTTTGTAATAATAAATAAATAAAATAAATATATCATCACGCCTTTTACCCATTACTGGGTGTGGCACTCTGCCTAAGCAGACCTCGGTAAGTGATATATTTTTTCGCGACCAGTCGTCAAATCACGGCCTATAAAGATATTAGTGGAGGAAGAGCCACAGGGATAGATTTAAATTGGTGAAAATTGTTTGTCGATTGTGGGGATTGAACCAGGGTTCTCAAGATCCACCACTGAGCCACCTACCCCATAATAATAATAATAATCTTTCTAAAGACAACTAGCAATTGTTTACACATTGTAAAATAGTATAATAATTAACTGGGTAGTAACAAAATGTACTTTTATTTGGCCACTCTGACTCATTGATAGTTACACTTTTCCACCATATTAAAGGATTTGTATTTCTAAAATGAGTACCAAATAAAAATTTTGGAAATGGTTCAGACTTTGCCGTTAATGACATCACAAATGGCACACAATTTGGATTTATGTCGTTGATGTGAAGTTAGTCAAAAGCTAGTAAAGTAAGAATTATCTTTAGAATATAATTTTAACAGAATTAATGAAAGTAATAATACTGTATTTATTATAGACTATTTGATATTTTTATATAATGGATATATATCTTCGAACCCTGTTTATAAGTTAACTGAAGCACGAGAAAATTAATGCCGTTGACCGCGTTTTCATATCACATTTAGTTTTCAAGATATAGCCTCGGAAAAGTAGAAAAACTGAAAAATTCGAAAAATTTCACTTTTCCGGAGGCTATATCTCAAAAACTAAACAAGATATGGAAATGCGCTCAACGGCGTTGAATTCCCCGTGTCCGAATTGACTTGTAAGCAAATTTTCATACAATTTTATGCAATTTAATATTTTTAATTATTTCCTAAGGGGTACCCCTTTGGTTTTTTCAGATTTTAATTCAATTTTCCCAAAAATCCTTAATCGTAGGATTATTAAAACGAAAATTTACATACATATGTATTTTGACCCACTGAATCCAGTGGTGCAATCTTCAAATGCATATGACTTCTGGTTTTCGAGAAAATGTTAAAAAACCGCTTTTTGCGATTTTTTTTGGCGGAAAATTGAAAAAAATAAAAATCGCTGAAACTATGTTTATAAGTTAACTGAAGCACGAGAAAATTAATGCCGTTGACCGCGTTTTCATATCACATTTAGTTTTCGAGATATAGCCTCGGAAAAGTAGAAAAACTTAAAAATTCGAAAAATTTCACTTTTCCGGAGGCTATATCTCAAAAAGTAAACAAGATATGGAAATGCGCTCAACGGCATTGAATTCCCCGTGTCCGAATTGACTTATAAGCAAATTTTCATACAATTTTATGCAATTTAATATTTTTAATTATTTCCTAAGGGGTACCCCTTTGGTTTTTTCAGATTTTAATTCAATTTTCCCAAAAATCCTTAATCGTAGGATTATTAAAACGAAAATTTACATACATATGTATTTTGACCCACTGAATCCAGTGGTGCAATCTTCAAATGCATATGACTTCTGGTTTTCGAGAAAATGTTAAAAAACCGCTTTTTGCGATTTTTTTGGCGGAAAATTGAAAAAAATAAAAATCGCTGAAACTATGTTTATAAGTTAACTGAAGCACGAGAAAATTAATGCCGTTGAGCGCGTTTTCATATCACATTTAGTTTTTGAGATATAGCCTCGGAAAAGTAGAAAAACTGAAAAATTCGAAAAACTTCACTTCTCCGGAGGCTATATCTCAAAAACTATTTGATATTTTTATATAATGGATATATATCATTGCAAAAATATGACGATATATATCAAAATAAATATCATGATATATATCGATCGATATATATCTTCGAACCCTGATAATAAGTCACATACTATACTAGGAGGCGAAAACATTAAAATTAATAATAATTTCAGAAAGTAAAAATTTCCAAAAAATAATTTATTTTTATTGACGTCAAAATTATGGCATATATAATCAATTGGAATTTCCATTCTCAATTCAGCCTGAATATGTTTTATGAGTCATACTGAATACAAAATGCGAGAAAGTCATACAGAAAGATGATATTAAACAAAGATAAAATTGTTTCAGCTTTAAAAGTAACTTTACACTTTGAAAAAAGAAAAATTGTACGCTATGTATACTCATACCACATCCGTTGATATTCGTTATCATTATACAGGACCGTACCATGACAAATCCTTCAAATATAGTTAGGTATTTGGGCTAGTACGTAGTAATATATTATCCTAATTTTATTATCTTGATTTTTGTTAAATAAATATTAAAAGTATATAATCAATATATATATCACTTAAAGAGATCTGCTCCGGCAGAGTGCCACGCCCATTAATGGGTAAAAGGCGTGATGATATATTTATTTATTTATTTATTTATATGGGACATAATTCTAACTGTATACATTTAATTAGAAACAATTTAAAACATGTAAAATAGACATATTTATTTCCATGGTTGCAGTAAATAATAATAATTATTGACTTGTTATTCACTTCTGAAATTCCCACATCAAAACGGTCTTAAAAATAATTTATACTAATTAACAACCTACTTACTTAAGTAAGTCATTAAATGAAACGTCAATAAATAAATTATTCCTAAAATATTAATTAGTAAATCATCACTTTCCTATTACTGTTACTTCATTTGCAATGTCTCAGAAATTTTGTAGAAATGTACCAAGGTGAAAACACTTGAATAACGAACGTTTTAATGGGAATTCTAAGGTCAAGAACCTCTAGACTCCAAGCCTAGCCCCGTTTTAGATCTAACCTAAAATTAAGATCACAAGAAACTTGATAAAAAATACTGAATTGTATAATTTTTTTATCATTTCCTGTAGCCAATCTATGACCAAGGTTACAGTGAAATTTAAAAGGATATTACAAGTATTATTAGTGATAAATAAGCGATAACTAAATTAGAATTTGTATTAAAAACAGTTGTCTATGGTCTGGGCTTTACAACAATATAAAATATTTATCAATGAAAAGATTAGACTTACTTGAATCATTCGTCATTTTGATTACTACTAAGATAACAAAAAAGCATCAAATGTCATTTGTTCCTTGATAAACAAAATCGAATTGTATAAAAGACAAATGAGTATAAGTGAAACAAAACAGCATCTCATACAAATCATAGCCTTCTAAGAAGAGGATGCTCGTATCAAACAAGTTCTGAATTATTTGCTTAATAATGACCGACCGAATACTATCGAATCCGGTTTTAGCTAGTCAGAACAAATGAAAGAAGCAGAATGCCTGTGACAGGTTTTGAACCTGGGCCAAGTTTTTGTTGTAATCAACCGAGGCAGAAAAATTCAACGTTTTTTAGTTTTTCTTAATATAACTTTTGTTGAAGATAAATTCAATAAATTGTCCTGGGTTCTTCTACGGGTTTCAAGTTCATTTATTTATTTTTTTGGTTTTTCAAAGCTTATGGGGTAAATGGCTCAGTGGTATCGAGTCGGCCTGTGGATCTTGAGAACCCTGGTTCGATCCCCACAGCCGACAAACAATTTTCACCAATTTAAATCTACCTTTGTAGCTCTCCCTCCACTAATATATTTGGGGGCCGTAATTTGACGGCTGATAACCGTACTACACGCGAAAAAATATATCACTTACCGAGATCTGCTTAGGCAGAGTGCCACACCCAATGATGGGTAAAAGGCGTGATGATATATTTATTAATTTTATTTTTATAGTGGAATCCAAACCATTTAGTCAAAATCGTATTTTTGGACTGTAAGTTGAAGTCAGCGAGATTTGAACCCACGACTTCTTGCTTACGATGTATGTTTTATTCACTAGACTACAATTGACTCATTGCAGGTCTTAGTAGATCATAAGTTTTTTGTGAAAGGCTATAATGTCACCTCAATTTAATGGAAGGACAAGAACAAATTTTGCTACTTCGTATATTTGAAATATATTTAAGAACAGAAATATTTTTAACCGCTATTTAAGGATCGTTTCTCTTAAAAGCGCAGCTTCAAAAGCTACCGTTTATTTAGCAAGAACAATAATTTTGAATAACAACAAAGACAAAATTAATTGTCATCCATACACTTGGTGAAACTAAGTTTAATCAAATATAAACTAAACACTTGGCTAAGTTATTAATTTATTTTTTTTAATAATTTTGAAAACAAATTTGATTTAAACTGAACACAGATCTGCAATTACATATTTAACTATATTATATACAGTGCAGTTATCCTGAATTCACATATAGTAGTAGCACAATGGTAGTCATATCATTTCACAAGTTAGAACTTAAAATTTAACAAATAGAAAAATACGATTGTGTTTATGTGGTTGTCTGCCACGAGATTATTTCCTGTTGTGCAGAGTAACAAATAAATAAATAAGTTCATTGAATATTCGAACCCTTTTTAAAAACTTGAATGTCCATGTAACAATACACACGTGTGAAGATACTTTGCATATGTGTAGAAAAGAGATAACGAATCCACGTTGGCGCAGTAGTGTGTCACTGTGTATTTTCTGGCCAATACTTCGTGTTTCGTTTGTTTTCTAGGCACGCAGGGCTATATTTACTCTTGTACTACCTTAGTGCAACATCTTTTAGTTAGAGTGTATTTGTGAGAATCATTACATAAGGTAGTATGACGAGAAGTACTCGTGGTATATTAAAATAGATTCAGCCCTGATTCTCTAGTGATAGTCAGCTGTCTATGCGTACGATAGTGTTTTTTTTAGATGACACGTGAAGGTATGAATGTGTTTATACTTTGAGTTGATGTAAAAGAAAATAAACAATTGGAAATTAAACAAATTTATATAATAATATATATATATATACGTATTTATGGTCATGGCTTGTATATTTATTCCTGCTTATAGCTTCTAAGCTCTGCAATTGTAGATCTATATTCTTCAAATTGTAGAGTAACAATATAAGAAGTAGTTTTGAACAATGAAACATGTAATAAATAAATATTTAAATCTAACTTGCATATTAATTCTTGCTTGTAGCACAAGTTTAGCTGCTTTACAAGCTCTGCAATTGCTGATCTGTACCCATCAAATTATAGGTTAACAGTATAAGAAGCCTATTCTGTTGAACAATGAAACATGTAATCGCTGTTATAAATAAATATTTAAATCTAACTTGCATATTAATTCTTGCTTGTAGAACAAGTTTACTAGCTTTCCAAGCTCTGCGATTGCAGATCTGTACTCTTCAAATTATAGGTTAACAGTATAAAAAGCCAGTTCTGTTGAACAATGAAACATATAATCGCTGTTATAAATAAATATTTAAATCTAACTTGCATATTAATTCTTGCTTGTAGCACAAGTTTAGCAGCTTTACAAGCTCTGCGATTGCAGATCTGTACTCTTCAAATTATAGGTTAACAGTATAAAAAGCCAGTTCTGTTGAACAATGAAACATATAATCGCTGTTATAAATAAATATTTAAATCTAACTTGCATATTAATTCTTGCTTGTAGCACAAGTTTACTAGCTTTACAAGCTCTGCGATTGCAGATCTGTACTCTTCAAATTATAGGTTAACAGTATAAAAAGCCAGTTCTGTTGAACAATGAAACATATAATCGCTGTTATAAATAAATATTTAAATCTAACTTGCATATTAATTCTTGCTTGTAGCACAAGTTTAGCAGCTTTTCAAGCTCTGAATTTGCAGATCATACACTTAAATCTGTAGCACAATAGTTTAAATACACTCTACAAGAATTCAAAAATAATATTAAAAAAATATTCAACAGATGTTAGATATAAATAAAATAAATAAATATTAATTAGGCAATTTTAATAGTTCCTGCTGTAGAAGTTGTGCTTTTGCATATCTCTCTACATTTTGAAGACTTACACATGTAAATAAAATTGAGTATGTTAAAATTAAGAAGGTGGCAACACTGTTGCACAACAGGAAATTACTACAATTGCAGTAAAACAAGGCTACAGCTTATATTGAAATCAGAACCACTTCAAATACAACAAAATTGAATAAACGAGCTTGTATAAGAAGAATTATGAATGTGGATGAAGTTTGGTAAGTCAGGTTAGAAATGTCTAATTACAAGATGAATCTAAAAGGAATAAATGGTAAAATATTGCGTGAAAAATCTAGAATCCTCAGGAATAAATGGATAGATATAATTAAAGGTTTGTTGTGCGAATGAAAGATGAGACAAATTTGTATGAAACGAATTATGAATGTGGATGAAGTCAGATTTACGAAAATTAGTTACAAGATGAATCTAAGCAGAAACTTGAGAGGTAATGCAGTAATAAATAAATAGATTTATTGCAGAAACTTAATCTACCCCTGTGGCTCCCCCTCCACTACCATCTTTGGGAGCCGTGATTTGACGTCTGGTAACCGCACTTCACGCGAAGAAATATATCACTTACCGAGATCTGCTTCGGCAGAGTGCCACACCCAGTAATGAGTAAAAGGCGTGATGATATATATATATATTTATTTTTTATTCTTAATTTGTATAAAACAATTATGAATGTGGATGAAGTGTGATATGACAGAATAGCAGTGTTCGAATTGTATAAATAAATGGTGAAATTGAGGATGAGGGATTGATTGCGTGAACGACCTAGAAATAAATGAGTAAAATCTTGTAAAAGGAATTATGACTATTGATAAATCTAATGAATATTTTAAGCAGGGGCGGATTTAAACTCTTTTGGCCTCTAGGCAAAATCTTTATTTCGGGCCCCTTCATAATATATATATATATATATATATTGTTTTTTCTTATTTCTAAATTACATTATAAACAAATAATTTATGTGCTTCGTGAAGTTAGAATCCGGGCCCCAAAATTGTTAGGCCCTAGGCTATTGCCTCTTTAGCCTAGGCCAAAGTCCGCCCTTGTTTCAAGGGTTCGCGTTACCCCATTTGATGGGAGATACGTAAAAAAATTAACTATTAAAGTTCTTGTAAACCTCCATAAAATAAAATCCACCACACTATTTTACCTCACAAGATCATTTAAATTTCAAATCAACATTCCTTGTTTTCAGTACAAAAACTTTAAACTTAGTCATGTGTTACTAGTGTGAGAAATGCAACGATCAATGATCAAGTAGATTATATAAAACTGGTCAAGGTAACTAGTAAAATTGTCTGGAGGATTGTCTTTAGCTTTCTTCAAGAATTAATTCACTCAAGGCAAGGTGAGAACATGAAGAATATCAGGTCGATGAACTTGGCAGAATGTATAGCGAATTTGTTGGTTTAGTATCCAACTAGTGCTGTACTAAATCATTACTACATGCAAGGTTACACAGCAATTTACAAGTAATTGTGATATGAGCACGGATATATTATCGTACCAATGTTTTATTTCATTTGCTTACAACAAATAGGACCATCATTTTAAAGTCACAAAATTACAAATGTTTCAAATCAACTTATAGGACATTTAGTCTTCTCCAATTTTAGACCCGTTTGATGGATCAAAATATATAACGCTAAATAAAGTATTAGAGACAAAATGTTTTATTTCATTTGCTTACATCAAATAGGACCATCATTTTAAAGTCACAAAATGTTTCAAATCAACTTGTAGGACATTTAGTCTTCTCCAATTTTAGTCTCGATGGACGGGCCAAAATATATAACGCTAAATAAAGTATTAGAGACAAAATTTGTTACAATTATTTTAAAGAAAAATGGTTCAAATAGAAGTGAAAAGTATTTTCTTTAAACTACTTTAAGAACGTGTGATAGCCGATGACAAATAGGTCTAAAAGTTTGAAATTGGGATTATAAAGTTCCTGTTGTGCATGAAATAAATACATATTGCACCCTGTCCAAGACAGAGAGGGTGAAAAATCGATAGCACCCTACTGATGTGCGCACAATTTTGCCAACCTACAAGCTCAACCAACCTAGTTAGAATTGCTAGCGATCGTCTATTTTTAGATTGAACCATTTTGTTTTATTAGCCTAAATCAGAGCAACTTACGCGTGTTGAAATCATTGTAAATTTATTAGTAGACTGAATAATAATTGTTAACAAACCTTTTGGCATTGAAGGTGAAATATATTATTATTTTTTGTAGGTATTCATATGGTTCTTGCTGATAAAACTAACGATAAATACTTGAATATAATTTTGAATAAACCGCTGACGTAACCAAATCGTCTGTCAGTCTTATACAACATCTCATGATAATTACAGAATAATTTACACTTACCTTCATATTATGTTCCACAATATACTCGAATGAACATATCGTGTAAACGAGATAGGCCCTGTAGAGTTCCCATGTTGTCTTACTCTTAAATGCTGCTCTAGCATTTTCAAAGGTGATATCAAGAGGATCCTTCGGCGTACTAGCTTCACTCGTACTAGAAGTACTTGAAGTAGATCTTAACGCTAGTTGATTCACATTAATTCTACCGTTTTGTAAAGAATTACTACAGTTAATGCCGTATTTTCGCGATATACTACATTTGAGAACTGTACGCAAAAAAGCCATTACAAAGTCTGGTTCTCGATAGATTGTTCGTTTCGTACGTCACTTAATTACTTACAGGTTAGGACTAAACTTATTATTAGAGACACACACTTCACTAACCGGCACGGCGGGCTCTCGATGACTAATGTCCGTCGGCACAATTCCTGCTAGCTAACGTCCAAACCTGCGCAGACGCACTCTCAAACTAATTCCAAACGTTTTCAAAAATGATTTCATTTTTATTTTTCTTTCTACTACTCAAATCTTAATATTCATACCCGTAATTTTATCAAATTAAACAAGATTAATTTGCATATCAAACAATGTTGTCACTTTTATCATAAAATATATGTTTAAACATTTCGCGTATACCGTGTGTCACAAAAATATTTTGTCTTACGGAAAACTCAGTTTTTTGCAAAATATATTATCCACTACTGGGTGTGGCATTCTTGGCGTGTTGCCATACATTAAAGTGGCAACAACTTTTTTAATTTAATGTGGAATAAAGTAACTATGCACAGTTCACAATACAGATTCATTCATTTTTACACCACTAATTAAATAAATTAATATTACAATTGTAAACAACAGCTGTGACATTAGAAATTAGTTGAAATTTCTATTCAACTATTTTAAATAATTTGTGGCATTAAAATAAATTTATGTTCACAACTTTTCACAATTAGTAATTACAATTAATTATCAGTATTAAGTGTTACAATTAATATTATTATTTTGTATCTATTTTCTTTATCGATTATTTTAGACAATTTTTGTTTGTTAATTTAAGTTTAAATCTACCCTTGTGGCTCCCCCTCCACTAATATTTTTGGGGGCCGTAATTTGATGGCTGGTCATGAAAAAATATATCACTTACCAAGATATGCGTAGGCAGAGTGTCACACCCAATAATGGGTAAAAGACATGATGATATATTTATTTATTTAAGTTTCTTTTTAAAGTTCATTAAATGATAATAGTAATTATCAATCGGATAGCTGTAAAAGTATTTATTAACATAATTATTTGGTTAACACAGTAGGACTTTAACATGTAAAATCATATTTTTATAATTTCTTGCTTCCCTTATTTTAAAGAAAAAAGCCCTCCCTCCCTCTGTATAGTCTGTTGTTAAACATGTATAAATATTTTTAGAGAAAAAAGCTTCAAAAGCTGTCAATTTAATTTGAAGCATTTTTCTGTAACTATGGCAACAAATCTGTAAGAAATGAGAAAGGCATGTAATTGTAACATTTATATTTTTTGTAATACTTCAATAATTTTTTTTTTACAACACAGATTCTAGCATAAGACTGGAAGCTCAGTTGTGTTATATAGCGTGCCGATATTTAGGCATTTGTCTGTATAAACCACACTATCTCAATTCGCAAAAAAGTTAACATTCAAAAATATTTAACAACAATAACGCTATTCTATGTTAACAATTCTTTACAAATCACATAAAGTTATAAAATTGCTGAAACATTTAAATAAGGCCTGTAAGCTATAAGAATCAGTAGAATCATCATTATCATTCTTATTTTAAAAATGATTTAATTTGTTTGTTTTGACAAGACATTTTATAATGAGCATCCTCGGTTTTATTTAACAATAAATCTAATTTACCGACTTGGTTATCAAGAGCTTTAGCTAAATCAGTTTTTCGGGCGCCATTTTGGACGGGAGCTTCACTGGAAGAAGGTTGAGGATCACTGCTTTCATCATCGATGTCATTTTTGTCTTCTGAATCTGATTCTTTCATAGGAATTGATTCAGTTGATTCACTATGCCCAACTTTTATTTTTAATAAGTTTGTTAAGCTCCCGCAAACACTCTACAAAGTTATTGTTTAAGAATGTAATCAATACTTGAGGAACATGAATATTTGATACTTACTTTAAATCTATTTAGTTTCTTTTGTGTGATAGATAAAATACTGTTTAATTCATCTATACCCCCAGAAACATACTTTAAATCATCTGATTGCATTTCTAATTCCTGCAAGAGTAGACAAACTACAGTAACAAAATCTGAATATCTCTAATATTATCTTACTTCTATTGCTGTTCCTTCAAATTCTTCCGTTTGATGTTCTAATCTTTCTTTTTGCTTAGAAAGAAATTCGTCTTCGTCTGGTCTGGGCATTCCCAATAATTCTGCACGCATGCATTCATATTCATATGTGCCTTCTGCCATATTTGTGCGATTTTAACACTCTACTAACGTGCTACTAACTAACAGAAGCTTTATAGTACACCACTAACAATACAACATCATACTACCCTCTATAGACATGCCGCCATTTTGTTTTATCCTGCTGTGTACCATGTACTTGTTGATTAGATAAGACAAAATATATTAATTAATTAATATAGTTATTGTTGTAATCAAATATTTAATATAGAATTTATTTCTAAATAGAAATAATGTATTTAGTTAAGGGTGGTTATTGTCTTACCGTTACACTAAAATTCCTGCAAATTGCGCATGGCAGTTTTTTATTGAACGACTAAAAATGTCAGGTTTTTGAAATTATTTGTTATATATATATCCTAAACAAAAATTGAAGAAATATATAATTATATACCTTTTAATATCATCAATACAGAACTATAGTACATTATAAAGACGGCATGGGTTTATATTATTTAAAAATTAATTTCACAAATACATATTTACAGTATAACTTACAATTTAAAACGATTTTTTATAACATTTGTTCGAAAAAAATAAAAATACATTTAATAATTGACCTTACACCGTGTTTCAAATACATTCAATTTAACTAACAATCAATGTATTTGAAACAAACTGTACATTTTTAATGTATCCGGTTTATAAACGAAAAAAATAAGCTTTATTTTCATTTATTTTGTATGAAAATAAATTATTTTGTCTTTTATAACTTCGGACATGACTGCTAGATTGAACTCTGTTTAAACGTTTCTGAATTATTAAAAATGTTTTAAATAAAAATATGGATAGTTTAGTTGAAACATTTTTAACTAAAATAATTGAGAAACGTTTGAGATTACTTGCCAGGCAAGTTTAAACGCTAACGTTGCTCAATTATTTTAGAGAAAAATGTTTCAAATAACTTTTTTAATTGTTTGAAGCATTATACGTAAAATAATTGAGTAACGCGTGAAAGAAGAAAGCTCAACATAGCAGCCGTATATATAGTTGCGACGAAATATGAATAATAAAAATATGAAAGTAAAAATATTAAAAATTAAAAACGAGTATAGGTTATGTGAAAAAGGTGCACAAAAAAAAAATAAAAAAACTCGTAAGTGTAGATGTTTGTTTATTTATACAAGTTTTAACCACATAAGGATAAGAAAAGTAATCTGCTATCATAAAACTAAGAATATGTCATATAATTACATTTTAATATATATTTTATTCATTTAATTTTCTCGTACACCTTTTACCACGAACATAACCTAAAATTATACACTAAATACAACAGCTATGAACGCATGTAAATCTGTATATAAAAAAAGCTTTTAAAATTTGGAACTATACAAGTGACGCATAGTTTAAAATGGAACTATAGTCGAACTTTCGTAAGAAGAGCTTTCTTACCCCCACTATTGTATTGCTGAGGATTGTTAGTAACCTAGGCAACGCAGTCATTAAGTTCAATTAGTTTGGGAATGTATGAAATGTCCTCTTACGAGAATCTGAGTATAGATGAGAAATAGGACGTAGTAGTATCAAATATGAATAAAATGAGAATTTAATAACAAAGTTACCCGTATTCATAAATAATCAGCGACATATTGTACGTGTATTTATTCAGAAATACTTAGCAAAGAGCCGAAATATGGAATAAAGAACACATTTTATTTATGAATAGAGTTATTTATATTTTTCTATTTTTTTTAATATTTTTCTCGACTTGAAATTTGTGAACCTAACCTATATCGTCTGTATTTTCTTTGTTACATTTCTATCTAGTCAGTAATTGTTGTACAGTTTAACACACTGGGTGAGAAGGGCATATATACATTTATATTTTAAGCTTATGTATAATAAAATAACGTTGATAAAATCATAAAATAAAATCGCTTTAGTCAAGGATGTGCTATATCTGAAAATATTCATTTCAATAACAGATAATATAAAATAACCAAAAATTACGCTATATATCCGAGTTAAAACATTAAAATTTACCATTAAACGTGTACCTACAATATTATAATCACTTACACTTAAATTCAATCATTCATTTATCATCGATATAGTAATATTTACAATTCACATCAAACGTTCGAATTTAATCTTCGTCAGATAGCGGCTCATATTGCGCGCTCATCAACGGTTTCGGTTCTGACCTCTCATTGGTCTGTTGCTCCTTTACTTGACCAACTCCATGAGGTACACTCAACGCACTATACGCGTACGCAAAATTACTCGGTTGTTGTTGAAACTCCACCTCATGTTTATCTTCATCGATGACCATATCCCCTGGACTGTCACTTCGATCTTTATCCACATGTTGAACATCTTTCTCGTCACGTTTATCGTCTTCTGTTCTCATGACTTCCACTATGCGGTGTTTGACGTAGTCTAGAGCAGATATATGGCTTTGAGGATGAGATTGAGTGGGTGCGAATCTTCTGTAATCGTGTCCGTGGCCATCAGACCAATGATTGTTTTCCGGCGGAGAAACTGGTTGATATTTTTGTTGTGGTTGGGCTATTCTTATTATTTGTCTTTCGTCAGTTTGAGGAGTTCCACTTCGGGGTTTCTCCTCTTTCTGTAACCTTCTCTTCCACTGTTCAGTCACGTTATCCTGGTGGTAATATCCTCCAGGTTGTCTGAAATCCATGTTGATTACAGAATCTGTAATTTCTTTGACGGTCATTGATTTATTTTGAGGTTCCTCAAGATCTACGCTTATGACACTTGGTGATCGATCTCCATTATTTTCAGGTTGATTTTGAGGAGGTTCTCGATGGAAACTTTGAAAGAGTCGATCACTAGGTCTTGGGGGTTCTCTACTGTTTGCTATAACTTCTCTACCACCTGTTTCAGTGGGCTGGTTGATCTGATGTGTGATTATAGCATCGATTAAACTTGCTGCAGTCATTGTACTACTATCTCCTACCCTACTAGGCTGTTGTTGTTGTTGTTGCTGCTGTTGTTGTTGCTGTTGCTGCTGCTGTTGTTGCTGGTGTTGTTTATTAGCTTGTTGTTGAGCTTGATGTTCCCTGTAAGCCATTTGTGCTCGTCGTTCTTCTGCAAAGCGTTGCTGATGACGCATTTGTTGTTGCATCTGTGCTAGATGGTGAAATCTGTGTGGTTCTGAAAGATGGTCAACAATCGTTTTACCAAGACCTTCGTGAGGTGCAGCAGGAACTGGCAGACTTGGTTGTTGGACAGCTACATCAACGAGTGAGCTTAGTGCTTCGTGACCTGGTGGATAATGAGGCTGAGGACGAGTGTGACGTTGGATAACCCCTTGTCTTTGTGGTTGAGGGGGTGGTGTACGATGAGGACTTCCTGTAGGGTAGTATTGTTGCTGCTGCTGCTGCTGCTGCTGCTGGGGAAGAGGTTTTTCTACTCTTCTTGGACCATGCATTTGTTGAGAAGTTATATAATCGTTCATTATTATCTGACGAGAGCTTAGCTGTTGTTCTACTGCGTAAACTGGAGGTCTGTATTGTCCAGGATAATTCGATCCTTGAGGATGAGGCTGCCGTTTGTAATACTCATAAATTCTTTTATCCTGTTGCATATGTTGAGGTACATGAATGGGTGTACCTTGAGTAATTGACCCCATTTTAGTATCAGGTGTCATTTGTCGCAACAACCCTTCATATCTTTGTTGCTGGTTAATTATAGGTGTCCCTAAAGTAATAGATCCGGCTTTAGGATTCGCAGGTTTAGGACTTGGTAGTTTAGGTTGCGTTCTAGCAACTGTAGAAACATATACAGCAGGACTCTTCCTCCCGTGGTGGTACTGTATATAAGGTTCGGTTCGATGGATACTCATAGGGTGTTTTGCATGTGCGGGTGGTGGAACTGGTTCCCGAGGTTTCTTCAAACTCAAGTCTAAGGTCATAGGTTCTGGGTCTCGCCCATCTTGGACCTGTAGAACAACTAGTTCTTCTCGTTGAGGAGGTTGCTCTGGAAGTCCTGGTGCAGGAACAGGAGTAATCGTAGCTGCTATTAAAGGAGTTACAAGTCTTGCTAGATTTAAATCATTCTGATTGTTGCTAGGTGGTTGATTATTAAGATTATATTCTCGGATGATAGTCACATCCGGTGAATCAATATTCAGTATAGAACTGATGGTAGGAGTCATTCCACTTGCAGGTGTGTGAGGTTGAGCCGTCGCGGAAGAGTTCTTCATGAGCTGAAGCTCAATAACATTCGACATAAGATCTTTAACCGTCATCGGAGAACTGTTTCCTGCTCGAGGTTGACCATCACTGTTAACAACAGTTATTGTAGCAGAGCCTTGATAATGATCAGGTGTTTGACCTTCATCAGCTGTTTCTGTTGCTGAAGAATCATAATCTTCTTTTCTTGCAGGTCCTTGTGGCTGTTCTGGAGCAGCTGGAGGACTTTCCGCGCTAGCTGTGTCGCTGGAATGGCGGTCTCGAGAAGGTTGTTCTTCACAAGAAGATGTAGAACTTCCGGATTCTTCTTCGTCCGTTAGGACAGGTTTACTGTCACCTAAACAAGCTTCTAGACCTAATCGTTTGCGGTTTGCTGAGTAGAAGGCTTTGACTTGATGGCCAGGACGTCCAAGACGTTCACCTACAGCGGTCCAAATTGGGCCGATTTCGCTCAGGAAGATTTTCAGACGATTTACCTAGAATGATAGATAATATTAGCTTACCTTCAGAATTGGAACACATTCTTTTGTAGAATAAGAAGAGTTATATCCTGGACATAAAATTTTGATGGGTGATGCCAAAGTACCCTATGAAGATCTGTAGTTTCAGAGCCCCACGTTTTGAAATCGAAGAAAATTAATTTGTTTTGACACTTTCTACAATTCTTTTTTACACAGAAACAACTAGTAGAATTTGTAACTGCCCAAATGGTTTGAAATATTACTTGTATAAGTTATAGTGGAATTTAAACCACACAAATAAAAATCCGTTTTCTCTTACTTGTAAAGCAAGCGTTCTAACGATAATGGCATAACTATGTTCCGTTTTTACTCACCTCAACTTCAGCCCATTCCTCTTGCGCACCTAATCTTCTTTGTATCCGATTAAAACACGCAGAGCAACATTTCGTGACCCCGTTCGGAATTTGAAACTCTGCTACGATCGGATCCCTCAACTCTGGAGGAAGTTCTTGCCACCTGACAGGTAAAGATCGAAGTCTTTTAACTCTTCCTCGAGCGTTTGGACACGTGGGAACAGGACAATGAGTATAGCGACTTCGTACACATTTACAACGACATGTATTGCAAACACGACCTCCTGGTGGGATGTCCTCTTCACGGAGGCCATATTGAGAGGCTTGGGAAGGTGGTAGAGGACGAGATTGAAGTTGAGGACCTAGAGGAGATTTGCAGACGCTGCAGATACCAGGAGCTGTTTTATCTGAAAAGAAGAAAATAGTTTTAGTTTTTCTGTAGGAGCGCCTCTCAAAAACTATCGTAAATACAACCCTGACGAGTTGACCATCGTCTTCAGCTAGGTTTTCTACATAAGTATGTATATTTTTATACATTAAAAATCACGCATATAGAAATTATTGTATTAAATATAAAATGAGGTGAAAAGGTTAGTCGCTTAATGCAACGTTGAAATCTCCAATATATTCTGCTGTAAAACGTTTCTGACTTAATTTAGACAAAAATGTTTCAAATAAAAAAGATAGATAATTTAATCCTCTACATATTTCATTTAAAGATTTTTTCTCTAAAATAATTCAGATATCATTGACAGCTGAAAATATACGGTAAAGTCAAAATTCGCGAAATGTTTTAAAAATAAATTAATGAATAAAGACAAAAATCAATAAAAATAATTAAACAATCTCGTTGAAAACAAATGTACAAAGCAAAGAAGGCAAAACAAGACGACATATCCAATTACAAAATTAAAAATTAACATAACAATTCCCCAAAGAGCAAAAAATGTACAACTCAATATCATGTAAACAAACAGAATTCGAAAAGACATTTAAATATTTAAAATAGTCACAAACGAAGCGAAATAAAGATAGAATCATCCCCTTTCCTCTAGGGTAGAAAGAGATGAAAGCAGCCTGCGGGTCAGACAGAAGAGCGTCTACTCAATTTAGCAAATGAAAAGTAGAAGTCGACCAAGCAAACTCTGGCTTTGAAGAGAAAAAAATCAAACCGGATCTGAACAGGAATAGGGTGATTGTATAGTACAAATGAGAATTAATTGAAAAGGATTGATTGATTTAAAAAATCGTACTTGCTAACAGAAGGGGCTCATAATTCAATTTTAACCCTCATTTTCATTTAAACAATAATCAATATCGCTAGTTAATTATTATAGGTCTCAATTTTAATTACCTAAAACTAAGAGTAAATTCTGCACTTTACAAACAATCAGTAATCGTTGAAATAAAAGTCAACCACTTGGGATTAAGGGTAATTTTTCATCACAATACACAAAGCAAATTTTTCGATACACCCCTTCAAATAGAAGTACAAACAATGGGGTAGTTTTTCAAAGCAAACATTGCTAATTTGAAGTCGAAATTGAAAAACGAATACTTGTCTTCTGTAGAGAAAGAAAAATAAAGCTATATCCATAACAACTACAAATAGTATTTTCATTTTCATGACAACTAAAAATAATATTCAAATATTTCTAAATTTCAATTTCTTTAAAAAACGAAAGAGAAAACGTTGAAATAAAAGCGTGTCGGGATCATATCCCAGTTAATCCTTAATCCTAACAATAGTTTGAAGTATTTAATCACTCTTCCCTCCCTCCAGTGGCGTACATGAGAGGCGGGAGCACGTTTCCCCGCTTACACCGCAAAGCAATGTAATACGTTAATTGCTGCTATGCCAATTAGTAACTTCGGAACCGGTGTTGATTTTACCGTTACCGGTTAATTAGCGGACGGATTATGAAGCCGAGCAAGCGAGAGCGGTAAATAGACAAAGATAAAAGATGGACAGTTCGGGAAGTATTGATATTGTTAGTGTGGACTGCCAAAATTGAACAGATTTTGTCTGCGAAAATTTGGGCTACTTTAAATAAATATAAAATAAATATATCATCACGCCTTTTACCCATCACTGAGTGTGGCACTCTGCCTAAGCAGATCTAGGTAAGTGATATATTTTTTCGCGTGAAGTGCGGTTACCAGCCGTCAAATCACGGCCTCCAAAGATATTAGTGGTGGAGGAGCCACAGGGGTAGATTTTTTTAAATTGGTGAAAATTGTTTGTCGGCTGTGGGGATCGAACCAGGGTTCTCAAGATCCACTGGCCGACTCGATACCACTGAGCCACCTACCCCATCTACTTTCTAGGACTATATCTCAGAAACTAATAGAAATAATTTTATTTTCATTGAAAATTTCAATTCCTAGTAACGGAAAATACATAAATTTAGTTAAAAACTAAATTCTGGGGTAGGTGGCTCAGTGGTATCGAGTCGGCCCTTGGATCTTGAGAACCCTGGTTCGACCTCCACAGCCGACAAACAATTATCACCAATTTAAATCTACCCCTGTAGCTCCCGCTCCACTAACATCTTTGAGGGCCGTGATTTGACGGCTAGTAACCGCACTTCAAGCGAAAAATATATCACTTACCGAGATCTGTTTAGGCAGAGTGTCACACCCAGTAATGGGTAACTAAAGTAGCTAAAAAAATATGATTTCAAAATTTGGATTTCCTGTAGGTTTCTTTATAAACCCGATTATTATCAGATCTGCAATTGCAAACGTACATACATACAATGGGGTAGCACAAATCCCTAAAACATTCAAAGAACATCCACTAACAGATTCATAAAAATAGACCGCATTCAACATTCTCATCCTAATACACCCAAAATCCATCATCACGCAACAAACCTCCATCCATTTGTTCCTGTACACCTGTTTCATAAATCTTTCAGTTACGCCCACTTCTCTAACAACGAATCTATAAAAAAAATGAAGGAATCATCATCCTGCCCTTGTTTTCCAAATAATACTCTATAGCAAGAACTGAAAATTAATCAGAAAGTTTAGAAAGTGAATACTTCACAAATGCAGTGTTATATACTCGTAATAGTGTATTTTCTCGCTCCAGTGTTGGCACCTCTGTGGTCCAGGCACGTTGCAATTCTACCAACCTAGCAATTACCCTACACCCCGCGTTAAATATCCCTGATGTTCAAACATCACCGCTTACTGCGATCGTTGGTTGCGCGTGTATATAATTGAGAATTAAATGAAATTATCCGGCACATAATTCCCTAAATTAGGTAAACAAGATGGGATTATAGGGCCAAGTACTTCGTAGTAGAAGCTATTTCACTTTGGACCTCAAGACCAATGACAAAAAATATTATAAATGTACATAATTAAATTATTGTATCGTATATTTCTAAAA
Organism: Pterostichus niger; assembly: GCA_947425015.1. NCBI lineage: Eukaryota > Metazoa > Arthropoda > Insecta > Coleoptera > Carabidae > Pterostichus > Pterostichus niger. The sequence continues at coordinate 26,476,601 of OX380349.1, read as the reverse complement.
TATGTTGCAGAAAAATGCTTCAAATAACATTTATAAATAATTTACTTTCCTATAACTCTTATTTTAAGTACTTTTCTCTAAAACAATTGAGCAAAGCATAAACAACCACTTATTTATTTACAATAGTTATTTTTGTATTAAGTGCGTGAAATGAGTGTTTTTTTTTTTGGGTAAATGTCACTTTTCGTCCAGACATTTGAACGCGCCAAAAAATAAGAATTTCGTTCACGAAATACGAACAACATTTTTTCTACAACTGTAAATAAAGAATAATATAATAATTATTAATTTATTCAAGTAAATTAAAGAAAAACAATCAATGAAATGTGAGAAAAATACTCATTTTGTGCACTAGGGTGTAAAACAGTGAATAAAATGCGCGTTGTCATGGTAATGTAAATGATGAAAAAATAATTTTTGTAACACATGCTCAAGAAACACGTTCTTATTCCCTAATTTCAGAGAGAAAAACACTGCTTTTCTGCCCTAGGGAGAGAAACATTATGTTTCTCTCCCTAGGTAGCATGTTTCTCTCTCTAGGTAACATGTTTCTCTCCCTAGAGACTACGATTATTAGCTGTTTGCGGCGTTTCCTAGGTAGCTAGTTACGCAACCCATATTTGACATTTGTCCCGATAAGACGGTAATTTTTGTGCACTTGTTACGAAAAGTATAATATACTTCACGGGAGGGCGTGATTATCCCTTGTGTGAAGTTGGCATACCTCGACTAATCGCTTGTTTCCCTCCCTTGGTGCATAACATACTATTTGTGCACAAGGGTGCAAAACAGTGAACAAAATGCGCGTTGTCATGGTAATGTAAATGATGAAACAATCATGTACATCGCGTACTGATATTAGTGAAAAAAAGTGAACATTTTTTGACAGTAGTAGAAAAAATGATTAACAAATTTAACAACTGAAACTATATGATGATTCTTATCAAAGCCCTCTAAGTTCCCCTTAATTTGAAGGATGTGACACCCCTCTTTAATATTTGCAGAAGAGATGACGACGATATACCGTTTCTCCTGCTGAAGTTTTGTACTCCTGCGCAGCAAGATTCGTCTCAGGAGAAATGAATAGAATGCTTCACTCCAAGCGGAAAATCTTTTCATTAGTGTTGAGTCAACCGAGCGAATTTACATAGCACCGTGCTTCTCAAAATGTTACGAAACATCATGGAACAGTGACGACAAATGTTATTCTACACAACCGCCATTTAATCCCAATTATAGTACCGGATTTTTGTTTTACTAATTGACAACAGTTCAAAAAGTCAAAATTTTTATTATATGGTTCTATATAGTTCAGAGCACGAGAAATACGCTCGTTCAAACCGCATTTCAATATCTCTTTTAGTTTTTGAGTTACAGCGATTTTTGACTTTTTTTAAAGCTCAACTTTGAAAGCCCATAACTCAAAAACTAAAAGAGATATTGAAATGCGGTTTGAACGAGTGTATTTCTCGTGCGCTACTTAACTTGTACATGCATTTTGAAAATTTTGAAAATATTTCTTTTTTTTTCGAAATTTTCTTTTGTCGATATTTCAAAAAGTTGAAGAGATAATGTAAATATGAAAACAGCAGTGAATTCCTCGCCTGAAAATACATAGGTATGCAAATTTTCAGAAGAAAATTCGAACGGATACATTTTTTATTACAAAAAATCGAAAATGGCCGTTTTTTGAAAATTTCTTAAGGGGTACCCCTTGGTGTTTTTACGATTTTTAGCAATTTTTCGTTTTTTTGTAATAAAAAATGTATCCGTGCGAATTCTATTGTGAAAATTTGCATACTTATGTATTTTCACACCAGAAATTCACTGGTGTTTTCAGATTTTCATTATCTTTTCAAGTTTTTGAAATATTGAGCAAGAAAAATTATGAAAAAAATTGAAAATTTTTCAAAATTTTCAAAATACCTGTACAAGTTAAGTAACGCACGAGAAATACACTCGTTCAAACCGCATTTCAATATCTCTTTTAGTTTTTGAGTTATGGGCTTTCAAAGTTGAGCTTAAAAAAAAGTCAAAAATCGCTGTAACTCAAAAACTAAAAAGATATGAAGATGCGCCTTGCGCCATTCGATTTCTCGTGGTCTGAATTATATAGAACCACATTTTAATAATTTTCTATTTTTGAACTGGTTCAACCCAAAATTCTCATGATTTGTATGTACGAGCTCTTAAACGAAGAATTTGCGAACAAACCTCTACACAAAAGAACTTTTGGATTGTTTTGAGGTTCTAAATTTGTACCTAACGTTTAGTTAATGTAATTTAAAGTAATTCAAATTCATTTAATTTCTTTAAACTTATAATATTTCTTTTAGACTATAGACTATTACACTTCAATGCATTGCTGAAAATATTATTTTCCCTATGTTTACTTTTAAAATAAACGCTCTAATGTATTGTTGTCTAAACTTTTTAACTGTAACTATGGCAATGATATATCCCTATGTTTACTGACAAGAAAAACTCCCGGTATACGAGTATATATTTATATTTATTTATTTTAGTTGTAATGAAAAATGTTGTAGAAATTTTTGTTATGTTGGTAACCATGATTCTATTGGCTGTTAATTAGTGTCGTACGATTTGCATTTAAATTTTATAGCATTGAATAATAATTAATAATTTACAGCTGTATTGTGTAAAAATGAAATATGAATGAAGAAAAAACAAATTTAAATTTAAATGTACTTGAATTTCAAATTAACAAATAAATTATAAAATAAATGTCAATAAAAATGTAGCTACAAATACAGTCTGGCTAACAGAGTAATTATAAAATCAGTGCAGCAAACAAAAAAACATCAAAAAGCTCAAACTAATAAATAAATAATTCAATTTTTTGTACAGCTAAGTTAATTAATTATTTAGCGTTCATTATATATGACATTATGTGTACTTGTTCATGTTACATAGAGCAAACGATTTTTTTCATTTTTTACCGTTTTTTAATTTTTTTGATAAACAATTTGTTCAGGTGAAAAATAAACGTATCGTTGGCAATATTTTTAATTGGGCGAATGCAAACTTCATTATAGGGTGTACTGCATTTTTAAACGTGCATCAACATTACAGGACCGTACTACAAACATTTCAAAATAACTTACAACTATATCATTTCTACTGTAACTTTTCTTAATTAATTTATTTTAAATGTTTCAAATAAAACTGCAAGATAATTTAGTTTTATATAACTTTCTAAAATAATTTTAAAACGTTTCATAACGAAAAATATATATACAGAGCAGGGTTCGTAAATATCATGATATTTATAATAAATATCAAAATATCTGATATATAGGATATATATCAGATAAATATCACTTTTTGGATATTTATTTTTTAATTTTAGTTTTTGTACACATTTAGAAAAACTGAAAAATTCGAAAAATTTATCTTTTCCGGAGGCTATATCTCAAAAACTAAACAAGATATGGAAATGCGCTCAACGGCGTTGAATTCCCCGTGTCCGAATTGACTTATAAGCAAATTTTCATACAATTTTAAGCAATTTAATATTTTTAATTATTTCCTAAGGGGTACCCCTTAGGTTTTTTCAGATTTTAATTCAATTATCCCAAAAATCCTTAATCGTAGGATTATTAAAACGAAAATTTACATACATATGTATTTTGACCCACTGAATCCAGTGGTGCAATCTTCAAATGCATATGACTTCTGGTTTTCGAGAAAATGTTAAAAAACCGCTTTTTGCGATTTTTTTTGGCGGAAAATTGAAAAAAAATAAAAATCGCTGAAACTATGTTTATAAGTTAACTGAAGCACGAGAAAATTAATGCCGTTGACCGCGTTTTCATATCACATTTAGTTTTCGAGATATAGCCTCGTAAAAGTAGAAAAACTGAAAAATTCGAAAAATTTCACTTCTCCGGAGGCTATATCTCAAAAACTAAACAAGATATGGAAATGCGCTCAACGGCGTTGAATTCCCCGTGTCCGAATTGACTTATAAGCAAATTTTCATACAATTTTAAGCAATTTAATATTTTTAATTATTTCCTAAGGGGTACCCCTTAGGTTTTTTCAGATTTTAATTCAATTTTCCCAAAAATCCTTAATCGTAGGATTATTAAAACGAAAATTTACATACATATGTATTTTGACCCACTGAATCCAGTGGTGCAATCTTCAAATGCATATGACTTCTGGTTTTCGAGAAAATGTTAAAAAACCGCTTTTTGCGATTTTTTTGGCGGAAAATTGAAAAAAAATAAAAATCGCTGAAACTATGTTTATAAGTTAACTGAAGCACGAGAAAATTAATGCCGTTGACCGCGTTTTCATATCACATTTAGTTTTCGAGATATAGCCTCGTAAAAGTAGAAAAACTGAAAAATTCTAAAAATTTCACTTCTCCGGAGGCTATATCTCAAAAACTATTTGATATTTTTATATAATGGATATATATCATTGCAAAAATATGACGATATATATCAAAATAAATATCATGATATATATCGATCGATATATATCTTCGAACCCTGATACAGAGTGATGTATTACAAGACGTACTATAGGGATTTTAATGTTAACATTTCCGTCATTTTACCGGTTCCAAGAAGAGCAACATTATAAATATAAGTGCCAAACAGATATTATTCCTCTCCAATAAACTATTTAACTTTTTTAATGCAACATAATTAGGGAAGGCAATAATTGAATATTTCAAAAATTGAAAGTGCAATGATTCACCAGCCTGTATAAGGACGATTACAGGAATACATTTCTATTGTATAGTTAAATTAATATGAAATATTCCTTTCAAATATATTTAAAGTAATACTCATGTCATGATTTATGATAATTTTATATTGTATAGCAAATTACAAAAAGATAACATTTTCAATACAGGGTTTGCCTTTTCTATTAAATGAGTTTGAACAATTTAATTTGAACATTGCACACAAGCGATGCAATTGCAGCACTCTACCTGTATTGTTTTCGATAGTATCTTGTCATGACTATCTAGATTACTAAAGCAGGACCGAACTCAGCGAGTGAAAGACACCTTTTGGTGGAGGCGCTAGAAAAGAATTTATTTCCGACCGAAATATTAAATAAATATGTCATCACGCCTTTTATCCATTATTGGGTTTAGCACTCTGCTGTAGCAAATCTCGGTAAGTGATACATTTATGCACATGTAGTGCAGTTACCAACCGACAAAACAAGGCCACCAAAGATGTTAGCGGAGAGGAAGTCACAAGAATAATATTAAATAAATATCTCATCACGCCATTTACCCATTATTGCGTTTGGCACTCTGCTGTTCCAAATCTCGGTAAGTGATACATTTATGCACATGTAGTGCAGTTACCAACCGACAAAACAAGGCCACCAAAGATGTTAGCGGAGAGGAAGTCACAAGAATAATATTAAATAAATATCTCATCACGCCATTTACCCATTATTGCGTTTGGCACTCTGCTGTTCCAAATCTCGGTAAGTGATACATTTATGCACATGTAGTGCAGTTACCAACCGACAAAACAAGGCCACCAAAGATGTTAGCGGAGAGGAAGTCACAAGAATAATATTAAATAAATAAATATCTCATCACGCCATTTACCCATTATTGCGTTTGGCACTCTGCTGTAGCAAATCTCGGTAAGTGATACATTTATGCACATGTAATGCAGTTACCAACCGACAAAACAAGGCCACCAAAGATGTTAGCGGAGAGGAAGTCACAAGAATAATATTAAATAAATATCTCATCACGCCATTTACCCATTATTGCGTTTGGCACTCTGCTGTAGCAAATCTCGGTAAGTGATATATTTATGCACATGCAATGCAGTTACCAGCCGACAAATTAAGACCACCAAATATGTTAATGGAGAGAGAGTCACAGAGGTAATTTTAAATAAATATATCATCACGTCTTTTACCTATTATTGCGTTTGGCACTCTGCCGTAGCATATCTCAGTAAGTGATATATTTATGCACATGTAATGCAGTTACCAGCCGACAAATTAAGACCACCAAAGATGTTAGTGGAGAGAGAGTCACAGAGGTAATTTTAAATAAATATCTCATCACGCCTTTTACCCATTATAGCGTTTGGCACTCTGCCGTAGCATATCTCAGTAAGTGATATATTTATGCACATGTAATGCAGTTACCAGCCGACAAATTAAGACCACCAAAGATGTTAATGGAGAGAGAGTCACAGAGGTAATTTTAAATTAATATATCATCACGTCTTTTACCCATTATTGAGTTTGGTACTCTGCCGTAACAAATCTCGGTAAGTGATATATTTATGCGCGTGAAGTACGGTTACCAGCCGACAAATTAAGACCACCAAAGATGTTAATGGAGAGAGAGTCACAGAGGTAATTTTAAATAAATATATCACCACGTCTTTTACCCATTATTGCGTTTGGCACTCTGCCGTAGCAAATCTCAATAAGTGATATATTTATGCGAGTGAAGTACGGTTACCAGCCGACAAATCAGAACCACCAAAGATGGTAATGGAGAGAGAGTCACAGAGGTAATTTTAAATAAATATATCATCACGTCTTTTACCCATTATTGAGTTTGGCATTTTGTCAGTAAGTGATATATTTATGAAGGTGAAGTACGGTTACCAGCCGACAAATCAGGACCACCAAGGATGTTAATGGAGAGGAAGTTACAGGGGTCATTTTAAATAAATTTGAACGAACAAATTAATGTTTGTTAATTACTAAATGCAAATTTTTTCTCATTTTGAACAACTAAGCTTCTATTTTCTATCTGAAATTGTAGATCAAATCGTGTACAAAATCCACAATTATTCTGAACGATACTACAATAATTTTATTCGATTTCCTGAATGATTGATTTGTTTTTCCATCTCTGGGGAGTTGAATGTTCATGTTTCAATTGTTTTGATTACGGACCTGGATACATGAACACTTAAACCATACGTCAAGTTAATTATTCATATTCGTTGCAGCGTGCGAGCTATCTACACGTTTTATCAAAGTAATCCATGACTATATGTTCACGTACATAAATACAAACATCCACACGACTTTTATACTTTACTGGGTAGCACAACTCGACGATCTGCACGTGCAGATCCCATTCAATCACATTTTAATGGATTGTATCGTTATAGTTTTGCGGTAGGTAGCTGTGAATTTGAGAACCCGGGTTCGATTCCCACAACCGACAATTTTCACTATGTAAAAAAACTACCCCTGTAAGTCCCTCTCCACTAACATCTTTAGAGGCCGTGATTTGATGAAAAAAGAAAAAGAAATATATCACTTACTAAAATCTGCTACGGTAGAGTGCCTCACCTAATTTATTTATTTATTTATTTATGTTACTCTGTACAACAGGAATTTAATCCCAATTACAGTACAGGGTCCGCACTCAGCGAGCCACAGTGTGGTAGTTAATTTTAAACTTGAGTGAGATTCGAACTCGGGATCTCCGAATTCAAATTTCATATTGCTATCCACACCACCGTACTGACGGACAATAATGAGTAAAGTCCGGATATTTAGGCACTTAAAAACACCCAAATAAGCAGGCATATAGGCCGGTAATTACTCTAAAATAGGCAGGATTTTAGGCAGCCTAAATGTAAATAATTTATTTTAAAAAAATAAACGAATCCTTTTTTTAATATTGGTACTCGTATCTACTCTTCGTTAGAAAAAAATAATCATTTTAAACAAAAATTAACGCAATCTGAAAAATAATAATAAAATAATAATGTAGGGTTCTCATTTTATTAACTATTATGCAAATTTAAATTATGTAGTATACTTTAATTCACAAAATATTACGAGCAATTGCTCTATGAAATTTTCGGAAAGGGACTGTCTTCGGTCTGTCAGAACTTGCTTGTAAGCTGAAAACTTCGTTCGACATCACAAAATGTGACAGGAGCATTCTTATATTTAGCCATATCGTTACCTCAGCTCCATTGATTAATGGCAAAGACACAATTGAATTGCCACGTAAAATTTTGACTAAAACACGTTTTTTCTTTCGGCATTTTAAATTCACACACAAAAACTTGATTTAAGTAAGTACTTTCAATATTATAGGTTAGATTGAAACACTTTGTCGAGTACTGAATTAGTCAACGAAGTAGATGATAAACCTTGTCTGCTCAATAAAAGTTAGAATAGGCAACAAAAATAGGCAAAATAGGCTGTATAAGGTAAAATAGGCACAATAACCAAAATATAGGAAAAATAGGCTCTAAGGCACGAAAAAAAAACCTTCCATTACACGTAAACATATTACCTATGTATAGAAAAACTAAAATGCCTGAAGTATATTAAAATTTGAATCTAGGCAATTGCCTAAAAATCCGGGCTTTAATAATGAGTATAAGGCGTGATAAATAAATAAAATAAATATATCATCACGCCTTTTACCTATTACTTGGTGTGGCACTCTGCCTAAGCAGATCTCGGTAGGTGATTTATTATTGCGCGTGAAGTGCGGTTACTAGCCGTCAAATCACGCCCCCTAAAGATATTAGTGGAGGAGGAGCCACAGGGGTCGATTTTAAATTGGTGAAAATTGTTTGTCGACTGTGGGAATCGAACTAGGGTTCTCAAGATCCACCACTAAGCCACCTACCCCATAAAAAAATACTTAAATCCAAAATCAATTAAATTGTACAACCGCGTCATGATAATGATTCATTTGTGAAACTTCTATTCCTGTTAACATTTACCATCATATGCTAAACATCTGTCCGAGTTGATCGCGTCCATGAATTCTGTACGATTCGTTGGATGAATGTATATGTCAGTGGACAGATCATCAGCTAATTAAATAGAATATTTATAATGCTCCACTTTGTTTGGTTAATACAACGAGCGTTTTCTGCTCAACTGAAACCTTTGAGAATATTATATTAGCTTTTCTGTGAATTGCTGTCGACTGGTAGAATAAAATTATTCCTAATCAACTCTCTCGACATTCAGTTATATTTTCCCAAAGTTTTCTGAAGCAATATCTTGGTGATGTTGAGGGTGAGAAATTGCGTAGACGATCCAAGATCTTGAGGAATAAATGGATGAATATAGTCGAAAGTAAAAGAATTTATGAGTAACAACAAAGACAAAATTAATTGTCATCCATACACTTGGTGAAACTAGGTTTAATAAAAAATATAAAATAAACACTTGGCTAAGTCTCACAAAATTCAGCCTGCAAGTCACCTTATGAGGGCATCGTCAGAGGCTGGCCAGCACAGTTAGTAACCATAGACGCGTTTCGCTCTTTCGTCACCAGCTTCTTCGCGTGAACTTTGTTCTAGGTGAAGAAGTGAGTTATACCATACTGATGAGCTCTAACGATGCCCTCATAAGGTGACTTGGAGGCTGAATTTTGTGAAACATAGCCAAGTGTTTATTTTATACTTTTTATTAAACCTTGTTTCACCCAGTGTCTTTGTGGATATAATTAATAAATAAATCCAAAATGGTAGTGCAGTAATATTCTGAATAATTAAAATTTCTAAACAACCTGTGACCAATAACAAATCTATAACTAAATAATGATGATTCCGCAGCATCACTACCGAGGTTCAAATCCCTCGAGTGTGGGATATGCAACACAAAGCGATATTCTACATAATTATCCGAACCAGAACCATCGTTCAAATCATTAATCACAGGTTTAATTAGTTAGTTAAACGCATACGAGAACAATTCTGTTGTTATTGAATTTATTGTCCATTTAGGAACCGTCTACAACTCCCATATATGTCTAATCATCACTTACTTGATATAGGATATTCATTCGGTCAAACATCATCGTTTAGGGAAATTTTAATTTCCCCTATTACCCGGTTTTATAAAAAACTAAATAAATTTATTTTCATAGTTAGTAAAATAAATAAATATATCATTACTGGGTGTAGTACCCCTTCATAGCAGATCTCGGTAGGTGATATATTTCTTCGCGTGAAGTGCAGTTACCAGCCGCCAAATCACGGCCCCCAAAGATTTAGTGGAGGTAGATTTAACGTAGTGAAAATTGTAAATAGTAAGTAAAAGCTTGTAACTAATTTATTAGCCACTAAATTCCCCTTCATAGCAGATCTCGGTAGGTGATATATTTTTACGCGTGAAGTGCGGTTATCAGTCGTCAAATCACGGCCCCCAAAGATTTAGTGGAGGGTAGATTTAACGTAGTGAAAATAGTAAATAGTAAGTAAAAGCGTGTAACTAATTTATTAGCCACTAAATTCCCCTTCATAGCAGATCTCGGTAGGTGATATATTTTTACGCGTGAAGTGCGGTTATCAGTCGTCAAATCACGGCCCCCAAAAGATTTAATGGAGGGTAGATTTAACGTAGTGAAAATTGTAAATAGTAAATAAGAGCTTGTAATTAATTTATTAACCACTAAATTCTATTAATAAGCCTTAATTATTAGTAATGATTTTAAAAATCATTCTAACTTATTTTATGCTCATTTAAACTTATTAATAATTTGTTATTGTTTTTAATGACGTAGTATCCCGCAACCGACGAACTGGCTTTCACTAATTTAATATTAACTCCTATGGCTCCCCCTCTACTAACAACTTAGGGGGCCGTGATTTGACGACTGGTAACCACACTTCACGCGTAAAAATATATCACTTACCGAGAACTGTTTCGGCAGAGTGCCACACCCAGTAATGGATAAAAGGCGTGATGATATATTTATTTATTTCTTTTTTTGTATTTATGACGTATATATATATATATATATATATATATATATATATATCAGTAACTGCAACTGTTTATATTATTATGTAGTTGTTTTTCTACACAGCAGAAACTTAATCCCAATTATTTAAACTCAATCAAATGTTATTTTAAGTTGAGCGAACGACCTCTTGTTTCTTAATTATCAAACGCAAGTTTCCTATCTAGCAATAATACTTATATGCCCCTGATGAAAGTCTACACCCTCCGCCTATGTCTGGCAGTACAGCCTACTGTGTTTACATTACATTCGAGTTCATTAAATCTTCTCTGGTATTTATACATTTATATTTAATATGAAAAGCGCGGCATCACAGATATCCATGATTCCGCGGCCAACTATGACGCAAGGGTTGGAGGCGGAAGCTCCACCCCCAGCAGCTGCGCACTCGCGGGGGTTTAATTAAACTGTTCCATGATTTTTTATTGTTATATTTCAATCGAGAGCTCTGGAACTTGCAATTAGATTTTGTTTCTTTTTTTTGTGGTGCATTTATTAAATTATACTGAATACATGTTTGTTACAGAATATTAATAAAGGAATCTGTACTTCATATATTCATCTACATTCATAATTCCTTTCATTTATACTTCCCCAAATATTCCTTATTCCTTTCATACAAGTCCGTGTTTCAAATATATCCATCCATTCTCTCATCCTTCGATTCGACATATATTCTTTAAAGTTATCTGTAGCATTTTAAAATGTTCCGCTTTCAATGTACCGTGGGCAGAAGTATGTACACAGCGCAGTTCATTCGTACTGAGTGTAGCCGCAGGAAATTTTATTTTTTAAACGCGCACAAAAAATATATTTTCTTTAATAAACTTTACATCTTATATTAATTATCTAATCAGTATTATTTGTTGAGCGTTCATGAAAATCTTAATTAACAAACTGTTGAAGAGAGACCATTTTTTTAACAATCATTTTTAACAACCAAAATATTTTTAAAATACGGACAACTAGATATTTGTAGATTGGACGCTGTCAAACGTTCCAAAAATATTTTAGAGAAAAATATTTCAAAAATTTCCAACATTTTTATTTGAAACATTTTGATCTAAAATAATTTAGAACAATTTGGCAGCTGAAAATATATATATATAAAAATGTATTTCTAAATTATATTTGATTGGAATATTTTCAATTAATCTAATTATTAAACAAATAAAAAACAAACTACGGTATTCAACTAAAAGTAAAAAAAAAATTGTTGAAACAAAATCGCAAAACCAAAACATGGACATTTTCAATTGTTTGCTTAAAAATTCAATCGTACAGCTCACATGCGCTCGCGTTGCATCCACAGTATAACATTTTAATATTTACTTTCAATATTTCAGCGCTGAAATACTGAAGTATTCCTTGAAATACCATTCATGATATTAATATCAAATCATAATTTTATTACAGTTCAAAACGTCAGAATAATTTTCTCAAAAATCTCTAAACATTTTTAATTAGAAACATTATTAACTTATTTCAGATTTGATCATTACAAAAAAAAAAAAAAAATATTATAGGAAGCTTAATTTTTAAGTATTCTAAGATTTTTTTATTCCTGCTGAAATTCCTGATAGCTCTTTATAACTCAAAAACTAGACGAAATATACAAAATCCAATTTTACTATTGCATTTTGCATCATTATACAAATTTTTATTAAATTTTATTATTTAAACTATTAAAAATTTATGATGCAAAACTAAAACAACTCTTTACAATTTGTTTACATTGTTCGATATCGCAAACTTTACTTAATAATTTTTTTTTTAATATAATTATTTGCCAGTAATAATATCAAACTTTCTGTGCTCATATCTCTAAAACTATTCAAAATAAAATAATTTCAAATACACCCCTGTATTCTTCGTCCTTTAATTACCCTACCCCCAAATTTTGACTAATTTTATTGCACTATTACCAACTTTACAAAATAACAAACAACTCTTTACAATTTGTTTACATTGTTCGATATCGCAAACTTTACTTAATAATTATTTTTTTAAATATAATATTAAATATCAAACTTTCTGTGCTCATATCTCTAAAACTATTCAAAATAAAATAATTTCAAATACACCCCTGTATTCCTCGTCCTTTAATTACCCAACCCCCAAATTTTGACTAATTTTATTGCACTATTACCAACTTTACAAAATAAAATATGAAAAGCCATATTTTCCAACAATACAACCATCAATTGCAGCGATCATCTCACGTTGATTTCCCCCTCCACAGGACCGCAGGGGTAGTTCCGTGGTGGGGATGGAAGCATGGCATACTAGAGAGGGGGGTTACTAATATACGAGTTATGATTTAAACGTCAGTAGTACAACAATAAATTTTCAGTTGAATGATAGAAGCCTTTTTGAAAAGTTAGGCATTGTTAGTGTAAAGTGAACAAAAATTCAAATATACTGTGGGGTGATAATGGATAGTGAACAATTTTTAATTAAATAAATCAATAATTATTGTCTTTATCAGTCATTTATCTATGATATATAATTATTATTTGATATAAAAATATGCATGGGTAAGTGAAAATTAAGTCATCCAAACATACAATAGTTTGTATCAAATACTTCATTTATTTTAGGACTAAATATACTTTACTTAATTAATTCAACAATTTAGAATATTAGTTTCATGTTCAATTTATGACCTGTGATGTTATCGCCCCTTTAGAAATGAATTTTTGAGTAATTTCAGCAATAAATAAATGTTTCTAGACATTGACTTGACAATTCACTTCGATAAATAGCCCCGATAACACTTATATTGAATCTCGAATTGGAATTGTTTTTATTATTAATAGCTTTTGGATTATTGTACAACTTTTTGTGACATTAAATTTAAATTATGGTTTATGGCATTTTCTATTGATTAATCATTATATCAGAGATAATTGTTTAAGGAATTTAATTTGTGATAGACTATATAGATTTTAATTTTGTAATTAAGAAAATTCATTAAGACTATAAATTAATTGAAGACTCATATTAATTATAATTTATTATTAATATGACGACTAGACAATTTAAAAAATAATTAATATACTTATATTTCGATTTACATTATAAGCTATAAATTCCCAATTAGTAATTGCAATTAGTAATTAGAATTAGCGTACATATCGTCAAAATTAAGACATTAAAACTTTACAAACTAATAAATTATATATTACCAACAGGCGTAGCACAACTAGTAGTGCTGTCGCTTCACAAACAAGAATTAGTTAACTTCTAAACGATTTCAAATATTTTTGTTCCTTTTCAAAATCCTACAAAAGTGTTATTTCTCATTCATTCATTTTTAATGCTGTAAATTATTTGGATTTTAACACGCTTCCACTAATTACTAATTGTAATTAGTAATTATTATTACCCAGATTTGAACTGAAGACACAAACTATTTTATTTTGCAGAATGTATTCGTTATATAGGGCTTGGTTAATGCGAGACGCTCTTTCCTTGGGCAGTGGCGGCCCATGTGGAAGTTTGCCCCCGCCTCCAACCGCCCCTGTACCACCACCTATGCCTCCTGTAGCCCCACCTGTCATGACAGGGGCCCCAAATGTTGTTATACAAGTTGGGCCAACATTAACTCATTTTTCGGCGCATCGGAATGTTCTGGCTGCTCATAGCGGGTATTTTAAAGCCGCAATGACGAACGACACTGGTAAGGACGAATTTTTACGGGGTGTATTTTAAAAGAGGAGACCCTTGATTTTATTTTGTAATTAATATACTGCCAAGAGAATTTTAGAAAACTATTAAATAAATTCTTATTTAATTATTGCGCTACAGTTATTTGTGCAGCTCTAAAATTGCAGCTCCCAATATTTTTTCGCAAGTTATGTATATGTTAACAGCCGTCAAATAACTGTACCCTCTGAAGAACATTTCTTTTGAAATTGATCTTGAGAACCCTGGTTCAATCCCCACAGACGACAAACAATTTTCACCAATTTAAAACCACAAGGGTTGTTTTAATATTGTGAAAATTGTTTGTCGGTTGTGAGAATCGAACCCGAGTCTTCAAATTTATATGGAATCAAGTTTATTTATTTCATCAGTTTTTCAATATTCATTTAAAATACTATGGGGTAGGTGGCTCAGTGGTATCGAGTCGGTCTTTGGATCTTAAGAACCCTGGTTCGATCCCCACAGACGACAAACAATTTTCACTAATTTAAATATATCCCTGTGGCTCCTCCTCCACTAATATCTTTGTAGGCGAAAAAATATATCACATACCGAGATCTGCTTAGGCAGAGTGCCACATCCAGTAATGAGTAAAAGGCGTGATGATATATTTATTTTAAATAATTGTTCTATTTGTTTATAGGTACGAACCCAATTTCAATTCCAAATATAAACGTAGATGAATTTTCATCACTTCTAACTTTCATGTATACCGGATATCTCGACTTGAATCTCAACAATATATACAATATTCTTCTAGCAACTCATGTGCTCCACATGCCTCGCGCATTAGAAATGTGTCGAGAATACCTGATCCGAAACCATCCAATAGAACAATCAAATCATAGTATAATCAAACCAATCCCAAGCCGTAAATTTCTCCCCACCCAACACCAATTCTTTCAACCAATTGTAACAAACCTTCAAAGTTCAGAATCAACTCCATTTCGTCCAATAACCACCGAGAAACCATCTACAAACGAACGAGCAATCTCTCCAATCAAAGAAAACAAAAATCCTCCTGCTATCGCTTCAACTTCACGCCAAACACCTTCACCGATATTAAACCCATGTGATGATTCTGATGAACAAAAGAGCGGGAAATTTGAAAGGAAATCTCGGAAGAGATCAACAGAAAGTTTGAAAGGAAGTGATGAAAAAGTTGTTGTAGATATCGCTTGTTGTGATGGACCTGTCCGATTTCATCGAGTTGTAAATAATAGTTATGGAATGATTGCAACAGAAAGTGATTATAAAATGGTGGATAGTAATGAAGCGATGAACAAAGCGATGAATGCCAACATAAGAGACAAAAAACTTAACCAAACTGATGAAAATTCCACGAATGAATCATTTACTTGTGTGTATTGTAATCATACTTTTAAATCACAATATTGTTACCAAAAACACGCTAGAAGACATATTAATCCTGTTACTTTAGAAGTAAAGAATTGTCAGAATGATACTTCAAGCAGTAGTACCAATAAAAGAGAAGTAAAATTACTAGATATGAACGTACAATATTATCCTTGTAAAACTTGTGGATCAAAGTTCCCTAGTTATTATTTTGTTCACAAGCACCGGAAAATGTGTCACGCTGAAGAAATGGAGAAAAACAATGAAAAATCTAGTGACGAGAAAAGTAATCAGTAGTTGCCAACCTTTGATGAAGAAAAGAACTATGTATCTTCCATATTTTTTGTGATTTTGTGTAATACATATCATTAGAATGTAGTTGTATGGTAATGTGTTTAAAGTAATTATGTATATGCTCCGCTCAATAAAATCGTTTCAATTTAAAATTAATTTAATTTGATTGTACGCAATCGGGTAACTAAATAAAACATTTTGTAAACAATTAATTAATTAATCTGGTACTAAATTATATATTAATAATTAGCGAAAATTATTCGCTATAATTTGTACCGCAATTTCATATTATTTAACTGAAAATATGAATATAAAAATAGCTCACCTTGTATTTCCGTGACTTCGTCGTCACTTGTTTCCATTGATGCGCTGTCCTTGTCTTTTCTTCTTTCCTTCTTCTTTTTGTTTTCAGAAGTTGTTCCTGAATTTGATTGGTCACTGAAATCAAACAAAGAACATTTTAAACTTATAGAAATAAATAGATAGATTTATTCTGTGACCGAAAGATTCGATGCCTTTGTAAGAAATTATGAATGTTGATGAAGTCAGATTCATCAGAGATTAATTACAGGATAAAATGTAAAATTGAGGGTGAGAGATTGATAAACAAACTAGGTATAAATGTATGAATATAATTGAATATTTGTTATGTGGAAATGTCAAACGAGCTTATATGATAGAAATTATGAATGTGGATGAAGTACAGCAAAGTTTATTGAAGATTAATTACATGATGAACTTAAAGAATTAATAATGAAATTGAGAGTGAGATGAATAAGAATAGGAATAAATAGATGAAGTATTATTGAAGACAAACTTGTATAAAAAAATATGAATGTGGATGAAATGTGGTATGACAGGGTAGGAATATCTGAGGAAGATTAATTGCAGGGTAAATCTAAAGAATAAAAATGTAAAGTAAACACTTGGCTATGTTTCACAAAATTCAGCCTCCAAGTCACCTTATGAGGGCATCGTCAGAGGCTGGCCAGCACAGTTCAGTTAGTAACCATAGACGCGTTTCGCTCTTATTAGAGCTCATCAGTATGGTATAACTCACTTCTTCACCTAGAACAAAGTTCATGTGAAGAAGCTGGTGACGAAGAACTGTGCCAGCAGAGAATAAGATCTCTAACAAACTAGTAAGATGACATGAGAAGTTTTGTGGAACTGGTCATACCGAAAAAAAAGGGAAAGCTACGCAATAGCAATTTAAATAACAACAAAGACAAAATTAATTGTCATCCAACACTTGGTGAAACAAGGTTTAATAAAAATGTAAAGTAAACACTTGGCTATGTTTCACAAAATTCACCAGCTTCTTCACATGAACTTTGTTCTAGGTGGAGAAGTGAGTTATACCATACTGATGAGCTCTAATAAGAGCGAAACGCGTCTATGGTTACTAACTGAACTGTGCTGGCCAGCATCTGACGATGCCCTCATAAGGTGACTTGGAGGCTGAATTTTGTGAAACATAGCCAAGTGTTTACTTTACATTTTTATTAAACCTTGTTTCACCAAGTGTTGGATGACAATTAATTTTGTCTTTGTTGTTATTTAAATCTAAAGAACTAATGGTAATTGCGTAAACGAATAGGAGTACGAATAAATGGATAGAATATGATTAGGCTGAGTTTGTATGAAAAAATTGTGCATGTGGATGAAGCGAGTTGTGTCAAAATAAGAATGTGGATGAAATGTGATATGACAGGGTAGGAATATCTGGGGAAGATTAATTGCAGGGTAAATGTAAAGAACTAATGGTAATTGGGTAAACGAATAGGAGTACAAATAAATGGATATAATATGATTAGGCTGAGTTTGTATGAAAAGAATTGTGCATGTGGATGAAGCGAGTTGTGTCAAACTAAGAATGTTTGTCGAAGATTAATTACAGGATGAATCTAATAACAGTTTATAGGGTTCGTGCTACCCCTTGCATTATGATTGTATAATTGTACAAATACGCTATCGTTTATAGCAATTGTCCTATCCATAGATGCACAAACAGAAGTGGCAACCTTAGAGAAATGAAACCCTAATTCGAGAATATGTAGTCACCAAATAGGGCTGGCAATATTTTTGATTGAAAACCAGTTTGCTTTTAGCAAACAGCGATTTGCATAACAATCTGTTAGAGAGTTTCGTTTTCCCCGAGGGAAACGGTTGGCATCACTGCTGAATGCACAATTATTACGCAAACATCGAGATCAATTTTACAAATTGACGTTTTCTGATCATATTGAAATTCAAATTACTGCGATATTCGCAAGGCTCTGCCTTATTCTATTTTTCAGTTTGTTTAGCGAATAACAAATATTAAGCTTCATTTTTAAATGGCATTTTCATTTTATATTCTACGGTAATTTTTTTCTTTTTTCCATATTTCGTTCTCAGTTATTATTAGCTGTTTAAACTTATTACTCAACATGATTTTATTGTTTAATAATAAGAAATCTGCAATTGTAGAACAAACATGAGCAGTCACCTAGCGAGCGAAAGGTTCTGGGTTCAAATCCCGGCGAATGCTCATGATTTTTCAAAAAATTCTAACAAATTTACTAGACAGACAGAGATGCCAAATATATATATATCTTAAAACAAAATATATCACTTACAGAGATCTGCTTAGGCAGAGTGCCACACCCAGTAATGGGAAAAAGGCGTGATGATATATTTATTTTTTTATTTACATTAAATTTTGATTATTTGTCACAATTAGTAATGGGGTAGGTGGCTCAGTGGTGGATCTTGAGAATCCTGGTTCGATCCCCACAGCCGACAAACAATTAAATCTACCCCTGTGGCTCCCTCTCCACTAATATCTTTGAGGGCCGTGATTTGACGCCTGGTAACCGCACTTCACGCGAACAAATAACGTATATCACTTACTGAGATCTGTTTAGGCAAAGTGCCACACCCAGTAATGAGCAAAAGGCGTGATGATATATTTTATTTTAATTAGTAATTAGGTTTATCAATTAGTGTTTATTATAAAAATAAATATGTAAACAAAAGAACATTTTAAGAAAAAATTACAGTTTGTTAATCTGCAACATTTTTTTAGTTGTTGACAATATATCACTTGCATTAATTATAATTGATATTTTTGGAGCTTAAAATCATTTCACTTATTAATTACAATTAATGTCTTAATTTTGATAATTAGCCTGAGATATAATAAACAGTAATTATGAATTGCAGTTGTGAATGCAGCTTTACAACAAGAATAAATTAATATAATTATTATTATAATTTGAAACTTTTTCTTTTGAAATAAAATTTTGTAACTTCTATTAGCAACTGTACTAATTACCGTATTTACTAATTAAAATGCTATAATTATGCAAATATCTAGTACAATAATATTTAATTTAATAGTTAGTTACGTAAAAGTCAGGAAAGCGTTCAATTACAGGATGAGTAGATAGCTTACGAATCCTGTACGACGCTTTACTGACGTGTTACGTATAGCATTTTACCTGAAACTTATAAACAAATAATACATATTTTAAATTGATTTAAATTAAAAGAAATATTTGACTTACATATTTAGTCAGTAACTAGACACTCACGTTTCTTTCATTACCTGCCTAGGCAGGCAATATATTATTTCCTGACTAGGCATGCAAAGCTTTCCTGAGTCTTAAAGCTCAGACAAATGTTTATTTTTTTATCAGTTTCAGGTAAAATAAGGTTATTTTGTTCTTTAAGACATCTGATTATACAAATTTAAAAAAATTAATTGTGCTGAATTTAATAGCAGACGAAATTTTGCAGGAAAATGTGCAGGAAAGTATGAATATATCCATCTAGCGGCAGAAGCAGAAACTACCACCTACATGACGTCACAAATCAATACATGAAATTTCAAATTAAAATTAAAATAATAAACATATATATTTAATAACATAATTCAATTAATAAAAATTTTATCATATCAAAATAAAAAAATGCATTTATTTTTCAAAAGTAATCATGGCGACTCAACCCTTGGAATATTGTTATAATTATTTTTAATTAATCGAATATAATTAACGATATATAAACAACAGGCTTGCATGTTTTCCAATGACGCTATTAATTATGTATAAAATTTCATATCATAAAACATATTTGTGAGCTCCATTTTGAAATATTTAATTATGTATTGTTTACTGTCCATACTTCATTAGTTTGAAATTTTATCGTTCACAATAATAGCATTACTTCATTATCAAATGATAATTAATAAATTAATTAGGGTTGAAAAATGATGTACAAATAAATTTGGTTATTTATGTTAAATTCAGTTAATTGTATATTCGCAATTAATCAATTATCAATGACTGGAAACTTCTTAAAATGAAAATGAATAAACAATAAATCACTTTTAACAAACAATAAAGATATTAATTATTGAACAAATAGTAACAAAAAAATAAATCACGTCTTTTACACATGACTGTATGTGGCAATATGTATTAACAGTTGTCGATAATCGATATATTTATACGCGTAATGTTACCAGCCGACAAATTATGGCCCCGAAAGAGAGGTGAAAATTATATATCGGTTTTGAGATTCCAACCCAGATATTCAAATCCACATTTCAACTCAACGTTTTAAAACATTTTTTATATAAAATAAATAAATAAATAAATATATCATCACGCCTTTTACCCATCACTGGGTGTGGCACTCTGCCTAAACAGATCTCGGTAAGTGATATATTTTTTCGCGTGAAGTGCGGTTACCAGCCGTCAAATCACAGCCTCCAAAGATATTAGTGGAGGAGGAGCCACAGGGGTAGATTTTTTAAATTGGTGAAAATTGTTTGTCGGCTGTGCGGATCGAACCAGGGTTCTCAAGATCCACAGGCCGACTCGATACCACTGAGCCACCTACCCCATTATTTTTTATATAACCCTTTTAAACATTTAGTTAGTATTGTTCGTGAAGCGAAAGTGCAACCAGTTGTGCTACAACTAAACGTAAAATATAATTTATTAATTTTATGACGGAACAGTAAATTTTTAATAGTTTTGTAATGAAATTACTGTTAATTATTACAGTTTAATGTGCAGTCAATAGCTGCAATAAGATATGGAATGATTTTTGAATATTTTAGCTTTAATTTATAATTTAAGTGCTAATATAAAACGATTTATTATGAAACTGTAAACTTATAACAGTTATATAGAATTATTTTGTTCCAAATATTAATTCAGAATTATATTACAGATTTGAATCGTGAAACAACAAATTTTACTTTTCAGGTTCGTTGCTTAACGTAACATTGAAATCGTTCCACTCTAACTCGTTTATGAAGCATTTTAAAGAAAAATACTTCAAATAAAAATTGCAGAAAACTAAATTATCTACCATTTTTACTTGAACTATTTTTTTCTAAGACCTTCTAAATACCAATAAACTATTAAACTTTGCAGAAAACTAAATTATCTACCATTTTTACTTGAACTATTTTTTTCTAAGACCTTCTAAATACCAATAAACTATTAAACTGTAAATTTATAACAGTTATAGTTCATTTTATTTTCTTCTAAATATTACTATTATAAAAAATATTAAATAAAACTCTCGGCAAAGTCTCACAAAATTCAGCCTCCGAGTCACCTTATGAGGGCATCGTCAGAGGCTAACCAGCACAGTTAGTAACCATAGACGCGTTTCGCTCTTATTAGAGCTCATCAGTATGGTATAACTCACTTCTTTACCTAGAACAATAAGAGCGAAAGGAGTCTATGGTTACTAACTGTGCTGGTCGGTCTCTGACGATGCCCTCATAAGGTGACTTGGAGGCTGAATTTTGTGAGACTTAGCCAAATGTTTATTCAGGGTGGCGATTCAAGTAACATTAATAAATTCCCTGACTTTTCCCTGACTTTTCCCTGATTAAGTAAAAAAATTCCCTGACTTCTAGAATATTGACTTATTTATGAATTTATGGTTACATTTCATATATTATATCATATTGTAATATAATTGTTTTTTTTTATTAAATTTATAGTAAAAGCAAAATCAATTTGTGTTTCTAAACAGGCAAAGACACAACCTTAAATATTGCATACAGAAAAAACATAACGCGGTAGAAACGTTAGACAAAACAAAACAGTTTTCAATTAGTAAACATCCTTCGGTTATATTTTCATAGATGGCGGTTCTAACTCTTAAGAAGCAATAAAGGGTATTTGTTGCCAATAAAGGTATACTATCTATCTAATAAAGGGTATTCTGTAAATAAAATCTAAAAATAACTAAATACATTTTGAAATAAAAGTTTGTAGTTATTTTTCTAAAATTAAATTAAAAAATTTAAAGAACAAAAAACTTTTTTCCCTGACATGGAATAAAATTCCCTGACTTTTCACTGACTTTTCCAGAAATATAAAATTCCCTGACTTTTCCCGGTTTTCCCGGTTTTCCAGGTTAGTCGCCACCCTGTTATTTAATATTTTTTATTAAACCTAGTTTCACCAAGTGCATGGATGACAATTAATTTTGTCTTTGTTGTTATTACTATTATACTTAAATTTGATAGTTTTGGTTCAGCAATTGCAGATTTTAATCGTAAAACAACAAATGTTACTTTTCGGGTTTTTTATAAAACTTTTTAAATACCGATAAACGATTTATTATAAAACTGCTTTAAACTGTAAGCTTATATTTTATTTTGTTCCAAATGTTACTTTAGAGAATTATTATACTTAAATTTGATAGTTTAGGCTTGGAAATTGCAGATTTTAATCATAAAACAAGAAATTTTTCTTTTCAGGTTCGTTGCTTAACGTAACGTTAAAATCTTTCCACTTTAACTCGTTTATGAAGCATTTTAAAGAAAAATGCTTCAAGTAAAAATTGTAGAAAACTAAATTACCTACTACTTTTATTTGAACAATTTTTCTGTAAAACCTTCCATATGTCGTCAAAAACAATCTCTTTCTTACCTATTTGCAGAAGCATCATGGTTCATATCTCTGCTATCATTATTCGCCGTCAAACTCACGTCCGTCATTAACGGCTGAGGACTACTAACAACCACCGAACTCACGGTTGTATTAACAATCACATTGTTAGAATTAACAACCTTAGTTTGTGCTTTATCATCAGCTAGACTCATCTTAACTTGAGTGATAGTTGACGCTAAAACCGTGGTACCATTAGCTGCTGTGGTTGACGTTATAGCCGTACTCGTAGTAGGAGTAGTTGAGCCACTAGTTGAACTAGTAGTTGTTATGGTAGTGGTTGCGGTTGAGATGGAAGAAGAATCTGAAGTAGCAGGATTTTGTGCAGCCTGAACGGTTTTCGCTTGTTGTTCACGCTGCAATCGTGTTGTTACTCCTGTTGTTAATATATCTACTACGGAGTTGTTAGCAGCGTTGTTTACTTTTTGAGGGTTGTTACGCGATGCTCGAGTCCTCTGCCGGCTTTTTCGTAAAAGTTGTTTATAGTTTTCTGTCTTTTTAGTTAGGTAATAATGTTGGACACAATCTTGAACCGATTTCCTATCTAAATATGAAGCTATCACACCAAAGTTTTTAGGATGTTGTAGATATTTCTCTTTAAAAACTTCATTTTCACTTGGTGTCCAAACATTTAAAAGCTGCCTTTCTTTATATTCCGTCTCCATATCAAGTATATGTCCGTTATTATTCACATATTTCAGTTTTCTTTGACGGGCGTCAAGTAGAATTGGAGGAATAACAGCATAACTCCTCATCTTCTTATCTTCCATTTCTTGTTCTTGTAACCCATCCATAATTTCTTCTAGATCTGCTTCAGATTTGATCCTTGCTCCAACACGGTTAAACCTTTCTTTATCTTCGCGTTGCTTTCTTAACTCCGGAAAGACTTTCTCGAAGAATTCTCTGTTTTTTGTTTCTTTAGCTTTACGCTTTTGACTACATTCGATTTTGTCAACTTTTCGTAGCCATTCTTGCATTAACTTACTGTAAGTTTGAGTGAGATAGCCTTCACGTGATTCTTTCTCTGTGTGACGTTTCTTGAAATACTCGAGCAACCTTCTTTTAAAAGTTTGATGTCTTCTTTTGTTCTCGTGGTAGACAGTAGTGTCCGATGGTTGATTGTATATCGGCCAGTCTACTTTTGGACCAAGTGTATCTAGAAGTCCGTGTGCAGCTTGAGCCTTCTTGCGGTTTTCTGCGTAGATCTTCTGAGCTAACGATTGATGTTTCGGTTGCGCTACTTCTTCAACGTCTTGTTTAATGGCTGGTTTACTAGCTATTTCTTCTAGTTCGGCTTGTTTTTTCTTTAAGATGCTGATTTGCGACTCGGCTTTTGCGATTTCTCGGTCGACTTTTCCGATTTGTTGAAGTAGCTCGTCTTTCGTTGTCTTGAAGGCTTGGTCTTCCTGAATGTGGTGGTCTGGTAATGTTGGACTTATTGCCTCCACTTGGGGGTTGTAGGAACCTGGCTGGTCCTAGAAATAAAACAAATTTTAATCACTGTTCATTTCACAAAAAGATCAAACTATTATTATTATTATTATATTTAATTACAGTATAAATAATGGAAAACGAAACTCTCGGATATAATTCACAGTCTTATTTATTAGATATAAAAAAAGTAAACATAGGGAAAATAACATTGCTGTCATCTATAGTTGTCAAAGTAATAAAACTGTCCTCTTTCAAAATCAGATCGGGTTAATAGGGGTTCAAATAGTGGGGCGTTTTTATATAAATGGAAATGTGTAGTTTATTAGGATCAGCTATTGCAGAACTGCCATGGCCAAGAATGACCAGAATTTTGACATATAAACATGCAGATGTGAATTTCTGGTTGAACCAGTTCAAAAAGTCAAAATGTTTATTATATGGTTCTATATAGTTCAGGTCACGAGAAATACACTCGTTCAAACCGCGTTTCAATATCTCTTTTAGTTTTTGAGTTACAGCGATTTTTGACTTTTTGTAAAGCTCAACTTTGAAAGCCCATAACTCAAAAACTAAAAGAGATATTGAAATGCGGTTTGAACGAGTGTATTTCTCGTGCGCTACTTAACTTGTACCGGTATTTTGAAAATTTTGAAAATTTTTCAAATTTTTTCGAAATTTTCTTTTGTCGATATTTCAAAAAGTTGAAGAGATAATGTAAATATGAAAACACCAGTGAATTCCTCGCGTGAAAATACATAGGTATGCAAATTTTCAGAAGAAAATTCAAATGGATACATTTTTTATTACAAAAAATCGAAAATGGCCGTTTTTTGTAAATTTCTTAAGGGGTACCCCTTGGTGTTTTTACGGATTTTTGCCATTTTTCGTTTTTTTGTAATAAAAAATGTATCCGTGCGAATTTTATTGTGAAAACTTGCATACTTATGTATTTTCACACCAGAAATTCACTGGTGTTTTCAGATTTTCATTATCTTCTCAAGTTTTTGAAATATTGAGGAAGAAAAAATTTGAAAAAAATTGAAAATTTATCAAAATTTTCAAAATACCTGTACAAGTTAAGTAACGCACGAGAAATACACTCGTTCAAACCGCATTTCAATATCTCTTTTAGTTTTTGAGTTATGGGCTTTCAAAGTTGAGCTTTAAAAAAAGTCAAAAATCGCTGTAACTCAAAAACTAAAAAAGATATGAAGATGCGCCTTGCGCCATTCGATTTCTCTTGGTCTGAATTATATAGAACCACATTTTAATATTTTTCCATTTTTGAACTGGTTCAACCCAAAATTCTCATTATTTGTATGTACGAGCTCTTAAACGAAGAATTTGCGAACAAACCTCTACACAAAAGAACTTTTGGATTGTTTTGAGGTTCTAAATTTATACCTAACGTTTAGTTAATGTAATTTAAAGTAATTCAAATTCATTTAATTTGTTTAAACTTAAAATGTTTCTTTTAGACTATAGACTATTACACTTCAATGCATTGCTGAAAATATTATTTTCCTTATGTTTACTTTTAAAATAAACGCTTTAATGTATTGCTGTCAAACTTTTTAACTGTAACTATGGTAATGATATATCCCTATGTTTACTAATAAAAACTCCCGGTATATATATATATATATATATATATATATATATATATATATATATATATATATATTAAGACTTTTGTGTGTACATGCTTCGAATTTGTTTTAAACGAGAGCGAAGCGAGCCTTGTTCAGAACAAGCTCGAGCCTTCGGCCCTCGCTTACGTCTCGGTTTGCCAACTTCACACGCGGGAATAATCGCTTGTTTCCCTCCCTTGATGCATAACATACTAATATAATTTTTAGCTTGAGTGCGATTCGAACTCGGGATCTCCGGATTTGAATTCTATATTGCCACACCACCGTACTGACATTCTATTATCCTAGCATCAAGTTCTTAATGTTGCTTTTGTCTTGAGCTATTCACCAATCAAAACCACATGCTAAGAAGCGAGTCCTAATTCATATGCATTTATGATAAGTGTCATTAGGAGAATAATGGACGGGCTTAAGGGGTTCCCTACTCTGTACGTCACATGGAGGCTTAATGTCAGATATAACCTTGAACTTTAGTTAATGACTCAATTTTATAATCTATAACGATGAGGGAGAATAAATTGTTCTAAATTTATTCAGCTGTTCAAATGATAAAAGGTTTTACTATTATAGAGGCGTTATCGCTAAAATGAAATATTAGAGAATTTAAGGAGAAAATGGATCTGAAGTACCTTTTTACTTCTAGAAACAAGAAATTATTGTTATTTAATTAGTATTTTAAGTAAAATAAAATAAATAAATATATCATCACGCCTTTTACCCATTACTGAGTGTGGCTCTCTGCCTAAACAGATCTCGGTAAGTGATATATTTATTCGCGTGAAATGCGGTTACCAGCAGTCAAATCACGGCCCTCAAAGATATTAGTGGAAGGGGAGGCACAGGGGTAGATTTAATTTAGTGAAAATTGTTTGTCGGCTGTGAGGATCGAACCAGGGTTCTCAAGAACCACCTACCCCATAGTATTTTAAGTGAATATTGAAAAACTGATGAAATAAATAAACTTGATACCACTGAGTTACCCCATATGAATTTGAAGACTCGGGTTTGTTTCCCACAACCGACAAACAATTTTCACAACATTAAAACAACCCCTGTGGCTCTCCCTCCACTATTATTTTTTTGGCCATAATTTAACAGTTAGTAACTGCACTTTACGTGAAGAAATATATAACTTACCAAAATCTGCTACAGCAGAGTGCCACACCCAGTAACAGGTAAAAAGCGTGATGATATATTTATTTATTTTTTTTATTTATAGCATTTAGAAAATATATTAAATATATATCATCACGCCTTTTACCCATTACTGGGTGTGGCACTCTGCCTAAGCAGATCTCGGTAAGTGATATATTTTTTTCGAGTTTAGTGCGGTTACCGGCCGTCAAATATGCAAGTGATAATAATTAAATAGGACAATTAATAAAAATAATCAAAGTTTAACCCTTTTAAAACGAAGAAAAAAAATGTCCAATTTGTAAAACAAACGACAAACGATAAATAAGCCGCCGTCCAAAATCAAAATGCGCATCACGATGTTGGTGCAGCGTTGAATGTATATGTGAAAATGCAGGGTGCATATCTAATTTATAGTGTATGTACCGCACGCTTGAAATGCTGGCCAGAACTATGTAGACACGTCGTAGACGGCCATGACCTTCCTTCATAATATTACTTACATCAGGGGTTCTCAAACAGTCTCACGTTTACGCAGGAAGAACTGAATTAGCAGGAAACATCGACAACTATGAAAAACATTTACATACGACTATATTTCAACCACATTTTAAAACTACCCTTCATTAATATCTTTGGGGGGTGTGATTTGACGGCTAGTAACCGCACTTCACGCGAAGAAATACACCACTATGCTATGCTATGGCAGAATGCTACGCCCAATAATTAGTAAAAAGCTTGGTGATATATTTATTTTTCATTTTATTTCTATTCTGACACATTTATATATTTATACGTGTGAAATGCGGTTACCAAACATGAAACCAAATCCCCCAAAGATGTTAGTAGAGGAGAAGCCACAATTGAAACTAATTTCTCGGCTGTGAGAATTGAACCCAGGTTCTCAAATCCACAGGCTAAGTCGATACCACTGACTCACAAAAGAGAAAACCTTGAAAATTGTACATCTATATGTGAAAAAATGCATGTTAATCTCTGACTTGTTGAGAACCGCTGATTGCTCTGTGTGGGTGTACCAACAAACCACCGTTCACAATCTCAACTACGCGGCACATATTTCCCTAAGCCGCTACAATCGTAAAATGTTACGTGCAACGTCTAAAGTTAATCCTGATTTTTCTACTTATTTCGAATGGCATTTTCAATTAATTACGGAAACAAGTGATGTCATCTCCGGATTCCAAGACTTTTATTGCTCGGTAATTGACCGGAACAAGTAAATAAACATGACAACAACATCCTTAAGGACTAGATCCTATTTCGAGATAATATTATTATTATAACATGTTTATTGTTTATGAAAAAGATTTTCTACCAGAAAAATAATACTGTTTCTAATGAAAATACAATAAAATTAATTTTGTATTATTTTGCTTCAAATTTTATTTAGGCTTATGGATGTGATTTGAGGAGGAGCTGCAATTGCTTAGGCAGAGTGCCACACCCAGTGATGGGTAAAAAACGTGATGATATATTTATTTTTTTAGTAATGATGTCATTAAATTTTTTCCGCTGACAACGTTCCAAAATAAATATTTTAATTAATGCGATATAAATTGTGTACCAATTTTATTTAAGTTGTGATTTAAACTGGATCTAAAATTGCAGATCTTGGCAATGACGTCATTTAATTTATGTGTAACTTTCCTTCTGATACAGGTTCCTAAAGAATGTTTTAAATTAAAATAGAATGAAATAAATTTTGTATAATTTAATTTAAGCTTTTAGTTGGTGATTTGCGGTGGATCTACAATTGCAGATCTTGACAATGACGCCATTAATTCTTATGTATATCTTCTCGGCTGACAAAGGTAACAAAATAAATGTTTTATCAAATTAGAACTAAATTTTTTTAAATTTTATTTAAGCTTGTAGTTGGTGATTTACGGTGGATCTGCAATTGCAGATCTTGACAATGACGCCATTAATTTTTGTATATATCTTCTCGGCTGACAAAGGTTACAAAATACATATTTTAATAAAAATAGAACTAAATTTTATATAATTTTATTTAAGCTTGTAGTTGGTGATTTGCGGTGGATCTACAATTGCAGATCTTGACAATGACGTTAATAAATTTTCTATATATCTTCATGGCTGATAAAGGTTATAAAATTAATGTTTTAAATAATTTTGATACCAATTATATTTCAAATTTTATTTAAACTTTTAAATGTAATTTAGGCGGATCTGCAACTGCAGATTTTGACAATGACATTATTAAATTTATATATATCGCCATAAATAATTCCTAAATAAATTTAGAGTTCCAAATTAATTACAATTTTTATCTGTTATTCATGTTTGCAGGTTTGACTTATGATCGATCTACAATTGCAGATCATTGACAGAAACTCTACTAGACACATTTAGTAAGTTATTCGGGTACTAGCTGTCAAAATATGTCATTTGAAACCAGGGTTCGAAGATATATATCGATCGATATATATCATGATATTTATTTTGATATATATCGTCATATTTTTGCAATGATATATATCCATTATATAAAAATATCAAATAATTTTTGTGATATAGCCTCCGGAAAAGTGAAATTTTTCGAATTTTTCAGTTTTTCTACTATTCCGAGGCTATATCTCGAAAACTAAATGTGATATGAAAACGCGCTCAACGGCATTAATTTTCTCGTGCTTCAGTTAACTTATAAACATAGTTTCAGCGATTTTTATTTTTTTTCAATTTTCCACCAAAAAAATCGCAAAAAGCGGTTTTTTAACATTTTCTCGAAAACCAGAAGTCATATGCATTTGAAGATTGCACCACTGGATTCAATGGGTCAAAATACATATGTATGTAAATTTTCGTTTTAATAATCCTACGATTAAGGATTTTTGGTAAAATTGAATTAAAATCTGAAAAAACCAAAGGGGTACCCCTTAGGAAATAATTAAAAATATTAAATTGCTTAAAATTGTATGAAAATTTGCTTATAAGTCAATTCGGACACGGGGAATTCAACGCCGTTGAGCGCATTTCCATATCTTGTTTAGTTTTTGAGATATAGCCTCCGGAAAAGTGAAATTTTTCGAATTTTTCAGTTTTTCTACTATTCCGAGGCTATATCTCGAAAACTAAATGTGATATGAAAACGCGGTCAACGGCATTAATTTTCTCGTGCTTCAGTTAACTTATAAACATAGTTTCAGCGATTTTTTTTTTTTTCAATTTTCCGCCAAAAAAATCGCAAAAAGCGGTTTTTTAACATTTTCTCGAAAACCAGAAGTCATATGCATTTGAAGATTGCACCACTGGATTCAGTGGGTCAAAATACATATGTATGTAAATTTTCGTTTTAATAATCCTACGATTAAGGATTTTTGGTAAAATTGAATTAAAATCTGAAAAAACCAAAGGGGTACCCCTTAGGAAATAATTAAAAATATTAAATTGCATAAAATTGTATGAAAATTTGCTCATAAGTCAATTCGGACACGGGGAATTCAACGCCGTTGAGCGCATATCCATATCTTGTTTAGTTTTTGAGATATAGCCTAGGGAGAAGTGAAATTTTTCGAATTTTTCAGTTTTTCTAAATGTGTACAAAAACTAAAATTAAAAAATAAATATCCAAAAAGTGATATTTATCTGATATATATCCTATATATCAGATATTTTGATATTTATTATAAATATCATGATATTTACGAACCCTGTTTGAAACTGTTAATTTTTTCGCGTCCTCAACAAATCTCGTTAAGTACAACTCTGTATCGTTTTCTCACGTACCTTTTGAACCTCCTGCTAGTGGATCACTAACGAGGCAATACTAGTAATTAGGTTATTAAGTTTCCCAAGGTCATCTGTTTATCATGCAGCGTCAACTAAAATATCTAACTATAATAACGAAAGCTCGAGGTGAAATCTTCAAGTATACTATGTTCAAAGATACTCCGTTATGGCCCTCTCAACGGGTCTATTGTTAGGGATTTAAGCTTGATTTATAGGGGTGCAAGGACAGGTATGTATTCAGTATTTCCCAATTTAATTTTATTTTTATATATATTATAATAATGAAACAGAGAATTTTGTACAAATATTATTATTGATAATGAAGCAAAAAAAAAAAAATGTTACATGAAAGTATCATCTGAAATACGTAATCCGCACAGACTAGAGATTTCCGAATTTAAATATTTTGCAATCCTACCCTGAGCGCCAACAGGTAGAATCTCTTACTGTGTGCGGTTCAACACAGGCTTAGTAAGTTAAAGCCATAACGGAATATCTTTGAACATACTATATCAACACGCTAAATATCTCTTTGAAGAGGAATGAGTCAGAAAATATTACGTGAAGATTAGCATTCGATGATTAGCAAGGTCTATGGGCGAAATACAGGGCCGCAATCAGGAGGACATGAAGAGGAGTATTAAAAAAAAATATACAGGGTGTTTCACAACTTAGAGCAAAAAATTAAAGAGTATATTCTGTACGACGTGCTGATCATGAAACAAAAAGATTTTTTTTTAATTCGAAAAATTAAGGGTCGTTAACCTAAAACATTTTTTGTAGTACTGCACTGGATTCGCTTTCCTATTATACACAAACAATGAAGTAGGTATCAACTACGAAAGAATAATTACACAATTCAATTATTAGCAGTTATTTATAATTAATAATTTGAACATAATCGTCCACCCAATGGCAGTGGCAACGAAAAATTTTGGACTGGGAAACATGGAAAATAGTTTTGCGATTTAAAAAAAATATATTTTTGTTTCATGATCAGCACGTCGTACAGAATATACCCTTTAATTTTTTGCTCTAAGTTGTGAAACACCCTGTATAAACTAAACACTTGGCTAAGTTTCATAAAATTCAGCCTCCAAGTCACCTTATGAGGGCATCGTCAGAGGCTGGCCAGCACAGTTAGTAACCATAGACGCGTTTCGCTCTTATTAGAGCTCATCAGTATGGTATAACTCACTTCTTCACCTAGAACAAAGTTCACGTGAAGAAGCTGGTGACGAAGAACTGTGCTAGCAAAGAATAAGATCTCTAACAAACAGGTAAGATGACATGAAACTTAGCGAAGTGCTTAGTTTATATTTTTTATTAAACCTAGTTTCACCAAGTGTATGGATGGCAATTAATTTTGTCTTTGTTATTATTTACATTTTACATTTTATTTGCAGTCTTTATCAAAAAAGTTTATATTTACGTAAGCCATCCTGCCTAAATTGAGAGAAGAAAGACATACTTTTCATCCCTATTACTATAGGGGAGTAAAATGTAATTTTGCTGCCCTAAAGGATTGACAATAAAGCCGTATTTATGACATATACATCATCCGTAACATATATATGCCTAAACAATATTTTCTCAATTCTTACCCTTGTGTCTATTCTCAGCGGCTCCTGCAGACGTATCTTCTTGAAGGGTTGGTTTCCAAGCACCACCGTCTCGCCGTGCCCCTGCTGTTGTTGCTGCTGCTGTTGTTGTTGCATAGCGGCGCTGTGCAACGAGGGTTGTTGTTGAGGATGTACCACCCCCTGGCCATGCATGTGATGCGAGGGACTTGCCGCGGGAGTGGATAGGCTTGTTGGGGCGGGCGCGTCTCCTCGAGGGCGCACGGAGTACTCTACACACAGAACGGCACTTTTATTTTTAATAATAATAATAATTTATATCTGTAGAATCTTGAGAACCCTGGTTCGATCCCCACAGATGACAAACAATTTTCACCAATTTAAATCTACCACTGTGGCTCCACCTCCACTAATATCTTTAAGGGCCGTGATGTGACGGCTGGTGACCGCACTTCACGCGAGAAAATATATCACTTATCGAGATCTGATTAGGCAGAGTGCCACACCCAGTAATGGGTAAAAGGCGTGATGATATATTTATTTAGTTTATTTAAATACGTATTTGACTGTGTTATTTAAATATTTATCTAATCTAGATACAACAACAAACAACCGATTATTCCCGCATATATATTTGTAAGGATTCCAGTTTACGGATTCCTGTTTTGGGAGTATCGGATTCATCAAAAACAGATTTAATATTTGGAAGCTAATTGAAAATTTTCGGCAACCGGAATTTTGAGCTATTAAAAGATTTTCACAAAAAATAAGATTATTTAATTTTTATGGTAGTCCCTCAAAAACTAGACTAAATACAACCCTGGCGACTTCACCACCTTCATCAGCATAGTTTTGCGCATAACTATGTATATTTTTATGTTTTAAAAATGATAGGTACATTTGTTATTTAATGAAATGTAGAATGGGGTAAAAAAGTTCGTAGCTTGATGTAACATTTAAATCTCCAGTATATTTTGCGCTGTAAATTATTCCTGAATAACTTTAGATAAAAATGCTTCAGATAAAAAAGATAGATAATTTAATTCTCTTCATCTTTTATCTGAAAATTTTTTCTGTAAAATAATTCAGGTACGTTTCACGGAGATAAATATAAAAAAAAATGTTTTGCAATTATTTTATGCAAAATGCGTTATATATTGGCAGCTGTTTGTGTTTAACCGGAAGTGATTTCTATAAAAAATGTTACAATATGTTTCCGGCGGTTTGCTAATACCAAGCTAGTTAGTAGCTTGCTAGTATACTGTAAAATGAAGCTACGATGATATTGAATATGCTCTCTCTGACGAAGTCGTCCAAGCTAACGTACCTGGTGGCAACAGAGAGATCCTAGGGGGGCGGTAGTCCCGATACGAGTACTGTTGCGGGGGCGGTTGCGCAGGGATATATCGAGGCTGTTGACTGGGTGGGGGAGGTCCTCCGGCACCGCCGCCGCCCCCAGGGTACGAGTAGCGCGCTGGAGACGGCGCCGGCGCCAGTGGCGAGCGGCTTGGCTTGTACAGCTCTGCACTGCCTCCTCTGAAACACAACAAGAGAACATCAGCAAAGGCTCAACACACCTAGAAGAAAATCATAAGATAAGCAGGAATTGTCCTCTACTTTCAAAATATACATTGCAGGAGATATCATTACATTCATAGAAAATGCTTCAATTAAAATATATATAATACAAATTTCAATAATTTGGCTTTCCAAGAATTCCTGGTCTAAATAAAATCAGCAATTTCAGATTAAATAAAACTAAATAAATATATTATCACTCATTTTACCCATCACTTGGGGGCACTCTCAAAATGTGATACATTTACGTGCATCAAGACTGGATACCAGCCGTCAATTCACGCCCCCTAATACAGGGGAATGTGGTGTACAAGAACCAAACTCGGATTTTCAGATACTTCATAATTTGAATAAAATTATTATAAAATATTTGCTAATGTCGTTTAAAAACTGAACATAGAAATGTTTTGAAAAAATTAATTACAGAATAAACAAATATTTAGTGCATATTTTAAGGGTTCGTGTCACCCCATTTGAAGGGATATAACGTGATAGTATGTATGTACTTAAGCTTGCACAACCTACATTTAAAATACTAACGGCCAATTGTGACTGCATGTTTATAACACTCGCCTGACTAGCTAGAATTGCAGAATTCAATCTTCAATTCTACTACTAGCTGTAGATCCTTTGTCCTGTAATAATTGTAATTCTACTATCTATAAATTAATATGAAAGCAAGGATATAATAAATATTATATTTAGTTATTGACAGGAAATTAATATCTATACATTTTTCGCGTATGTTGTTCTGGAGTCCCACCCAAACCTGATCAAAAAAGGGAGAAAAAACTAGCCTTAACCTTAAAAAACTTTAAAAAAACAACATCATTTGATTACAAAACATTTGAGCATCACCCGAAGCGATCTGCTCAACAATCAAACAAGATCTGCAGCTCTCAAACCGTTGACCCTTTTGCTATCCCCACCACAAGTAGTGGGGGATATCTCAAGCTCGTCCCCTTGGATATCATTGGACCAAAAGCGGCGGCCATCATTGTGGTGAAGCAATCTTATTGGTCGTTAAGCAGTGTATGTAAAATACAAATATTGTTGTAACTGTTCGAATGTTTCAGTGCGTTCAGGACAGTCTTACTGTTTGAATGAAAACATGTCTATTTCTGGATATAGATTAAATTAAATGGCGTTGCTAAGCAACGAATAAATGAATGACTACCATACACACGACATTCTATTCACACGGAAAATAATAACAAACAAATTCTATTCAAAAAAATATTCTTACATAATATAAAATACATCATTTAAATTAGAATTTTACAGCTAGTTACGTGCAGAGATCTGCAATAACAGATTCTTCAAACATGGCCAGTTTGATTATAAAAACATTTTTTTTTATAAATGTTTTTTAGTTGATTATGCATTGAAATATATTATGAAACAAAGGAAAAAGTCATAAATTTTCCAATAACCGTTAAAAAACAAAGTAACTTTTTCAAATTTAAAACAAACCTTATAATAATATTAAAAATATTTAGAATGTAAACAGCCTCAAAAAAAAAAACATAAATACACCATACATCAGAAATATTATTTAAAATAACAAAGTTTAAGCTCCGCCCTCATCCCCTCCACAAAAGGCGGAGCTCACCTAGGCGGAGCCTATCTAAAGCCACGCCTATTTAACAAACGAAAATCACGAGTCGGCTGCGAGCCAGCGTCGCAGGAACAGATGAAAATCGCTCCGAAAAACAAGAGGCGACCAAACGATTCGCTATTGTTTTGGAGTGGAGTCGGACTTTTTTGTTTTTGTTTGCTATAAACAACTTTCGAAATTTTAAATGGGAAAAAATCGTTAAACAAGTTCAGTATAACGGTAACATATGAAGCCTGATGTTTTTTAAATACGTAGTAGAGGCATATGCATGTTTTTGCAGAAATAACGAAATTTTTAAACGATTTCTTGCAGTTTACAACAGGCACTCAATCCCAATTACAGTAGATTACATTGAAATTTGATTCATTCAACTATTATTTTTTCACAGTTTAGAATATTAAGGATGCTAGATTTTTTGTTTTAATTTAATTGTTATTGCTATAAGCATGCGCTTATAATTAAAGTTCACTTTTATAACCACTGCCAAGAAGAACATTTAAAATATAAGTAACATACATTCTATTTCTATTTCAAAGTTTTTCTAATCAAGTTGAAATGAAATGAAAACATAGCTAAAAATAGAAACTTTTACATTTGATTATATTTATATTAATAGACGAATTGGACAGATTGGATTCAGTATACTATATCTTCTGACGGTATAGCGCAACCAGAATGGTACAACAGATATTAATCACTATATAGTGATATCCGAATCATTCAGTCGCGGTAATATTATTTGAAGTCAGCGAGATTTTCAAACTTATAAGGCGAGCATTCTATCTACGGTACCACCACTGTCCATGCAACAATTTAAAGATATTTGAGACAGCATATGCTTAGCAATTGCAGATTTTAATGTGCATGTATTAGCAGTCAATGTTTCCCCAATTCTCTAACTGTTAAGGTGGATATTCTACCTATAGTACTACCACTGCCAGTACAACAATTTTTAGATACTTTAAGCAGCTTAAGCTCAACAGTTGCAGATCTTAAACTATGATTAAAGCTGGAAAATTACCCTATATACAGGGTGTTTCAGGACTAGTGTAACAAACTTTAACAGCTTATTCCTGAGGTTATTTTGAGCAAAAAATTTCATATAAACATAGGTCCTATTCCTTCTAGTTACCAAAATACAAGAGGATGAAGTTCTATAAATAACACGACATTTTCAAATTTTTGTAATCAAGATACTTTCGGAAAACAAGAATTTTATTGAAAAGTCATGCCTTATTTGTCTTAATTATAAATTGTTGTACTTTTGATTGTATTATTGTTTCATAATGGATGGTTATAGTACTGCTGAATATGCAGCTATGATTTTTATTTATGGATTATGTAATGGTAATGCCCATTATGCGTCCAGAGAATACCAAGAAGATATCCAAATAGAAGACAACTTTCCCATCCCCTATTTGCGCGCATTTTTGTTTTCCGAAAGTATCTTGATTACAAAAATTTGAAAATTTCGTGGTATTTATTGAACTTCAACCTCTTGTATTTTGGTAACTAGAAGGAATAGGACCTATGTTCATATGACATTTTTGGCTCAAAATGACCTCAGGAATAAGCTGTTAAAGTTTGTTACACTAGTCCTGAAACAGCCTGTATTGAGTCAAAATACAAAAACATATCTTCAGTCATTTTGACTCAATATTAAAGCGCTCCGCAATAGTAGAATCCTTCTACTCTTCCTTGTGAAACAATAGTGCAACCATGGTGCCATAACTGATGCAGTTCTACCAACATAAACGTAAAACTATAAACCATTCTGAAAATACATTAACTGTTCATATGGAAATGTGTAAAAATATAATGTGTTTTACGTCCGGAAAGCAACGCATAACCACCATTTCCGGACTGGGTTGGTCACCACGAAATTCACGCAACCGTTTCCTAAATATAACGCATGCGGCAACGTCGCAATGTTTATTATACAGGGTAGTATTAGCCCTAAGAAAAAAAAACACACACAAAACTTCAAATATTAATAAATATATTATCAAACCGGTAATTTGTTTGTAGAGCGAGGCAGATCTGCTTTTGCAAAAATAAGTGATACTTTTTTACGTTAAATGCTGTTACCAGCCGTCAAAACTTGTCACCCCAAAATGGTAGTAGAGGGAGAAGCACAATCGCAATTTTTAAGTTATGAAAATTTTAGTTTTTGCTTGAAACTGTATTAAAAACCGAAATAAAACTTGCGTTTATTATTTATTAAAGTGGTCCTGGGTTCAAATCTCGCTGACTTCAACTTATATTAATAAAATACTATTGTTTCTGAGTGATTCGGACTATAAACTAATGTAACTGCAATTAATAGTAATAAATAAATAAATAATATCAGTAATTGTCCCGCGTAATGGCCGCACGGGTTGAGGGGCTGACTGACGACCATAAGGTAGTGGGTTCGGGTCCCGCCCGTGGCGACCATACAAAGGACATATCGGCATATGACCTTAGTAGTTGGTCCGATATTTAAATTTAAAAATATATATATATATCAGTAATTGCTGTTTATATATTTTTTTATACATTGAAAATATTTCTATGGGTCTTTGGGCCAGGCCGGTGCTGGTAAACTAGCACACAGCTGACAGCACGTGAGAGTAAAATAAAACAAAGACAAAAGCGAAATAGAATAAACCACAACAAAAGAAAATAGATAACGAGATAAATAAAACAAAAATGAGAATTCTACAATTTTTCGTTAGCTCTCCTTGGAAAACGAAGTCAACGAAGTAATCGAATTACTGGAAAATATAACGCGAAACACGTTCACTTTCTAAACTGAATTAAGATCGTGTTTCTAGAAAAACGACGCCTTTAAATATATCTACAAGAATTTTACATTTACTATTGCGTTTTTCCTCAATTTATTAATAGCAATCATCTAAATTAAAAGTAAAATTTACTGCAAGTACAAATAAAATATTTATCTAATAATTTAGATCAATAAAAATCTGCATGCTTACACAAAAAACATTGTTGAAGACGATAGTGACATCACCAGGTCCGTACCTACCCTAGTTTTTGAAAGAAGAGCCCTTAAAATATCACAAATGATTTTCCCAAATTTTATACCATTTCATATTTTGCGCAATATATTCGTTAAATTAGATGAAAAGATTACAAGAATCCGTACTGAAGACGATAGTGAAATCTCCAGGCCCGTATTTAATCTAATTTTTGAGTTACAGGTGTATGTTGGTGAAATTAAGGGTGAAAGTTTGCGTGGACGGCCTAGGAACAAGTGGATGAATATGATTGAAGGGTTGTTGCGTGAGCGAAAGATTCTGAGCGTGAAGAATAAACGAGCTTGTATGAAAGGAATTATGAATGTGGTTGAAGCAAAAGTGGTGTGTCGGGATAGGAATTAATTGCGGGATAAATATGATGAATGAAGACAAGCGTATGATTCTTGATTTTAGATTATTGGTTAGATGTTTCGAGTGTTTACCTGCAATTGTGTGGAGACCATCTTCAGAAACAAGCGCAGTGTACAGGAGCGAATGGATGAATGTTTGTTGTGTGTTGATGGATTTTGGTTGTGAGAAAAGAAAGAGTTTGTATGGAGGAAGTGTTAATGTGGTCGAATCGAGTATCGTGTGTCAGGATGAGAATGTTGACGGGTTCGTGCTACCCCATTTAATGGGATATAGCGTGATGTTATGTATGTATGTATGTACAAGTGAATTAATTATTACTATTTTTTATATTATTGTAAAAAACTAATTTTGCTAAATATTTAGTAACTAATTAGTCTGTGAGTCATGCTCTACTAAACCGACTATATATTAATATATCCTACACACATTATATGTTAAAAATAATTTTAAATTATTTCGAAATATTTAAGACCAGCATGTAAAAGACTAATAAATTGGCTACAGCACCCACGTAAATATGATTCTAATCATTTTATTTGAATTAAACACGAATCTTGTTCAAAGAATTTTAATTTTTAGGTCATTATCTCAATATATAAGAAATATTTTATACTGATTTGACCTGCATTCGAGATTTAGACAGAAGTAGAGGTTGTATTTTCGAAAGTAGATAATTTACAAAAAAAATTATAGCGAATAATATTTGTCATATATTAAGGGTCTATTTATTAGGAATTGTTTGTTTTTACTTCCTTGTACGAAGTAAAGGAAGTATTGTAATCGCGAAAATTTTCGGTTCTCAGATTTCAGTTGAAATACGCATTTTGGCCCTCCCTGAGTCCATTTTGACTAATTTCGTCGTGACGTCCGTACGTACGTATGTATCTCGCACAACTCAAAAACGGTAAGCCGTAGAAAATTGAAATTTTATATTTAGGACTGTTATAACATCTAGTTGTGCACCTCCCTTTTTGGTCATTATACAACTACCGGAAGTGGTACTTTACTTGAAGCCTATAATAGATTTTCATGAAAAACTATATTCAAATATTATTTAAAACTTTCCAAATTTGGTATATAAGACTACTATATCAATGGAAATAACATAATAGATTTTGGTTAAAATACACTAACTGGAAGTGACACATTACATGAAGCTGCTAACAGTTTTCCTTGAAAAAAATGGTATTATTTTAATTTTAGACATAAAATGCTGCAAATAAAAGTTTTAGAGAATTAAATTAAGAATTTTTAAATTAGTTTTTTGCATAAACGAGATATCTAAATTTAAATATTATATATTTTTTTATTTAAAAAAAAAATAAGTTTGCTATGGATTAGCACAAAAAATAAAAGATTTAATGTCAAATATGTGCAATTAAAAAAATATCTATAGTGTCCACATCAGATTTTTTTAAATGCTGTTATTGTGTATTCAAATATTCGTTGTATTATCTTCGACTTCCGAAATATCTAACCCAGATGATACGAGTTCCACAGACATTTAAGTTTTAGACGAATTTGCACGTAATTTTGTATTTATTATCTATTCTTAAAATATGTATTAGATTAGAAACAACAACAATTAAAATAAATGAACTGCACTTAACATCAATATAAATAACTCAAATCATTTATAGTACAGAAATGAGAAATAGCTTTGCTTATATAAATATTAAGGAATAACATCATGTATTTGACGGCTGGTAACTGCAGTTCATAAGCATAAATATATTACTTACTGAGATCTACAACGATAGAGTGCTACTGCCAGAATGGGTGAATTTTTGGTTGAACCAGTTCAAAAATTGAAATTTTTTAAATTATGTTTTTATATAGTTCAGAGAATGAGAAATGCACTCGTTCAAACCGCATCTCAATATCTCTTTTAGTTTTTGAGTTATATCGATTTTAGACTTTTTTTAAAACTCAACTTTGAGAGCTTATATCTCGAAAACGAAAAGAGATATTGAAATGCGGTTTGAACGAGCGTATTTCTCGTGCGCTGCTTTACTTATACCGAAATTTTAGCATTTTTGAAAATTTTTCAACTTTTTTTCAAAATTTACTTTTCTCAATATTTCAAAAAGTTGAAGAAATACTGAAAATCTGAAAACGCCAATAGATTCCTCGCGTAAAAATACATAATTATGCAAATTTTTACAGCAAAATTCGGACGGATACATTTTTTATTAGAAAAAAACGAAAAATGGCTAAAATTCGAAAAAACGCCAAGGGGTACCCCTTGGGATTTTTACGGATTTTAGCCAT
The DNA here is from genome assembly GCA_947425015.1 of Pterostichus niger. NCBI lineage: Eukaryota > Metazoa > Arthropoda > Insecta > Coleoptera > Carabidae > Pterostichus > Pterostichus niger. Next base: position 26,435,077 of record OX380349.1, on the reverse strand, counting down.
TTTTCGATTTTTTGTAATAAAAACTGTATCCGTGCGAATTTTGTTGTAAAAATTTGCATACTTATGTATTTTCACGCGAGGAATTCACTGGTGTTTTCAGATTTACATTATCTATTCAACTTTTGGAGATATTGAGAAAAGAAAAATTTGAAAAAAGTTGAAAAATTTTCAAAATTTTTAAAATACATGTACAAGTTAAGTAGCGCACGAGAAATACACTCGTTCAAACCGCATTTCAATATCTCTTTTCGTTTTCGAGATATGGGCTCTCAAAGTTGAGTTTAAAAAAATTTTAAAAATCGATATATCTCAAAAACTAAAAGAGATATTGAACTGCGGTTTGAACGAGCGTATTTCTCGTGCTCCAAACTATATAGAAACATAATTTTAAAAAAATCTATTTTTGAACCGGTTCAACCAAAAATTCACAATAAATAAATATATCATGCTTTTGAACCATTACTGGCAGTGGCACTCTGCTGTAGTACATCTCAGTAAGTAATATATTTATGCTTGTGAACTGCAGTTACCAGCCGGGACATTTTTAAACAAATTTGACTGACAAAAAGTTGTATTTTTTTATAACCTTTCATTTCATATACAAATTGTATATTGAAATATTCTGTAATCTGTGAAAAGTTTGATAATGTCCAAACACAAAAATGACTGTATTTTGTTTATTATAAACTTTATCAAAAAACTGACTGACGAATGTTAATATTTTTATATCACCATTAATTATATAAAATTTGAATAAATTTGGTCAGTTAGAAGTTGATATAGCATTTTTGAGCGTTTTCGCTTGTACTCCGGAACGGCCTTAAAATGATTTAGAAACTTAGTAGTTGGCGCATCACAAAGATAAATTTGTTATTAAATTCTTTAGCACTCCTAAATGTCAAAGTCTTCTTATTCCTCCTAACACAAAATTAAAACAAACATCATCTCAGTAGGCCTTGAAACAGTTGAGAGGTGGTAATAATCACATATCGTAGGAAGCTGTGAATAATATTTCAATCAAGCGTAGTTCAACTATTCCACCATTTCTTTCTTATAAGTGGGCTGTGGTACTTACCAATAAATGAATCATTTCTATTTTATAGCATGAATAAATGTTTGATCAATGACCATTGTTTTGCTACCGCAGGTTTATGATTCAGGTGAAATGACTAACGTTCTATTTTTTACTGCAATTAATATTTGTTTATAAATTTGCTACTTGTTAGATATATTTTACTACCTGGGCTTTTATAATATTTATAAAAGGACAAATGAACACTTATGACTAATAATATAACTATATATACTGTATGTTTTAAATAGAGTACAAATTTAATTATCAAATTACATATCGTCATTCACATATCTAGTTCCAGTTATTTATAACTCGGGTCTTCGGACCTCAAAAAGATCTCAAAGGGCCCGCCAAATTTAAAATTTATCTACATACTAGTGTATGGAGTAGGTGGCTCAGTGGTGGATCTTGAGAACCCTGGTTCGATCCCCACAGCCGACAAACAATTTTCACCAATTTAAATCTACCCCTGTGGCTTCCCCTCCACTAATATCTTTGGGGGCCGTGATTTGCCGACTGCTGACCGCACTTTACGCGAGGAAATATATCACTTATCAAAATCTGCTGCGACAGAGTGCCATACCCTGTAATGGGTAAAAGGCATGATGATATATTTATTTTATTTTATTTACTAGTATTTTTGTCTGATATTATTTTCTACATACATATGGAGTAGGTGGATCTTGAGAACCCTGGTTCGATCCCCACAGCCGACAAACAATTTTCACCAATTTAAATCTATCCCTGTGGCTTCCCCTTCACTAATATCTTTGGAGGCCGTGATTTGGCGGCTGGTAACCGCACTTTACGCGAGGAAATATATCACTTATCAAAATCTGCTGCGACAGAGTGCCATACCCAGTAATGAGTAAAAGGCGTGATGATATATTTATTTTATTTACTAGTATTTTTGTCTGATATTATTATCTTTTTATATATTATTTTATGTCTTAATTAATTATTCGTTCGAATTCGATTTAGTACCAAATAATTGTATTTTGCCATTTGCTAGCGATATATTATTTGTAGTTTGTAGTTAAAATAGTACGAAAAAAATCGTCCATATTATCTTTGGATACAACACAGCCTGTAACAACTAAATTTTCATTGCATATTGCAATAAATATATCTCAACCGCTAAAGGTGTTGATACCCGCAAAACCGAGTAATAAATTATACTACAACCAGTCGATACGGATTATCCGAAGTTGCAGAAAGCCTGATTTACAATGTGGGAAGCAGCTTTACTACACACCCTATAATCACAGTTATTTATTTTAATAAATAATTATTTTAGTAAATAATACTTCAAATAAAATGTATAATAATTTAGAAACGATAAACATTGGAAAATGTATTTCTCTTTAATATATTGAATGTTAATATTGTTTTTATGTGTTCTGAGACTAAAAAAAAATTCGTGTCGCCAGTCAGAAGACAAGCAAGACAGTCTGACGTCACTTCCTGCAGAAAGTAATGATCAACCAGCAAAATAAAAATTACTAAACTTAAGTTTAATGTTACAAAAAAATGACTTACTCATGGAAATATGAACAATATTATTTAGTTCTTTATTTATACACACCTTTATACTAGCAAGCTACTAGTGTGTCATTAGTAAACCGCCGGAAACATATATTTTGAGATTTTTGATAGGAATCACTTCCGGTGAGACACAGACAGCTGACAATTTAAAATGCATTTGGCAATGAAGAAATAAATATAATAGTTGCAAAACATCTTTGTATATTTTCCTCTGTCAAACGATTTTGAATGACTTTAGAAAGAAATTCTTCAAATAAAAGATACGTACAATTAAATTTCCCAACTTTTTTATTTGAAGCATTTTTTTTCTAAAATAATTAGGAAACATTTTACAGGGAAAATATACTAGAGACTTCAATGCTGCATCAAGCGACAAACTTTTTCCTTCTTTTTTACATTTTATTCAATAACTAACGTTCCTGTTTGTTTCAAACCATAAAAATATACAAATTTATGAAAAAAAGTATGCTGAACACGATGGTAAAGTCGCCAGATCCGTATCTAATTTATTTTTTAAGGGACGAGCCCTTAAATATATCAAAAAAACACTTATAATTTAATGAATGTATGATTGTATGTCTGTTCTTCTTGTTCAAGGAGCATAAAGAAAACAGTTGAATTACTGGTGCGACCGGGCATTACTAATGGCAACCAAACACCTCAGCTAACACCGCACGAATCTAAGAAAAGAGAACAAAGTAGCATCGCCTCAAAGAGATCTACCATCATCACTGGACAAGAAAGATACATGAGATAGAAATTGTATAGATAGAATAGATATTGGAATATTCTTTAAAGCTTTGAGTTACACAGAAAAGCTTTTGAAATAAGATTAGATTAAGAAATATTAGAACTTTCGAAATATTTTTTTCTTACAGGATTATTTTGGGCAGCTCTCAAAGTTACTTCTAACTTCTGCAATCATTTATTTGTTGATTTATTTTTAATTTAGTTTCCTGCAAAATAAGATTATTATAAGAAGACAACAAATGCTATGCTCATCATAATTAAAGTTGCAGGCTCATAATTCTTATAAAAAAACAAAGAAAAATCTTGTTAATTTGTAATTAAGAAAATTACATATATATCAACACAGAAAGAAGTACAGTAATTACAAAATTGCTTTTATATTTTCTTATTCTTATAAATTGGTTCCAATAAAGGATGAAGAAACCTACATTTTCTACCACTACAATAATTTATAAATATTTGAGTGCAGGTAATGTAAATGTATAGTTACTTACACAATGTTTCTAAGAATTCTAAAAGTACAAAAGGGCCTAAGAAGTAATAAAACCGCCAAATTCCGAGAAATACCACTGTAAAGAACAAAAATTTCCCCAATTTCGTCCGACAGCCGTAACTATGAACAGACAAAAAAGAAAAAAGAAAAACATCCTTTAACAATCAAAACTACCTTCTACATTTTCCAGCCATCCAACTAAATCCTCCATATAATTCATTTCGAATATAGTCAAAAGCCTTTACAACTCCGCTGGTTCACTGTACATGTGCGTATTATAACAATGTATAAATACCCTCCAGTAATCCGAACAAATACTCCTACCAAAAAACTGAAACTCAGCAGGCTTTCGAAGGCAGGAAGACCTGTATTTGAATGGTCCGTTGTATGGCAGCAAGGACGTAAGTATATAAACGTGCAACGTTGCCATGTGATGGCCAGGGACCGACAATAGACGATCGCTAGCAGGAAAGAGACAGAAGAGACAGATGTGGCAACACTGCGGCGCATAGGCGGGAACGAACGATACTGGCAGGCTGATCGTCGGCTGTTTCGGAGTTCGTTTGTTCACGTTGTTGGTTGGAGCCAACTTCGATTTTGATGCATTCTTTTTTTTATTTATCATGAGGTATATTTTCTCATATACAGTGAATTATCCTGCCGCCATTTTGTTTAATTCAATGTCATTATGCACAATTTTTTATAATCTTTTTGTACAAGACACATTTTATTAATTTTTGTAAAATCTGCCATAATAAAGGCTCTGTAATTGCAGATCTTCCACATTATCTTCAGTTATTTTATTCGTAATTTATATAGCAAAAAAAATAATTCAAATTTGATTTTATTACTCACTATAAAACTTAGTGCCATAAAAAAGAAATACGCATAAAACAATTGATAACAACAACCGGAAATCCGAGGTCACTTCCTATATACCCGATTCGACTTTGTTTATCGTACCTCTCTTTCTAATGCATGTATGTGTCATACACATAGTTGGCCATGGTTTGATGTTATTGTTTTGTTTCTAATTTTCATTTGTTGATGTTTCTATTGTAAGAATCAATAAAAAAATAAAACAAATGACGCTTTGGGTTTACTGCGTCGATGGTTTTCAATTGTTTAAGGCAATAAGACTAAAATTGAGTTTGGTAAAAATACTTTCAACACACTGGCCTTGGCAAGTCGTAGACAAACAATAGAAATATCTTGGGATTACGATAATTTTCAGTTTATTTCTAACTTTCAAACAATATTATATCGAAACATTTCCAATTTTAAACTGTTTTTCTTTTTTATAGCCGGCTATAAACTATACCAAATCTATTTTATTTCATTTGTTATTGTTTGAACTTTTAAATTTATATAAACTTCTATCGATTAATATAATACTCAATATTGAAGCTATATAACTCATATTTTCTTATAAATAACTGTTAAATGTACTTTTACAAACGCCTAAAAATAGATTACCAATTTGACAAAGCAAAATTTACTACACAAACTAATTAAAAAAAAACAATTTCCTCTGAATCACAAAATGTTCACAATATTTTAATGGTAGGAAATGAATGTCATTTATAATAGCTTACAGTTAATTCTTGCTTCTCATGTGACAGCGTAACCTGTGAGCTACAACAACTCGATATATATTACATCAAACTTTTGTATTGTCCTAAGTTGTCAAACAATTAATTTTATATTAAATAAAATATTTATGGGTATTTATATTGAAACTACCCCTGTGGCTCCCCCTCCATTTGCATCTTTGGGGGTCGGTATTTGACGTCTACAAACTGCACTTTACATGAAGAAATATATCACTTACCAAGACCTGTTGTGGCAAAGTGCCACACCTAGTAATGGGTAAAAGACGTGATGATATATTTATTTATTTAAATTCAGTCGCATGTAATCAAATTAAAAATTAATTAAAGATATTATTCAGTACTACTATCCATTTAATACTGAAGCATATTTTGCAACAACAAATCAAACATGTACTGATAATTCGTTATAAACAATTAAAATGTCGTTAAAACTAACAATCCAAAATACGCATAAAATTATTACAACGCAAAACAAACGGTACTGTAAAAAATAGATCGTAATAATAGCTATATCCGCGGATACACGTCATTTAAAGTGAGACAGAAGATTTAATTGATTCTTATCACCTTTACAAACACCGAGGTCACCTAAATTCACTCTTATCAGCTGTTATCACAAGATAGGACATTGTAAGATAGAGCGACAGCTGCTCGACTCAAAAAATATTTGGTGCTTGCATGTACTAGAAAACTACAGCTAAATATGATATTTGTACTCTAGGAAACATGTAGAATTAATCATTTGTATAATAAGTAACCTAGGTAACGTAATAAACAATAAAATGTTGACAGATTTTGTTTAAATAAATTTCTAAAGATATGCATATGAATCTAATGTCGCATGTGTGGCATGCGTGGAATTATTTTTCTTTTACCCTTGGCTGTCTGCATTTACGTTGCTTATGTTTTGTATTTGACAGACTACAATTCAAAGTTATAAATACTTGCACAAGAATTAAAAAAAAATGATTTGTTCAGTCGTTGTAAATCAGGGTTCGAAGATATATATCGATTGATATATATCATGATATTTATTTTGATATATATCGTCATATTTTTGCAATGATATATATCCATTATATAAAAATATCAAATAGTTTTTGAGATATAGCCTCCGGAAAAGTGTAATTTTTCGAATTTTTCAGTTTTTCTACTATTCCGAGGCTATATCTCGAAAACTAAATGTGATATGAAAACGCGGTCAACGGCATTAATTTTCTCGTGCTTCAGTTAACTTATAAACATAGTTTCAGCGATTTTTATTTTTTTTCAATTTTCCGCCAAAAAAATCGCAAAAAGCGGTTTTTTAACATTTTCTCGAAAACCAGAAGTCATATGCATTTGAAGATTGCACCACTGGATTCAGTGGGTCAAAATACATATGTATGTAAATTTTCGTTTTAATAATCCTACGATTAAGGATTTTTGGTAAAATTGAATTAAAATCTGAAAAAACCAAAGGGGTACCCCTTAGGAAATCATTAAAAATATTAAATTGCATAAAATTGTATGAAAATTTGCTTATAAGTCAATTCGGACACGGGGAATTCAACGCCGTTGAGCGCATATCCATATCTTGTTTACTTTTTGAGATATAGCCTCCGGAAAAGTGAAATTTTTAGAATTTTTCAGTTTTTCTACTTTTCCGAGGCTATATCTCAAAAACTAAATGTGATATGAAAACGCGCTCAACGGCATTAATTTTCTCGTGCTTCAGTTAACTTATAAACATAGTTTCAGCGATTTTTATTTTTTTTCAATTTTCCGCCAAAAAAATCGCAAAAAGCGGTTTTTTAACATTTTCTCGAAAACCAGAAGTCATATGCATTTGAAGATTGCACCACTGGATTCAGTGGGTCAAAATACATATGTATGTAAATTTTCGTTTTAATAACCCTACGATTAAGGATTTTTGGGAAAATTGAATTAAAATCTGAAAAAACCAAAGGGGTACCCCTTAGGAAATAATTAAAAATATTAAATTGCATAAAATTGTATGAAAATTTGCTTATAAGTCAATTCGGACACGGGGAATTCAACGCCGTTGAGCGCATTTAAATATCTTGTTTAGTTTTTGAGATATAGCCTCCGGAAAAGTGAAATTTATCGAATTTTTCAGTTTTTCTAAATGTGTACAAAACTAAAATTAAAAAATAAATATCCAAAAAGTGATATTTATCTGATATATATCCTATATATCAGATATTTTGATATTTATTATAAATATCATGATATTTACGAACCCTGTTGTGAAGTGTTTCTGAATTATTTTCGAGAAAAATGTTATAAATAAAATTACATTTTCTATATCTTTTATTTGAAGCATTTTTCGATCAAATTTAACAGCACTTATAGTAATTACTTTTTCTTGCAAGAAATAAAATTTGGTATGTAACGTTCACAGCTATTCAATTAGTAATTACAATTTACTTGTGTATAACTAAATTGAGTCATTTTTACAAGTAATGCTGAAAAAAATTATTGTCATGTTTTAACATAAAAATATGGTGAAAATTGTTTGACATCTATATGCTAGTAATAGTTATTTACATTGCAAGACCGTTATACAGAAATTTACAGGCGAGCATAGAAAGGTAACGGGCGAGCGCCAGCGAGCCTGTTATCTGTGTGAGCCTGTAAATTTCAGTTAACGGTCGAGCATTGTACAATGTTTTATGTGCATTTGAATCGCAATATATGTATATTTAATAAAAATAATTGCAATAGTATAACGCAATATCCAAAATGTTCAATCAAGGTAGACTTTGAAAATCTGACAGATTTTGTTTAATCAAAAAATATTTAAGTGTCAAACGTTTGAAATTAGATATGTTGTCATGATAACCAATGTCAACAGCCCGTTATAATTTTTACACGGGCTAGCACGTTATAAGTCTCGTAACCCCTAGAGACAGAGTTAAGTAAACAGTTCATTACGATTCAAATGTACGTAAAATAATATACTATTACGTACTGGTTACCATGGTAACTCAATCAAATAATGATTTTTTCCGCATTTATATCAAATCAATCTAGAGTTCATACCGACTAAATTAAGACATTAATTGTAAGTACAAAAAGAATCAAACTTTTCAATTACAATTGATATATGTATACGTCGTGCAGAAAGTAAATCAATATGTACATGTTTCAGTGCAAAAAGTGACTGTTTATCGCACGTCGTGCTATAAAACATTATATCCTACATTGCTAAAGGCAATCGTATGATAAAATAGTTGCTGCGAAATAAACAAACTACATAAATAAATAAATATATCATCACGCCTTTTACCCATTACTGGGTGTGGCACTCTTTCGTATCAAATTTCGGTATGTGATATATTTCTTCGCGTGAAGTACGATTACCAACCATCTAATCACGGCCCTTAACCTTAAAGGGTGAAAATTGTTAGTCGGCTGTGAGAATCAAACCCGGGTTCTCAAATCCACAGGCCGACTCGATACCACTGAGCCACTTACCCCAAAACAAACAACATAAAGAAATAAATAAATATATCATCACGCCTTTTACCTATTACTGAGTGTGGCACTCTGTCGAAGCAGATCTCGGTAAGTGATATATTTCTACTCGTGAAGTACGATTACCAACCATCTAATCACGGCCCTTAACCTTAAAGGGTGAAAATTGTTTGTCGGCTGTGAGAATTAAAGCCGGGTTCTCAAATCCACAGGCCGACTCGATACCACTGAGCAAACAATAAATATATCATCACGCCTTTTACCTATTACTGGATGTGGCACTCTGCCGAAGCAGTTCTCGGTAAGTGATATATTTCTCCGCGTGAAGTGCGGTTACCAGCCGTCATATCACGGCCCCCAAAGATGTTAGTAGTGGGGGAGCTACAGGGATAGATTTAATTTGGTGAAAACATAGCTTGCGATAATCTATAAAATAAATATTTTTAAGGTTTAAAAGGTAATTAGAAAACTTTTCTTTAGTATGATGTTTTTGGGTCTAGTGTCAATATAAATGACAAATTTATGATTAGTTTGTGACCCATTACTTGCAACTAATTTTAAAATGAATTAACAATTTTATTCATACTATAAATTATATTCAAATGCACTTTGTACGCCATTCAAAAAGAATAGAGAAAAATTTATACAATTCTACTCGACAACACCTTCTATTGTTAATATTTCCTTGTCTAGACTTTATTAAGACAAGCATAAATATATACACACTTAAAGAAACACTACTGACGTGTTCCAATCATTGTGTAATATTGTGCAAACCAGAAATATAAATATAATGCATCAACTTACACGATTTTTGCGTCAAAGAAAAATATTAATAGAATATATAAATTATTCTGGAAAAATATTCTAAGTTATTATACAATGGGGTATGTGGCTCAGTGGTATCGAGTCGGCCTGTGGATCTTGAGAACCCTGGTTCGATCCCCACAGCCGACAAACAATTTCCACCCCTTGTAACTCCTCTTTGGAGGCCGTGATTTAACGGCTGGTAACCGCTTTTCAAGCGAAGAAATATATCACTTAGAGAGATCTGTTACAGCAGAGTGCCACACCCAGTAATGGATAAAAGGCGTGATGATATATTTACTTTTTATTTATATTATACAACGGGAAATTAATTCTAGATACAGTAAAACTTTACTTATCGATTTTAAACATATACAATTTAAAATATCGATAGTATCGATATAATTTATAAAAGAGGAAATTGGAAACAAATTGTAATAGGTTACATATAAAAATAGTATATTATAATACTAGTGAGGAAAGGGTTTAATTGCAAAACGAGTACGAGTTTTGTAATGATCCTTTTCCACGTGTGTTACATACTATTTTTTACAACATTAAATTATATTTTTACGTTTGCGATACAAGAAATGTAATAATTATTTTATATAAATCAAAGGAGTTGTATTTGCAAATGCACATCACGTTTCCTTGGTCACCATGTAAAATGACATTTCCCTCACTCAAATTAGTTGTGACTTACTAGTGAGGGACTAACTAAATTGAGTCATTTTTTTCAAGTAATGCTGAAAAATAGCTATTTATGAAACTAGTAAGGTAATAACCTTCATTTTCTTACTAGTTGCATACAATATTTTTTCTACTTCCGTTTTAATAAATACGAAAGAGCGTTTTTGAAATTATAAAATTTTGACATATTAATGACAGTTATAAATTCAAAAAATAAAAGAATTCGTCTACCAAGATATCTGTTGCTATGTTACCTCATAATTTCACTAGTTAAATAATGCAGTTCATTACCTAACCCAAATAAGTGAAAATAAAATGTCTATTTCCTAACGGAAGTAGAAAAAATTATTTATTGTCATATTTAATATAAAAATATGGTGAAAATTGTTTCTCATCTATAATGCTAGTAAAATAATATACTATTATGTATTGGTTACCATGGTAACTCAATAAAATAATTAATTTTTCCGCATTTAAAGATGACATTCATGTCAATAATTTCGTTATCTTTATTGATGTTTTCTATAGCAGATAAAATATTGTACAATACATATACGTTAAGCATTTTTAGTCACTCACTATGCTCGTGTTTTAATTCTGACTTGCTCGTGACTAAAGACTAGGTTTACGTACAAGGTGCGTGAATAATTATCAAGGAATTTATCTTAAATTTTTAGACATTTAGGGCATTTTAAAATATTTTGCTTTAAATATCCGAAAAAATGATTTTTTTACAATTTGTTTTACCTATGTTATATTTACGCAAACTCTTAACTGGTTTTGATTTTCTCATGAACTTTTTGAAACAGTGGTAAGGAAACATTATGAAATGCACTGGTTCAAACCTCATTTCAATATCACTTTTAGTTTTCGAGATAGGAGTCTTCAAAGTTGAGATTTACAAAAATAAACATCAATATACTTGAAGAAGAAAAATATATATAAAGATACACTCAATGGCATTCATATCCTAGTCAATAAATTAAATAAATAAATATATCATCACACCTTTTACCCATTACTGGGTGTGGCACTCTGCCTAAGCAGATCTCGGTAAGTGATATATTGTGTGGTTAACAGTCGTCAAATCACGACCCGCAAAGATATTAGTGGAGAGAGAGCCACAGAGATAGATTTAAATTGGTGAAAATTGTTTGTTGCCTGTGGGGATCGAACCAGGGTTTTCAAGATCCACAGGCCGACTCGATACCACTGAGCCACCTACCCCATCCTAGTCAATAAATAAAATAAATAAATATATCATCACACCTTTTACCCATTACAAGGTGTGGCACTCTGCCTAAGCAGATCTCGGTAAGTGATATATTGTGTAGTTAACAGCCGTCAAATCACGTCCCTCAAAGATATTAGTGGAGAGGGAGCCACAGAGGTAGATTTAAATTGGTGAAAATTGTTTGGCGGCTGTGGGGATCAAACCAGGGTTCAGAATCATATTATATATTTTTTTAAACTGATTAAACAAAAATCTGATTGTTCATATGACAATATCTCGTAAACGAAGCATTTCCGGTCATACTAAAATAACTTATGTTGTTTCCAAGTTCTAAAATTACATTTTCAGTTCGATTATTTAACCCAAGAACTCTCCACACCTGTATAAGTAGAATTTATTAATTAAGCTCAACTTATAAACGTAAGAATAACTTAGATGCAGTTATATTTTTGATAGTTAAAATTAATGAAGTATACTCTATCTTGTGAAGTAATCATTCTAGTCATTGAGCCACAATAGTCTGTAAACATTTTAAGCTCGTTTGCACAACAGGAATTTAATCCAGAAAGTTGGAATGAAAATAACTTTCGATACTTGAAATCAGTAAAGCATATTACATCTTTTGAAGGAATTGTTCTATCTATGAAGCTACTATTATTCGTAAATATTATAAGGTATTATTGGACTTGCTTTGAACAATATAATTATAATTATTAGAGCTGCAAGCACAGATCTATTTACAAATAACAATTTTATTCAGAGGAGAGTTGATACCTACGGATAAACCAACCTTATATTTGCAATCCGACGGGCTCAGAACATTAAAATAAAGACTAATGAGTGCCATCTACCTCCTAGTAAATCTGCAATTGCATATCCTTATCAGGAAACAATTCCTGCTGTTTCAAATATTATCAACAAATAAAGACAAACACTATTATATTTAAACCAAACAAAAATACTTAAAAATTCAATTCTGTAACTTCTGATCTTTATAACATATTTCATCTAGCATCTAGTTAATCTGCAATTGCATGTCCTCATCAGGAAACAATTCCTGCTGTTTCAAATATTATCAACAAATAAAGACAAACACTTTTATATTTAAACAAAACAAAACTGTTTAAAAATTCAGTTCTATAACTTCTGATCTTCGTAACATATTTCATTTGGTTTCTAGTCAATCTGCAATTGCATATTCTCATCAGGAAACAATTCCTGCTTCTTCAAATATTATCAACAAATAAAGACAAACACTATTATATTTAAACCAAACAAAAATACTTAAAAATTCAATTCTGTAACTTCTGATCTTTATAACATATTTCTTCTAGCATCTAGCTAATCTGCAATTGCATATCCTCATCAGGAAACAATTCCTGCTGTTTCAAATATTATCAACACATAAAGACAAACACTATTATATTTAAACCAAACAAAAATACTTAAAAATTCAATTCTGTAACTTCTGATCTTTATAACATATTTCATCTAGCATCTAGCTAATCTGCAATTGCATATCCTCATCTGGAAACAATTGCTGCTGTTTCAAATGCTACCAACAAATCAAAACTTTAATGTTTAAACAAAACAAAACTGTTTAAAAATTCAGTTCTATAACTTCTGATCTTCGTAACATATTTCATTTGGTTTCTAGTCAATCTGCAATTGCATATCCACATCAGGAAACAATTCCTGCTGTTTCAAATGGTACCAACAAATCAGAATTATAAACTTTCATGATTAAATCCATCAAAACTGTGCAGGACTTGTAGTTCTGCAACTTCAGATTTTCATATTTCATCTAGCTTCTATCCAATCTGCAATTGCATATCCTTATCAGGAAACAACAAGTTTATAATCCGAACAAAACTTCCAAGTTGAAATTAAACTAAATAAGAACTTTAAGTTTTCCAATTTCAGAGCTTTATGACATATTTCATCTACCTTCTAGCCAATCTGCAATTGCACCTCTTATAATAAACTATTCCCATTGCCTATATAGTAATGTTTATTATTATTATTTATTATTTAGGTTACGCTGTACAACAGGAACTTAATCCCAATTACAGTACAGGGTTCGCACTCACCGAGTCGCAGTATAATAGTTCATATAATTTTTCGATTGAGTGAGATCCGAACTCGGGATCTTCGGATTCGAATTCCATATTGCTATCCACACCACTGTACTGTTATTAACATTCATTTGCAATCATAATCCAATAGATAAAAACAGGTAGAGTAAAATTATTAATATTAGCGTTAAAAAAATACAGACACTTTTCCTCCACAATAACTATTAACTTTTCGTATAGAAAATAATTAGGGAAGCCAATAATTGAACATTTCAAAAATAGAATTGAAAACGCTATGGTGCGTCTTTTGTTTCACCACGCTGTATATCAAAATATGACTTGTATTTGAATAGTTAGGATGCACTGTAATATTGGTTAAATACGTACAGATATTAACAATTTTCACCAATTTAAAGAATCTACCCCTGTGGCTCCTCCTCCACTAATATCTTTGGAGGCCGTGATTTATCGGCTGGTAACCGCACTTCACGCGACAAAATATATCACTTACCGAGATCTGCTTAGGCAGAGTGCCACACCCAGTAATGAGTGATGAGGCGTGATGATATATTTATTTATTTATTTATTTATATTAGCGATTTTCTGGAATATTGTTAACTTTGAGACAGCAAGAAAAAGGTGCTCAGCAATTGCATATCTTTAATTGTAATTAATTTCTATTAGAAGGCTAATGCTTCTAACACACACACATACAAATACATACAAACATTAGCAAGTTATCGTTGTGTGTGTTGTGTGTGTGTGGCGGTGTTTTCAGTTCTTGTGACTGAAATAACATTGCGCCGAGGTTATTTTTGGATAACCGACGTTGCACTGGCCTCGTATTATAAACTTCTGTGTGTCTGTATGTTTATAGTTCGCCTAATCTGTAGCACTATAGGTATAGTTCGTGGGTTCAAAACCGAAACTTGCTAACTTCAACGACATCTCTGTCTAGTAAATTTGTTAGAATTTTCATGATTTTTCAAAAATTCTAACAAATTTACTAGACAGTCGAATATATACTTCTTAAACTATTTTTTCCCTGGCTATTGGCCGCTGCATACTACAGTTGTTCATTTGTAACGAATTGACATATTGATGTCACTTTACAATTTACTTAACAACTAAATTATAATGCACGAAAAATCATGAGTATTTGTAGCTCAAGTGGTAGAGCAGTCACCTGGCAAGTGAAAGATTCTGGGTTCAAATCCCGGCGAATGCTCATGATTTTTCAAAAATTCTAACTAATTTCAACTTTAACCATCATATTCTGGTACATATGGGGTAGGTGGCTCAGTGGTGGATCTTGAGAACCCTGGTTCGATCCCCACAGTCGACAAACAATTTTCACCAATTTAAATCTACCCCTTTGGCTCCCCCTCCAATAATATCCTTGGGAGCCGTAATTTGACGACTGGTCGCGAAAAAATATATCACTTACCGAGGTAAGGCAGAGTGCCACACCCAGTAATTGGTAAAAAGCGTGCTGATATATTTATTTATTTATATGCTTAATGGGGTAGGTGGCTCAGTAGTGGATCTAGAGAACCCTGGTTCGATCCCCACAGTCGACAAACAATTTTCACCAATTTAAATCTACCCCTGTGTGGCTCCCCCTCTACTAATATCTTTGGAGGCCGTGATTTGACGGCACTTCACGCGAAAAATATATCACTTACCGAAATCTGCCTAGTCAGAGTGCCACACTCAGTAATGGGTAAAAGGCGTGATGATATATTTATTTATTTATATGTTTAATGGGGTAGGTGGCTCAGTGATGGATCTAGAGAACCCTGGTTCGATCCCCACAATCGACAAACAATTTTCACCAATTTAAATCTGCCCCTGTGGCTCCCCCTCTACTAATATCTTTGGGAGCCGTGATTTGACGGCACTTCACGCGAAGAAATATATCACTTACCGAAATCTGCTTAGGCAGAGTGCCACACCCAGTAATGGGTAAAAGACGTGATGATATATTTATTTATTTATTTATATTCCGGTACATGAACTAAGAATATATATATTTATTTATCCATGATTGGGTATGGCACTCTGCCGTACTAGATCTCGGTAAATAATATATATTTCTTCGCATGAAGTGCATATACCAGTCATCAAATCGCAGCCTCCAAAGATATTAGTGTAGAAAGGAATTTTAATTTGGTGAAATTTGTTTTTCAAATCAACTCAAGTAATAAATGTAACTGCAAATCTCGATAAATGATATATTTTTCGTGTTCCCTACGGTTACCAGCCATGAAATTACAGCCCCTAAAGATGTTAGAAGTGTTGGAGCCACTGGAGTATCCCGGATTCTCAAATCTATAAGCAAGCTCGATACCACTGAGCCACCTACTCCAAAATAATATTTGAAACCACTTTTTTCGACGTTACTTGAGAAAATGACATTTTCCTCACTCAAATAAGTCGTGATAATATTTGTTTACTCACTAATAATGAAAGTAAATTACTTTACTCACCAGTAAAGGAAACAGTTACTACTACAACTAAATTGAGTGAGAGAAAATATAATTTCTTTCTATGGCGCTAAATAACATTTTAATCACATGATGACAAGTCGTGGTTTCGAACGTTTTAGTCAAGGGATGAGATATTAAGCACGAGGTGAAGTTAGCTTCCAGCATCTGTTATTGTAACTTAACCTTAATTTTCAAATAATTCATAAACTTTACATTTTGTTGTTGTCTTAATTTACGATCGTAAAAAAAGTATAGTATGTGACTCGTTTTATAAACACTTTAAACATTCGATTTTTATACACTCAAAACTAAAGAGACGTTTATAAAACTTGTTACATAATATACTACTAAGCTACAAAAGGAAACAATATTAGCGAAGCTATAGTTTTAGCTAGTACTTAAACTATAAGAGTAGCAAAATTTGCCTCAGAATTCTAATTTTCGAAGAAATCAAAAATATTTCAATTGTAATAAATGTTCTGTTATGCAATGCAAGAAATAAATAAATAACAATCGTTGCTTTTCACCCCTTCCAAAACATTCCATCCCTCAACACAAACAAACCCCGTAGACTCCGGGGCGTAGAAATATCGATTCCCGGGTTTGAAGTTCACCGCTGCTGGCATGAGACCTACCGCGTACATTTCAGCCTCTGCTCGTCGTTCAGAAGCGAGCTTGCAAGCTCCCGAAAGTACGGAAAGCTCTGGCGGCGGCACGTCTAAAAAGCTCATCATTTATAAACCCGGTAATCAATAACTGGGAGCTAGCATGTGGGCTGTGAGCTTGAAAGCGGTAGAAAACTTGAGGTGGATGTAGAGGTGGACATGAGCTTTTGCCGAGCTTTCCTGGACGAACAGCTTGATACAGGTTTATTTTATATTTTACTAAATTACACAAAAATACTTTTTAGTTTGACGGCGAAAAATATACAAAAATCAAAGCTATATTTATGATTTCATTGTGCTACAAGCTCTGCAATCGCAGAGCTTTATAGCTGCAATATTTCATGATTAAATTAGAGTACTGAGAACCTGCAACTTATAGTAAAATTTGAACCATTTACTTGTATTTTTTGTAGTTTAAACTTACGACGTTTGTTTTTTCGTACTCTCTGTCTTCAGGCGATTGTAATAACTAAAGCCCGGATTTTTAGGCAATTGCCTAGATTCAAATTTTAATAGACTAGGCAATTTGGTTTTTCTATACATAGGTAATATGTTTACGTGTAATGGAAGGTTTTTTTTTCGTGCCTTAAAGCCTATTTTTCCTATATTTTGGTTTTTGTGCCTATTTTACCTTATACAGCCTATTTTGCCTATTTTTGTTGCTTATTTCAACTTATATTGAGCAGACAAGGCTTATCAACGCCATCTATCATCTATTTCGTTGATTAATTCAACACTCGGCAAAGTGTTCCATCCTAATTTATAATATTTAAAGCAGGGTTCGAAGATATATATCGATCGATATATATCATGATATTTATTTTGATATATATCGTCATATTTTTGCAATGATATATATATCCATTATATAAAAATATCAAATAGTTTTTGTGATATAGCCTCCGGAGAAGTGAAATTTTTCGTATTTTTCAGTTTTTCTACTTTTACGAGGCTATATCTCGAAAACTAAATGTGATATGAAAACGCGGTCAACGGCATTAATTTTCTCGTGCTTCAGTTAACTTATAAACATAGTTTCAGCGATTTTTATTTTTTTTCAATTTTCCGCCAAAAAAAATCGCAAAAAGCGGTTTTTTAACATTTTCTCAAAAACCAGAAGTCATATGCATTTGAAGATTGCACCACTGGATTCAGTGGGTCAAAATACATATGTATGTAAATTTTCGTTTTAATAATCCTACGATTAAGGATTTTTGGGATAATTGAATTAAAATCTGAAAAAACCAAAGGGGTACCCCTTAGGAAATCATTAAAAATATTAAATTGCATAAAATTGTATGAAAATTTGCTTATAAGTCAATTCGGACACGGGGAATTCAACGCCGTTGAGCGCATATCCATATCTTGTTTACTTTTTGAGATATAGCCTCTGGAAAAATGAAATTTTTAGAATTTTTCAGTTTTTCTACTTTTCCGAGGCTATATCTCGAAAACTAAATGTGATATAAAAACGCGGTCAACGGCATTAATTTTCTCGTGCTTCAGTTAACTTATAAACATAGTTTCAGCGATTTTTATTTTTTTTCAATTTTCCGCCAAAAAAAATCGCAAAAAGCGGTTTTTTAACATTTTCTCGAAAACCAGAAGTCATATGCATTTGAAGATTGCACCACTGGATTCAGTGGGTCAAAATACATATGTATGTAAATTTTCGTTTTAATAATCCTACGATTAAGGATTTTTGGGATAATTGAATTAAAATCTGAAAAAACCAACCAACCCCTTAGGAAATCATTAAAAATATTAAATTGCATAAAATTGTATGAAAATTTGCTTATAAGTCAATTCGGACACGGGGAATTCAACGCCGTTGAGCGCATATCCATATCTTGTTTACTTTTTGAGATATAGCCTCTGGAAAAATGAAATTTTTAGAATTTTTCAGTTTTTCTACTTTTCCGAGGCTATATCTCGAAAACTAAATGTGATATAAAAACGCGGTCAACGGCATTAATTTTCTCGTGCTTCAGTTAACTTATAAACATAGTTTCAGCGATTTTTATTTTTTTCAATTTTCCGCCAAAAAAATCGCAAAAAGCGGTTTTTTAACATTTTCTCGAAAACCAGAAGTCATATGCATTTGTAGATTGCACCACTGGATTCAGTGGGTCAAAATACATATGTATGTAAATTTTCGTTTTAATAATCCTACGATTAAGGATTTTTGGTAAAATTGAATTAAAATCTGAAAAAACCAAAGGAAATAATTAAAAATATTAAATTGCATAAAATTGTATGAAAATTTGCTTATAAGTCAATTCGGACATGGGGAATTCAACGCCGTTGAGTGCATTTCCATATCTTGTTTAGTTTTTGAGATATAGCCTCCGGAGAAGTGAAATTTTTCGAATTTTTCAGTTTTTCTAAATGTGTACAAAAACTAAAATTAAAAAATAAATATCCAAAAAGTGATATTTATCTGATATATATCCTATATATCAGATATTTTGATATTTATTATAAATATCATGATATTTACGAACCCTGATTAAAGTACTTACTTTGTCTTTAATCAAGTTTTAGTCAAAATTTTATGTGGCAATTCAATTGCTCCTTTGCCATTAATCAATGAAAGTTACCACTTTAGACGATATAGCTAAATATAAGAACGCCCCTGTTATATTTTATGATGTCGAACGAAGTTTTCAGCTTACAAGCAAGTTCTGACTGACCGAAGATATTCCCTTTCCGAAAATTCCATTCAGCAGTTGCTCGTAATATTTTGTTAATCAAAGTATACTACATAATTTGAATTTATATAATAGTTAATACAATAAGAACCCTAAATATTTTTTTTAGATTGCGTTAATTTTTGTGTAAAATGAATATTTTTTTCTAATGAAAAGTACGAGTACCAAATTTAGAAAAAGAATTAGTGTATAATTTTTATTAAAAAAACTATTTATATTTAGGCTGCCTAAAATCCCACCTATTTTAGAGTAATTACCGGCCTGCTTATTTAGGTGTTTTTAAGTGCCTAAATATCCGGGCTTTAGTAATAACCATACAGCCACAACCTCAGTTAATCATTACTTGCTTCTATTAAATAATAAGTAAGAAAAACCCTCACTGACTTAAATAAATATATAATGATTACTATGGCAGCGTCAGATATAACAGAACCTGGCGATTTTTCCCAAATATCTTTGATTCTCTTTGAAGATGCTAAACAGCCCGTTGTAGTTGGCTGTTGTAAAGGCATTCCGATGTGAAACAAAGATAGAAAGCTCGACTTTGTTATGCTGTGAGTCATCAGAACATCAAACGATCGATACAAAGCTCACGGTCCCGGAGTTCTCGACACAGCAGGTGAAACTAAGTTTGCGTTGAACGTTTAACGTTCTCTCTTACGTTTACGTTAACACTACGCTATGTTAGTGTGTGATATAATATGTGAAGAAGATATGCATGTGTGTGGAAGGGATTGTTTTGTTTTTGATTGGTCAAGGTTAAACGATCATTTATTTTATTGTGCACACTATAAATAAAAATAAATAAATATATCATCACGCCTTTTACCCATTACTGAGTGTGGCACTCTGCCTAAGTAGATCTCGGTAAGTGATATATTGTGCGGTTACCAGCCGTCAAATCACGGCCCTCAAAGATATTAGTGGAGAGAGAGCCACAGGGGTAGATTTCAATTAGTGAAAACTGCTTGTCGGCTGTGAGGATCGAACTAGGGTTCTCAAGATCCACAAGCCGACTCGATACCACTGAGCCACCCTCGGAGCCACCTCACCTACCCCATAAATAAATATATCATCACGCCTTTTACCCATTACTGGGTGTGGCACTCTGCCTAAGCAGATCTCGGTAAGTGATATATTGTGCGGTTACCAGCCGTCAAATCACGGCCTTCAAAGATATTAGTGGAGAGGGAGCCACAGGGGTAGATTTAAATTAGTGAAAATTGCTTGTCGGCTGTGGGGATCGAACTAGGGTTATCAAGATCCACAAGCCGACTCGAGTACCACTGAGCCACCCTCGGAGCCACCTCACCTACCCCATAAATAAATATATCATCACGCCTTTTACCCATTACTGAGTGTGGCACTCTGCCTAAGTAGATCTCGGTAAGTGATATATTGTGCGGTTACCAGCCGTCAAATCACGGCCCTCAAAGATATTAGTGGAGAGAGAGCCACAGGGGTAGATTTCAATTAGTGAAAACTGCTTGTCGGCTGTGGGGATCGAACTAGGGTTCTCAAGATCCACAAGCCGACTCGATATCACTGAGCCACCCTCGGAGCCACCTCACCTACCCCATAAATAAATATATCATCACGCCTTTTACCCATTACTGAGTGTGGCGCTCTGTCTAAGCAGATCTCGATAATTAATATATTGTGCGGTTACCAGCCGTCAAATCACGGCCCTCAAATATATTAGTGGAGAGAGAGCCACAGGGGTAGATTTAAATTAGTGAAAATTGCTTGTCGGCTGTGGGGATCGAACTAGGGTTCTCAAGATCCACAAGCCGACTCGATACCACTGAGCCACCCTCGGAGCCACCTCACCTACCCCATAAATAAATATATCATCACGCCTTTTACCCATTACTGGGTGTGGTACTCTGCCTAAGCAGATCTCGGTAAGTGATATATTGTGCGGTTACCAGCAGTCAAATCACGGCCCTCAAAGATATTAGTGGAGAGGGATGATATATTTATTTATTTATTTTACGATTATTATATTTATTTATTAATATATATTTTTAATATATTTTCCTGTTACCTCTAACAAATTATTGTTTGAATTTATGAACACTCTATAAAAATGTGGGCTCAAACGGTAAATTTTGTTGAATCGGGCACTGGTTATAAGCTTAGAATCAAAACCAGGGTTCGTAAATATCATGATATTTATAATAAATATCAAAATATCTGATATATAGGATATATATCAGATAAATATCACTTTTTGGATATTTATTTTTTAATTTTAGTTTTTGTACACATTTAGAAAAACTGAAAAATTAGAAAAATTTCACTTTTCCGGAGGCTATATCTCAAAAACTAAACAAGATATGTAAATGCGCTCAACGGCGTTGAATTCCCCGTGTCCGAATTGACTTATAAGCAAATTTTCATACAATTTTATGCAATTTAATATTTTTAATGATTTCCTAAGGTTTTTTCAGATTTTAATTCAATTTTACCAAAAATCCTTAATCGTAGGATTATTAAAACGAAAATTTACATACATATGTATTTTGACTCATTGAATCCAGTGGTGCAATCTTCAAATGCATATGACTTCTGGTTTTCTAGAAAATGTTAAAAAACCGCTTTTTGCGATTTTTTTGGCGGAAAATTGAAAAAAAATAAAAATCGCTGAAACTATCAAAATAAATATCATGATATATATCGATCGATATATATCTTCGAACCCTGATCAAAACCATCCAAACAAATTTTTGGTAGTTGAAATAAGTCAAATATACTCCCTCTTTTGAAGCAATCAGTCTACCCATGGAACCATAACTGTCCATAATTATTTGAAAAGGAGGAAATTAATTCTAATTACAGCTTATTCATGTAGTGGAATTAGAACAAACTCGCAGCTGTATTTTTAGTTGATGTTCACTCTCGCTTTTGAAGGAATCGCTCGTAACATTGAACCACAACTGTTCATAAATATTTTAAGCTATGCTTAGACTTGTTTATAACAAAGTAATTACATGTAACAGATCTGCAATTGCAGAGTTATAATAATAAGCTTAAGGGGTAAGGCCACTCTAGACAAGGGAAAAAAGGGTCATTTTCAAGATTTTTTTTAACGAAATCTAAACGTGCTGCTTAAGAACTGTTTTAGGATCTTTATTTAGTGCTCTTTAAACTTTATTTAAAATTTTTTTTAAAAGAAAATATTCAAAATTGTCGTCAGAAATTAAACAAAATGGCGACTCCTCTCGGCGCGTAGGGCAAATCGGGCGAAAACATACCGGGAACAGCAATAGACCTGGATCAAAAAGGGATATATTTTCTTAATCTCTGATGTATACTCTAAAAAACTACGGGCAGGATTTTGAAAATTTTGATTTTTAACAAAATTGCGCACGTTTGAAAAAAAAGTTCATTATTCGGGACTAAATTTCTGTATAAAAACGACCATAAAAAACGAATGAAGCACTTAAAAAAAAAAGCCCCCGTAGTTTTTGAGTATTTTATATCTAGAATAAGAAATAAAAAGATTCAGCACGATCCATCAATTAGTACCTCAGATTTCTTTTCGCCCAATTTTGAAAATATGATTTCGAGAAAAACGCGTTTAAAGTTTCGAGTCATATATAATATAAATACTAGTACTAATAGATATATGCTTTTTTCCCTCTGAAATACTTCCGCGCGGCATTTAAATTTATTATCCCTTATTCCTAAGGGTTTAAACTATAATTTAAGCAAATAAACAAAATGCATTTTTAAAATTTTTTAGAGTGGCCTTACCCCTTTATTGTATAATTTATGTAATAGACAGTTTCCTTACGAATAAAGCGACTTTACCTTCCCAATTAAAGAGGTTTAGGACCTCAATGATTCAATATACCTTCAATCAAATCTGCAATTACAGATCTTCATCAATAAACAGTGGAAAAAACAAAGATAAAACGAAAATTTTCTTGTTGTATCAAAATCAGAAATAATATAAAAATGACAACAGACATTATATTCAAATCAAATAAATATAAGCTCTGCAATTTCAGCTAAAGAGTGAACAACCTTAACAATACAAATATTTCTTTTTTTCAATTTAATATATTTCAGTCGGCTGAACTTATAATGCACAATTTCCAGCGTTACGTATAACACACCATACGAATACTTTAATATAATGTTTATGAAGCAAAGCACGTGTTTTCGCCGATATGTTACGTCATACACTCACACAAACAAACTCAATCACATGTACATTCAACCGACAAAGTTCAAATCACATGAAATAGTTAAATTCAGAGTTATTTGTCATTCTGAACTATGATAAAAATATACAATTCATAGTGATGTTTGTACCCAGTTCTGGGTTCTGCAATTGCATATTTGATTCGTTTTCCAGTCGAAAAACTTGCAGTTGTTAGTTAACAAACAAAAGGTCCTGCGTGCAAATCCCGCTGACCTCAAATTATATCAAAATTAAATCTCAGTGATTCGGATTCCACTATACATACTCAATTATTAAATTTATCTTCTTTATTTATGGGGTAGGTGGCTCAGTGGTATCGAGTCGGACTGTGGATCTTGAGAACCCTGGTTCGATCCCCACAGCCGACAAACAATTTTCACCAATTGAAAAAAATCTACCCCTGTGGCTCCTCCTCCACTAATATCTTTGAAGGCCGTGATTCGACGACTGGTAACCGCACTTCACGCGAAGAAATATATCACTTACCGAGATCTGCTTACGGCAGAGTGCCACAACCAATGATGGGTAAAAGGCGTGATGATATATTTATTTATTTATGGGGTAGGTGGCTCAGTGGTATCGAGTCGGACTGTGGATCTTGAGAACCCTGGTTCGATCCCCACAGCCGACAAACAATTTTCACCAATTTAAAAAAATCTACCCCTGTGGCTCCTCCTCCACTAATATCTTTGAAGGCCGTGATTCGACGGCTGGTAACCGCACTTCACGCGAAAAAATATATCACTTACCGAGATCTGCTTACGGCAGAGTGCCACACCCAGTGATGGGTAAAAGGCGTGATGATATATTTATTTTATTTATTTTTTCTTTATTGTAAATATTAATTCTATTAATAATTAATTTTGTATTAAGTGCGCAAAACGAGTGTTTTTAGTTGCACGGGAGAATGTCACTTTTAATGGAGACAAAAAAGCCGTTCGAACGCGTCAAAAAACAAGAATTTCGCCCATGAAATATAAAACAACATTTTTTCTACAACTGTCAAAAAATAATAATACAATAATTATTGATTTATTCAAGTAAATTCAAGGAAAACAATCAAAAATAATAAGTATTTGGTACTATTGATGACATTTTGAACACTAGGGCGCAAAACAGTGCGCAAAATACGCGTTGTCACGGTAATGTAAATGATACAAAAAGTACGTACTTTGCGTTTTGATATTAGTGAAAAAAAGTGAACATTTTCGCTCATAATTTCATTTTCTTATTTGGAAGAGACAATAGATATTAATAGTGAAAAGCTAAAATGTACAAATAATTAATTAATAAACATAAAACACTAATTAAACATTGTAAGTCGTCTGAGCGAATAACAGATCACTAAATTAATTTAACAATGCCAAAGTTGAAAATAAATCTTTGTTGATGTTTGCATACATTTCCTGGATAACAATTTTTATAATTAATGTTTTACATAATATATTCACATATGCAAATGTACTGCGCATATTAATATTCTTTTGTACCGTGTAATAAAGCCTTTTTATTTTATATGTTTTTTATTTGACAGATAAGCTAGCAAAGCTGGCTAGGGATTTCGCAAAGTATTCCGACTTGCGTTTGTTGTAATAAAACGAGATATGAACACAGTGGATCTCAAACTATACAGACTTGACTTTATGAAATTTAATACCCACATGTTGGTTAAAAAATATCCTAACAGGAACTTAATCTCAACTTTAATCGACTTCTAGTAGAACTTGAATCGGAACTACTTGTACTCTAGCTTGTGAAACGATAGCGCAACCATAATTCAACAACTATAGAACAAGAAATTAATTACAGTACAAAACAAAACTTAAGTAAAAATCTGAATTTGTCACAAAACTCAACTCGTGGGAAGAACGTTCTAACCACATAGTTACAACTATATAAAAGATTTATCATTACACATTACACATTAATTTAATAATACTGGGTGTTCAAATATTCGTTTAACAAATTTTTAGGGCCTGAGTAATATTTTTAAAAGGCAGATCAAACCTCGCTGACTTCAACTTATAGTCCGGATTATGATAGCTTGAACGGCATTCGAAGTCAAGATCTCCAGATTCAAATGCTGTAACGCTAACCGTATCATGAACAAAAATGACTGTATCTAAATCCTAATTGATCGGATACTATATAAGCTACTGCAATTGGAATTAAGTTACATATAACATAAGCTATGTTTTTCATAAAATTTTGATAACATTTTACAAACAAAACCAGTAAAAAGTTGAATGATAAAACCGAATACAAATCATTTGAAATTTGTCAGCCTTATCATCATAACTTTGCTATTTATTTTGATTTAGTTTCGTTTAAATTGTTTTAGTTTCGATTTTAGAATATAATTTTATATCAGGACCCAAACCGTAATAAAACCGTAACCGAAAACGGCATCGATATTCACCTTTATATAAAATCATAACCGAAAATTGAAATCGATATATTTTGTTAAAAAAATATGGAAACTAAAAACCGAAATGAAATTATTTTTCATTCTGTAACCGAACTGATAGTATTTCGGTATTAAAACCGTAAATTTAAACCGGTATTAATAACGTTTTGAACCGGAAATGCAGGCGCGGTGGCCGAGCGTGTTAAGGCACATCTCTTAGCATACTGTGACGTCACCCGAGCCAAGGTTCGTCAGTTCGAATCCGCCTGCCGACAATGTGTGATTTGTCGTAAAATATAAAAATACATTTACATGTATTTATCACACTCGGGCGCTATAAGCTAGTCACTTATACGCCTTAAATAATCTGACTAAAGAAACCGGCAGTACGGCAGTGTAAAAACTGCGGCTCGGTGTGCCCGGCCCCTATGTTCCGCAACGGAATGATGGGACTCATTACTGAACCGGAAATAGTAAAAATACAAAGAAGTATATATTTTTATATAACGAAATCGTAACCGAAAACCGCACTAATATTCACTTTCATATAAACCCATAACCGAATATTAAAGCCGATATTTTTTGTTTAGAAATATGGAAACTAAAAACCGAAATGGAATTATTTTTCATTATGTAACCGAACTGATAGTATTTTGGTACTAAAACCGTAAATTTAAACCGGTATTAATAACGTACTGAACCGGAAATAGTAAAAATACAAAGAAATATATATTTTTATAAAGTTGCATAAAAAAGTTGGCAATAATAAATATGTTTCGCCATTAGTAATGAAAGTAAATAACTTTCCTCACTAGTGAGGGAAACGGTTATTATCACAACTAAATTGAGTGAAGGAAATGTCATTTGACATATTGACTGCATTTGCAAATACAACTCCTTTGATTTATATAAAATAATTATTAAATTTCTTGTATCGCAAACGTAAAAAATGTAGTTTAATGTTGCAAAAAAATAGTATGTAACACATGTGGAAAAGGGCCATTACAAACCTCATACTATTAGAACACACTTTTGGTTATATTTTTATTATAATACTCTGTAACTCTTTGTTAATTTTCTTTTTTCATTTTTTAGGCACTTATGTATTTGTATATTTGTATATTTTTGTTCCTGTCCTTTTATTGGGCTCGTCCTGTAGGGCAGTGTAATAGTAATAAATAAATAAATAAATAAATAAACACTCGCCATCGCTCGTGCTCCAATTTTCTTACTCATTTTACAATTAAACCCTTTCCTCACTAGTATTACAATATATTATTTTTATATAAATTCCGCAAAATTTAATCTCGAGATTTCTTATTTATATTCTCTGGCCTATAAATTTAACGGTAAATAAAAATTTAGTAATTAACAAACAATATGTGTGCGTTCAAATCAAGATAATTTCAATTTATATCCAAAAATATTATTAGTGATTCGGATTTCACTATAAACTTGTGTAATTAGTAACAATAACAAATAAATAAATAAATAAAGAATTATAAATTGACGACTGGTAACCGCACTTCACGCAAAAAAATATATAACTTACCGAGATCTGCTTAGGCAGAGTGCCACACCCAGTAATGAGTAAAAGGCGTGATGATATATTTATTTAAATTCCCAATAACAGCAAAGTGTAAAATCCATCAAAAAAATAATCCAAGATCTGCTAAGAAGTGAAGGAAGGTGCGTCACCTCTCCAAAGATTTTGGTGTGTGGTGCAACGCGATGTTTGCTTGTTATTACTACCCACAAGTGGCCTGGTTCTTGAACAGGTTTTCAAATGTTTTTAACTGCCTGAAGAGGTACGGAGAACTAAGAAACTTCGATGGTTTTGAATCCGTAGCGAAATTACGAAAATTATCTTTATACAGGGTGTTTCAGGACTAGTGTAACAAATTTTAACAGCTTATTCCTGAGGTTATTTTGAGCAAAAAATGTCATATAAACATAGGTCCTATTCCTTCTAGTTACCAAAATACAAGAGGTTGAAGTTCTATAAATAACACGACATTTTCAAATTTTTGTAATCAAGATACTTTAGGAAAACAAGAATTTTATTGAAAAGTCATGCCTTATTTGTCTTAATTAAAAATTGTTGTACTTTTGATTGTATTATTGTTTCATAATGGATGGTTATAGTACTGCTAATTATGCAGATATGATTTTTATTTATGGATTATGTAATGGTAATGCCCGTTATGCGTCCAGAGAATACCAAGACCAGATATCCAAATAGAAGCCAACTTTCCCATCCCATATTTTCGCGCATTTTTGTTTTCCGAAAGTATCTTGATTACAAAAATTTGAAAATTTCGTGTTATTTATAGAACTTCAACCTCTTGTATTTTGGTAACTAGAAGGAATAGGACCTATGTTCATATGACATTTTTGGCTCAAAATGACCTCAGGAATAAGCTGTTAAAGTTTGTTACACTAGTCCTGAAACACCCTGTATATGATTTAAACAGTAGATATTTCTTTTCGTAACACATGTACAAGAAACACGTTCTTATTCCCTAATTTTAGAGAGAGAAACACTCCTTTGATGTTTCTCTCCCTAGGGACATGTTTCTCTCCCTAGAGACTACGATTATTAGCTGTTTGTGGCGTTTCCTAGATAACTAGTTACGCAACCCATATTTCACATTTGTCCCGATAAGACAGTAATTTTTGTGCACTTGTTACGAAAAGTATAATATGCTTCACGGGAGGCAAATCGAGACGTAAGCGAGGGCATATTTTTACTAAATTAACGGATAAAAATCACAAAAATTAAATGAGTAAAAAATATTTATTTGAAGAGTAGTTTCATAAATTAATGTATAACTCAAAAATTTGATTAGATACGGCCCTGGTGATTTCACCATCGTCTTCAGCAAGTATTTTTGCATCAGTATACAAATTTTTACTGGTCTACATGTACAAATATTTTTTTTATTCTACAAATGCGAAACATAACATATTTGAAAAAAGTTATAATGATTCACGAATAGACATTGCTTTCCTCTTTTTTAAGGGCGGTACTCAATGGTACATTTAGTCTAAAACTAAGCCCCAAAAGTATTAGTAGACGACTAGCTAAAGCATTAATTTTAATACACTGAAGTTCTGAATGATACAGTTATAACAATTTATATAGTTTATCTACCAAATGTTTTATTTCCGGCTTCAGAATTCTTGAGAAAACTAAAAAAATTGCTACGATAGAGACAGAAATATGTTTAGTCATCCTTTGATGATGTCATTTTATGACGAATTTAAGTAAAAAAAAATTCATGTTTAAGTCAAGTTCAAAAGTAAACTGAAATGTTTGCTCTTTTTAACAACAATTTAAAATATTTTTAATTACATAACAATTCGTGATGCACAACGACGCGAGATTACTCTCGTATCTCGTTTTGTTATGAAACACAAATTCGAGTCGAGAAACGAGAACGCTGTTAGAATAGACGAAATCGGTATGAGATCTGGAAAGCCACAAGATTTTGTTAGGAGTCCCGCATTTTATATAAATAAAAAATGAATTTACTTTAATTTTGTTTAATGTTTGATAATTTCGGAAAATGTATTAAAATTTGTTAATATATATTTAAAAAGGATTCAATAATATGATATATTAAATAAATAAAAGGCTTCAGAATCCAATGTTATTATAACAACAAAGACAAAATTAATTGTCATCCAACACTTGGTGAAACAAGGTTTAATAAAAATCTTATTTTCTGCTGGCACAGTTCTTCGTCACCAGCTTCTTCACGTGAACTTTGTTCTAGGTAAAGAAGTGAGTTATACCATACTGATGAGCTCTAATAAGAGCGAAACTAACTGTGCTGGCCAGCCTCTGACGATGCCCTCATAAGGTGACTTGGAGGCTGAATTTTGTGAAACATAGCCAAGTGTTTATTTTATATTTTTTATCAATGTTATTATTATTGACATTTTACAAATATTGTTTTATATTTTTTAAAGAAGCTGATGAACAAATATTTATGCTCGAAACGTCCTAATAATAAATATTTTTTAAAAATAATATTGGATGAAGCCTTTTATTTATTTAATATATTTATATTTTTCTTATTCTCAGAATTTTCTACTTTCCCAAAACTATATCTTAAAAACTAAACAAAATATAAAGCTCGCTAACAGCATTGAATTTCTCGTGTTTCAGTTTTCAAAATTTCTTCAAAAGTTTTTCACAAATACCTCAAATACTGGAAGATATATGCACTTGGGGATTTTGCAACTGGATTCAGCAGGTCGAAATATTACGATATTCCTGCGAGAAAGACATGTAAATCTGTCTAAAGTTGGACAAAAATTGAAATAATTTAAAAATTTAAATTGCCTTAAATTTGCTAATAAGTCAATTCAAATACGAGGAATTCAATGCTGTTAAGTGTATCTTCATATCTTGATTGGTTTTTAAGATATATCTTCCGGAAAAGTTAAATTCTTCATTTTCTTCAAATTTTGTATTTTCTCAAGCATATTTATTTATTTATTTATGTTACGCTGTACAACAGGAACTTAATCCCAATTACAGTACAGGATCCGCACTCACCGAGCCGCAGTGTGGTAGTTCATTTTTAGCTTAAGTGCGATTCGAACTCGGAATCTCCGGATTCGAATTCCATATCGCTATCCACACCACCGTACTGATAGATATATCTCAAAACTAAACGAAATATGAAAATTCGCTTTACTGCATTGTATTTCTCGTGCTTTAATTACCTTATAAACATATTTTAAACATTTTTAATTTTCTTAAAATCCTCCAAAATTTTCTTACAAAGTTTAATTTTAATTTTTGCGAGACTCTCGTAGACTATCTCGAGATCGATATTTTCTGTTTCTCATTTAGCCTTGCATGTAACAATGACAATAATTATTTGCAATATTCAATGCGACGTTCAAGTATTTAAATTAGGTAATCGAAGTATTTATAAACTAAACTTATTTTGGACGCAAAGCAGAAAAACACTTCTAAGAATATTTATAAGCATTATATATACAATTTTTAAACTTCTACTAACTTCTAGAATATCTTAATATTGATTTCTACAGCCTAGTCTAGGTAAATAATCTGCAATTGCAGAACTCTACGATCAACGATTTAATTAAATAAATATTCTACTTGCATTTCAATCATTTGATACAAAATCTAATTTTGATGTATGTTCCTGTTGTACAGCGAAACAAATAAATGAATAAATAATACAACTCTTACATTTCTACACAGGGTGTTTCAGGACTAGTGTAACAAACTTTAACAGCTTATTCCTGAGGTCATTTTGAGCCAAAAATGTCATATGAACATAGGTCCTATTCCTACTAGTTACCAAAATACAAGAGGTTGAAGTTCAATAAATAACACGAAATGTTCAAATTTTTTTAATCAAGATACTTTTGGAAAACAAAAATGCGCGTAAATAGGGGATGGGAAAGTTGGCTTCTATTTGAATATCTGTCTTGGTATTTTCTGGACGCATAACGGGCATTACCATTACATAATCCATAAATAAAAATAATATCTGCATATTCAGCAGTACTATAACCATCCATTATGAAACAATAATACAATCAAAAGTACAACAATTTTTAATTAAGACAAATAAGGTATGACTTTTCAATAAAATTCTTGTTTTCCTAAAGTATCTTGATTACAAAAATTTGAAAATGTCGTGATATTTATAGAACTTCAACCTTTTGTATTTTGGTAACTAGAAGGAATAGGACCTATGTTTATATGACATTTTTTGCTCAAAATAACCTCAGGAATAAGCTGTTAAAGTTTGTTACACTAGTCCTGAAACACCCTGTATAACACAGCTCAAAACTGTACAAGGATATTTTAAAAATTGAAGGTAAAATTAAAACTATAAATTATATTCAAATGTTTGTAAGAATACATAAGCTATTATTTTTCTTAGAAATTTTTAAATATAATTTATAATTTTAAGTTTATAAATATGTATTTTAGAAGCTCTTATTTATTTCATATTAAGTTCTAATTTTACATCCAATTTTTAAAATATATATATTTATTAAAGATATTAATTTATAAAACATAATTTTATTTATTTTCATATTTAATTATTCTTTAAAATATGAATCATAATTAGTGTGAATTCCTTGAATACTCGTATCTATTTAATATATTAGATTAGTTATAAAATACAATCGCATGTAAGGAGAAATATGTATGAGAAAAATAAAAATAATTATCTTTCGGGTCTATTGTAGTCGAAGAAATTAATTTTATTTGTTGAATTTTCACATGTCAGTAGTAGGTTATTATATGAATATTATTTAATTTGAAATGAAGTAAAATATAAAATAAGAATGTCTGTAATAAAATGTTAAACAATACACAAATTATGTATCTTTCTATTGTCAACTGTCTAAATAATTTTCGAGCCAAATGCTCTAATTTTTTTTAACAGTTTATTTAAACAATTATTTCATAGATGAATGTAGGTTTATTAGGAATAAAAATATATATAATCTACAAAAAATATTTGTTTAAAAGTGATATAATAACAATTTAAATATTGGTTGTTTAAAATTAACAGCGATAAGAATTTTCCGTCTACTTTCATTATTTGGAAACAATTCCAAGTATTCAACTAATTAGCCATCGTAAACTAATTGAAAATAATTTTAATTGCAATATCACAAAAGATTTCTAATTTGTGTAATTTTTAAAATAGAGTATGAGTCAAAAAAAAATTTACGTGTGTAGTGTAGTATAACTTTAAACGAATGTATAGCGGCCATCTTGTTGTAGCATATACACTAAAATACTCACGAATTTCGATGAAAATTGTTTACTATAGTTTAAAGATCAGTTTTAGGTCATGAATTTATTAGTTTTCAAATAATTTAATTACATATTTTATCGGTTTTATTGTTGCTTTACAGCATAGCATATATATTTTTTATATTTCCGTTATTTTTTATAAACATTTCACTTGTTTTCAACTGCTATTACGCATTTTTACTTATTTTATCGGTGAGTAATAGTCAACTTTTAAGGGTATTTGCTAAAGTTTTGGAAATATTTGATTAATTGTGATATATTTCTATGTATAGAACATTGAATTTACTCTAGTTTTAAATAATCTATTATGATTATTTTTCAAAGCTTTACTCGGATAATTTTGTGTGCAAGAACTAAGCATTTTAGGTAGTATTATAGCTGTACTAATAGATTTACTTATTTGGTACAGCCCACAATTAAGTTCGAAGTTGTTCTAAATA
The DNA here is from genome assembly GCA_947425015.1 of Pterostichus niger. Classification (NCBI taxonomy): domain Eukaryota; kingdom Metazoa; phylum Arthropoda; class Insecta; order Coleoptera; family Carabidae; genus Pterostichus; species Pterostichus niger. The sequence goes on along the minus strand of OX380349.1, from coordinate 26,401,564 downwards.
AAAGCTGTCTACAATTTTAGTTGGAAGATATTTTGTGTAAGATAATTTGGAAGAGATTGAGGAGGGAAACTATGCAACAATAACAACAATGTATTGCGGCGCAGAGAGTGTGTCTGATTACAACAAAGAAATGAGATTAGAACAAACCTGTGATTGCTTGGTTGGCGTTGGGAATAAGCCATCGCTGATCCAGAAACAGAACCATGATCTATTCTTACAGACTGGACAGTTTCCATTACATCACAAGGCCCTTGAAGCCCTTTTAATAGCACTGTTAGTTACTGACACAGTTTCAATCAACTGAAATCCGCACTGAAAACACTATTCGTTAACTGTATGCACCCATTGTTAAACGTAATAACACAAAGTTAAGAATGTAAATATTGTATCAAAAATTTGTGGAATTTAGAATTTGGTAGCATAGTTAGTTTACATAGTAGGCCCTTATTTTATATCACATATGTTTAAATCAAAATGGAATTGACGAAGATAATGATGTTCATTTTAGTTAACTGACCACGTTTTTCTTTTGTTCATTATTTTCCGTTTTCTCTTAAAACGTTTGCACTGTGTAGATTCTTTTTCGTACGGCAGCCATCTTAACAAGTATTTATTCAACTTTTAACTAAACAAACTCGCACTTATTAAAGTAGTTTATGTTTTATATTTCTCTTGAAATTTCACCGTACACTACAACTCACAAACACTCACTAGTATATCCTACTTTATTTAAATACGAATATCACAATTATTTATTAATTTTTTCTTCAATAACAACGTGTTCTGATCCGCGGAATCAAGCAACGTTTCTCTGGTTGTATTTGATGATTTTTTGGCGACACTCACTTTGATTTATTGTAAATATTCACGTTCATCACACAGTATTATTAAAAAAAAATTATTTTAATTGTAAATGTCATTGAACTGGCAAATTTACAGCGAACAGCACAGCATATACATTGCATTGATATAGAACATGCCTACGAAAGACGTGGTGAGCAACGTTAGTACGACAGGGGTATGAAGGGAGTACAAACAGGTCCGGGAGAGTCCATGCCATGCAGGGGCGGCCGTGGATGCCAGACAGAGACAGACATATTCTACATCTCATTATATCATACTCCTACGTTACAACTTTATACCACACCGCTAAACACTCACAAATTTCACTTTATCTCACTTTAAAATCACTCTAAACTATTTTTTTCTTACCCCTTATAAGATAAACAATATTTTTATACCAATATTTGAAACAGCAAATCATTTTAATTTTTATTGACTATATTTATGGTTTATACAGTAAGTCTTTGATAATATGTTACTAGTTTTAAACTTGCACAGTCTCTCCTGCCATATCAGCTATAAGTGCGAGAGAGACAACCGATTTGGACTGTTATTTTAAAGTAGATATACCAGAAGAAAACTAGTGAAAAATATGAAAATACCCGTAATTTTGCGCTAACAAATGGTTTAAAATATCCCCTAAACTATAACAGAATTAGATTTAAAAATGTGTAGCTTTCTAAGGTTGCTCAGGGGGTAAAAAAATAATTTTTGTAACATATGCAGGCTTAAATATTCATATAAATTGTTTATAACAATTGAAAGTTAAATTTTAAGTATTTATACCGTTAAATGTTTGTTAATAATTTGGTAAATGCGCCTAATTAATAAAGAAGAACTTTAATTTCACAATAATATATAAAAAAATCATAAAAATTTAAATTCAACTAAAAATTATTATAAAATTAATAATTTCAGTAAAAACAAATAAGTTTGTAAAATTAATTTGATTATAATTTACAAGTATTTTCACCCCAAACTAAACTTAAAGCTGACAATGTATTCAAAGCACACAATAACATTTGTATTTCATTTAAATTTAAATTTAATTTAATTATATAAATAAATATTGCGTTACAATAATAAATTTAAGCATATTTTCAAACTAATTTATAAACAACATTACTAGTTTATCAAATGCGTATCAAATAAATAGTTTTCTCTAAAACATACCTCCATATGTTGTTATTCTATACAATTTGGCTATTAAATATGCTTGAACATATTATCATTTAATAAGTAATATTATTTATGAAATGATACTATATTCTATATTTTTCCTATACTGTACATTTAGTACCTATAGTACTTTAAAAAAATCTTGAATGTTTCTAAATAAGGCGGTAAAAATATTATTTATTTGAAGTATTTTCTCAAATACAATGATTTAAAATTATTTTAAACAGTCCTAAAATGTATTCCGTACCCTTCCCCTAATTCCACCCTTATTTTCATCCATCTCGTTTTTCGTTTCATATTTAAAACTTTTAGAAAAACAGTATATATGGTAGGTCAACGTATAAGAATATATAACAAACAAAATTTTCAGAATTGAATTTAGTACGGCTCTGGGGTTGGGCCAGGCACCAGGCCCGGGTCCCGGGTTTGGATCCCGCTTCGTATTGATCTCACCCGCACGTCACGCCGCCCGGCGGACGTGGGCCGGACTCACAACATTTTCAATTGGTATCTAGATCTTTAGTAGAATTTTGATATGTGATAGTAAATCTTTTAAAATAACAAATAAATACAATGCTCAAAATTGTACAGTAACAATTGAATGTGAAATTAAAACTTAATCTTAGATAAATAAAAGACGTCTTTAATACATATTTATAGCTTTAATTTAATTTTCACCAATTTAAATCTCCACTAATATCTTTGGGGGCCGTGATTTGATGGCTGGTAACCGAACTTCACGCGAAAATATATATATCACTTACCGAGATCTGCTTAGGCAGACTGCCACACCCAGTAATAGGTAAAAGGCGTGATGATATATTTATTTATTTATTTTTTATAATTTTACAATCGATTTTTAAAATATTCCTGTATTATTTTAAACAGTAGGCTAAAAATGAATTTATAAAGAGATCGTGCTTTCAAATCTCGTTGACTGCAATTTATAGCCAAAAATATAATTTTATCTAACAGCTAAAGTTCCTGTTGTGCAAAGTAAACAAATAAATAAATAAATAATTATAAAGAAAAAGTTAAAATGTCTAAAATGATTGATAGAAAATAAAATATTAAATTTGCGCAATTTGAAAATATTTTTCACTAACCATTAATCACTGAATAATGTGCATCCAATTTAATAATAAAATAATTAATATTGTGTTGTAAAACTTATAAACTAAAGATATTAAATATATATTTCTCAACTGAAAAACTATTATTATGAATTCATGAAAACTAAAAACTATTTATAAAGCTATTAGCAACGAAAGATATTTAGATATTTACGAGAAGTATAGGTAATTTTCTGTTACTAATCGATTAGTTAACATATATATTTCATCACGCCTTTTACCCATTACTGGGTGTAGCATTCTTCTGTAACAGATCTCGGTAAGTGATATATTTTTTCACATGAAATGCGGTTACCAGCCGTCAGATCACGGCCTCCAAGTCAATGAACGGGCGGAGCCACAATTGTAGATGAAAATTGTTTGTTGGCTGTAGGAATCGAACCTGGGTTCTCAAATCATAGGACAATTCGATACCACTGGGCCACCTACCCTATTAATAACAACATATATTTAAAAAATATATATATATATATATATATATATATATATATATATATATATATATATATTTATTTATTTATGTTACACTGTACAACAATTACAATAGAAGATTTGGACTCAACGAGCCGCAGTGTAGTAGTACATTTTTAGCTTGAGTGCGATTCGAACTCAGGATCTCCGGATTCAAAATCCACATAACCGTATCATTTTTCGAGTATGAACACTATTAGTTTATAAGACTTTTTACGAAGCTATTATTGATCTGTTATTATATATATATTATATTTTTTATAATAATAACAACAGATTATATAAGTAAATAAAATAAATAAATAAATATATCATCACGCCTTTTACCCATTACAGGGTGTGGCACTCTGCCTAAGCAGATCTTGGTAAGTGATATATTTTGTCGCATGAAGTGCGGTTACCAGCCGTCAAATCACGGCCCTCAAAGATATTAGTGGAGAGGGAGACACAGGGGTAGATTTAAATTGGTGAAAATTGTTTGTCGGCTGTGGGGATCGAACCAGGGTTCTCAAGATCCACCACTGAGCCATCTACCCCATATAAGTAACTAAATAAAATGCAAAAAATAAGATTAACATGTCAGGATAAATTATATTATCGAGACTATGATCTACAGAGTAATGATATATAAAGTTATCAATAACATATCGATTGATTACAGATAATGATCAGTTAAAGTATATGGAAAGCATCATGTAGATTTCCAGCCGTCAAATCATGCCACCTAAAGATGCTAATAAATGAGGACTATATTTATTTTGAATGTCATCATTTTCAGACTAATACTATTTTAAATTAGGCTAATATTACTCGTATAATAATCTCATCAAAATTGTGATAGCTACGAGTATATATATATATATATATATATATATATATATATATATATATATATATATATATATATATATATATATATATATATATATATATATATAGAAAGCAAGCGATAGTACAAAACACGTGGTTTTATATTATCTTTTTATCTCGAATGTTATTAAAAACATTTAATAATGTTTATTAATATTACAACCAGTGATAACAGGGAATCTATAGCTTATAATGGAGTCTGAACCACTTAAATTATAAAATTATAAGCTGAAGTCAAAACAGAATATTTTTAATGTAATATAACAGTAATATTAATCTGCAAATGCAGATCTGTTCTTGTTTTGTTTTAATAATAATAATGTAAGTGAAACAGATGTGTATGGGTTAAATTTATTGCATGAACGACCTAAAAATATGGAGGAATAAATGAATTAATATGATTGAAGGTTTGTTGCGCGAATGAAAGATGAGACGAGCTTGTATGAAAATAATTATGAATGTAGATGAAGCCTGTTTTGTCAAAGACTAAATGAAGAAGGAATCTAAAATTGTAGTGGTGAAATTGAGGGTGAAAGTTTGTGTGGATAATCAAGAGATAAATGGATGGATGTGATTGAATATTTGTTGCGTGAATGAAAGATGAGACGAGCTTGTATGAAAATAATTATGAATGTAGATGAAGCCTGATTAGTCAAAGACTAATTGAAGAAGAAATCTAAAATTTTAGTGGTGAAATTGAGGGTAAAAGTTTGTGTGGATAATCAAGAAATAAATGGATGGATGTGATTGAATATTTGTTGCGCGAATGAAAGATGAGACGAGCTTGTATGAAAATAATTATGAATGTGGATGAAGTCAGATTTGTCAAACACTAATTGAAGATGGAATCTAAAATTTAAGTAATGAAATTGAGGGTGAAAGTTTGTGCGGATAATCCAGAAATAAATGGATGGATGGGATTGAATATTTGTTGCGCGAATGAAAGATGAAACGAGCTTGTATAAAAGGAATTAAGAATGTAGATGAAGCAAGATTAGTCAAAGACTAATTGAAGAAGGAATCTAAAATTGTAGTGGTGAAAGTGAGGGTGAAAGTTTGTACGGATAATCCAGAAATAAATAGATGGATGGGAATGAATATTTGTTGCGTGAATGAAAGATGAAATGAGCTTGTATAAAAGGAATTATGAATGTAGATGAAGCCAGATTAGTCAATGACTAATTGAAGAAGGAATCTAAAATTGTAGTGGTGAAATTGAGGGTAAAAGTTTGTGAGAATAATCCTGAAATAAATGGATGGATGTGATTGAATATTTGTTGCGAGAATGAAAGATGAGACGAGCTTGTAAGAAAATAATTATGAATGTAGATGAAGCCAGATTTATCAAAGACTAATTGAAGAAGGAATCTAAAATTTTAGTGGTGAATTTGAGGGTGAAATGGATGGATGTGATTGAATATTTGTTGCGCGAATGAAAGATGAAGTCTGAGCTTGTATGAAAATAATTATGAATGTGGATGAAGCCAGATTTGTCAAAGACTAATTGAAGATGGAATCTAAAATTTTAGTGGTGAAATTGAGGGTGAAAGTTTGTGTGGATAATCAAGAAATAAATGGATGGATGCGATTGAATATTTGTTGCGTGAATGAAAGATGAAACGAGCTTGTATAAAAGGAAATATGAATGTAGATGAAGCTATGTTAGGTATGTATGAATATTTTTTTGGTGCGGCTACATATATTTCCCTTTGTTATATATCTTCAAATAAGTAAACTAAATTATCTAACTTTTGCATTTAAAGCATTTTTCCCAACAAAAAAAAAAGAGTAACAATATACATCGGTAAATATGTGATTATTATTATTCCACAAAAAAAATCTGAAAAACCTTTCGTGTTCAAAGGTATGTGTCAATATTCCCCAAGCCAACGTTTTCAGGTCGGGTAATACAACCCTCACATTTGACAAGAGGCCGTTTTCAAAGCCAGCTTGGCTAACAGATGGTTCTTGGGCAGACCCTTACGCCTTACCGAGTCCGATGCATTTCTGCACATTCACGTTTCAGAGACCCAGCAAAATCTAGAAGCCCACGGTGGTTGCTGGTTGCTACTTGCCTCACAAGGTGGCCATGAAAAACAGTTGAACGTTAGGGTTGATATATTTAGAGAGGGGGTGGACACAGAAACAAGTGTGTGTCGAATATAAAACAAATACAGTGCAAAGGTGCAAAATTCTAAAAAGAATTAAATTATTTTATAATTCTTAAGTTTAAATGGACAGATTTTAGGGTTCATATTTCAAGTAGGTCAACTTTAGGGGTTGATAATGTGTTCAAGGTGTAGAACAATCGCCTGACAAGCAAGAGTTTGCAATAAATTACTGTAATTGGAATTAAATTCATACGCTCAACTGAGTTTCAAATACCTCTTTGAAACAATATACTACTGTTACAAAATATTATTCAAATTTAAAAATTGTAATCGAAAAAATCTGATGTGGACACCACATGACTTCCTTGTACGCGTATTAAACTATAGATATTTCTGTAATTGCACATATTTGACATTACATCTTTTATTTTTTGTTCTAATCCATAGCAAACTTCATTTTTTTTTTAATCTAAAAATATATAATATTTAAATTTAGATATCTCGTTTATGCAAAAAGCTAATTTAAATATTCTTAATGTGCTAGACGCAGAATTTAATTCTCTAAAACTTTTATTTGCAGCATTCATTTCTAAAATTAAAATAATACCATTTTTTTCAAGGAAAACTGTTAGCAGCTTCATGTAATGTGCCACTTCCGGTTAGTGTATTTTAACCAAAATCTATTGTGTTATTTCCATTGATATAGTAGTCTTATATACCAAATTTGGAAATAGGTATTTTGGCAGTCCCTGAATCCATTTTGACTAATTTCGTCGTGCCGTCTGTACGTACGTATGTATCTCGCATAACTCAAAAACGGTAAGCCATAGAAAATTGAAACTTTATATTTAGGACTGTTATAACATCTAGTTGTGCACCTCCCCTTTTTGGTCATTATACAACTACCGGAAGTGGTACTTTACTTGAAGCCTATAATAGATTTTCATGAAAAACTATATTCAAATATAATTTAAAACTTTCCAAATTTGGTATATATAACTACTATATCAATGGAAATAATATAATAGATTTTGGTTAAAATAGACTAACCGGAAGTGGCACATTATATGAAGCTGCTAACAGTTTTCCTTGAAAAAAATGGTATTATTTTAATTTTAGAAATAAATGCTGCAAATAAAAGTTTTAGAGAATTAAATTCTGCGTCTAGCATATTAAGAATGTTTAAATTAGCTTTTTGCATAAACGAGATATCTAAATTTAAATATTATATTTGTTTGATTAAAAAAAATAAATAGTTTGCTATGGATTAGAACAAAAAATAAAAGATTTAATGTCAAATATGTGCAATTAAAAAAAATATCTATAGTTTAATACGCGTACAAAGAAGTCATGTGGTGTCCACATCAGATTTTTCAGTAATTAAGTTTATATTTTTTTGTATATAGTTTGCGCAATGTTTGTAGTTTATTTATAATAAGAAGTAATGTGGTTCCGTTTAAGTTTAATTAAAATAATAAATATTTGGAAATAATTATGCATTATGAATAAATTAATTGTTATGTTTTATGCATTTTTAACAATAATTAGTAGTTATAGTACAGGGGACCTACAGCTTATAGTATAAGCTGAACCATTATATTCTTTAATTAATTTAGCAAAATTAAACTGTTTGATCGATAAAAAGAATCATTCATTTTGATATTGAGGACAGTATAAATTATATTCGTGTCAATTCGAAGTACAAGAAAATCAATTAATAATTTATTTGATTTGTAATTATATGCTACAAGTTCCTGTGTCACAGTTAAATTAACTTTTTAGTTTTAGTTATCTAGGAGATTAGTTATCTAGAAGTTTCTTCCAATAAGGTTTTAATTTAAGTAAAATAAAAAATCATTTTTAGAGTTCTTATAAAATATTAAAAATAATTTTAAACCTAAAGCATTTGATAATATAATCAATAATGTTTCTATCCTTGTCTGTCCTCCATAATTTAGTCATATAACCAGAACAAAAGATGTTGGTTAGCAAAAAATAATTTAATTTATAAAATATATAACAATATTTTGTTTTAAATAACTTTTAGAAATGTGTATTAATTTTTCTGTCACAATGTTACTAATTATTCATTATTTTTAATAATAATTATAAAAAGGGATAATCAAAAATGATATTATTATTATATTTTTGAAAGATAAATGTATACGATAAGCAACATTTGATAATTTCGTTAGTACAAAATGGTGTCTCTTAAAGAGGATAGACTGTTAGAAGAGTAGAATCCGTAAATAATTCCAAGTTGATTTCGTTCTAGAATTTAATATAATTTTGTTCGGTTCATATCTTTGATAATATTTGCTTCTCAAATGAATTTTTGAACGAAATATTTTTTATATATATATAGGAAATATTGGAAATTGTGAAAATTAAAGCTGATATCGACGAATTGTTTATTATGCGACAACTTATAACGAACACAAACAATGTTTTAATATTTATTTAGCAGTAATTGATTTTTAACAATATTTTCAATTTTGTTTATTATGTTAGAATTTAAATTAGTTTATTAGTTTATTATGAACATCGAATTGTTTAAATTTAAGTTGAGCTTCTTATATCGATCGATTAATGTTCGAGTAAGCATAGACGCTAAATTATTTGCAACTATCAATATATAATAAGTTTTTGCATTTATTCGAAAACTGAATAAAATTTTAAATGATTAAATTAAAACTGAATAAAATTTTAAATGATTAAATTAAATTTATTAAAATGTATAGATATTAGTATTTTGAACTATCGTTCAAATGTTTTACTGAAACATTTTACTGAAAAAAGCTTCAAATAATAGTAGAAGATAATTGAGTACCGAATTTTTTTGTTCTTCAGTAAAATTAATTTTTAGTGTTCCGCCGGGTAATTTGGAAGGTAGGGCCTAGAATTTTGATAGGAAGTTAGCGTAGAACATAACGTATCATAACGTAAACGTTATCGACTTGACTAAAAAGGTAATATTTCCTGGGTTTGCAGTTTACAGTACATTAAACTACGATCGATATAAAGATATTTTTACCTGTACGGGTAAAACGAAATTAATCTTAAAATGTACAGTTTTTACTCGTTATTTTGACATTAAATCTTTAAAATTTAGAAACGGAAAACTGAATTATCTCTCAAACAACTCAGATTTAATAAAGCTAAACATATCATCAAAATAAGACGTTTGTAAAAAAAAGGCATATATATATATATCAATGTCTAAGTATGAAAATTAAGCAAAGTATAAAATGCAAAATTAAGGTTTGAGTGTGAAAAGTGTGTTTCTTTAAAACGTAAGCGAAGCGAGCCTTGTTATAACCACGTTCAATATTTTAAAAAATGTATGAAATGTAGAATAATTAGAGTTAAAATAAAATTAAACAGTTTGAATCTATGAAGCATGAATTGATAAACAATACAATTTTTGCATTTAGAATTTTGCAAATTACCAATATCTATTTTATAATGAAAACCAGAAATACGTTGAATTCATAAATAAATATATCATCACGCCTTTTACCCATTACTGGGTGTGGCACTCTTCGTAGCAGATCATGGTAAGTAATATATTACAGTTACTAGCCGTCCCCAAAGATGTTACTAACGGGGAGCCACTGAGGTAGTTTTAACGTGGTGAAAATTGTTTGTCTGCTGTGGAAATCGAACCTGGGTTCTCAAATCCACAGACCTAATTGGTACCACTGTACCTTACAAAATGAATCAAACATATTTGTAATTGCCAATCTATTGGTGTGTATTTAAATAAGATCTGCAATTGCGGAGACAAACAATTTTCTTTCAAAATCAATTAAAATTGGGACATATGCAAAATTTTGTAACGTAGTCATTGATGTGTATGTTAGTGGGATCTGCAAATGCAGATTATGAGAATCCTGCTAGAACAACACAGCAGGAATGGCAACTTGAAGATATCTGTCCTGTCTAAAATTTAATAATTTCTTTGGCGAAATACCACTAGACATTTTCGCGAGTTATGAACCAGCAGCATTCGAAATATAACGAATAAAGCTTCCAGTCGTCCTGCTAAATATTCCTGATATAGCTTTGAGAACAGAGCTTTTTATTCGTAAAGTAAACCTCTGTTTGTGTGGAAAACTGTAAATAATCACTATAAATGTGTCAATGACTTGGACATAGATGCACCAGGCAACGTTGTCGGATCACCCGGGTGACACTTCAGCTGATTGATTGCAGGAGGACTTGGCAACGTCGCAGAAAGCGGATATGCAGCAGGTTTGCACACCATGCTAAGATACGAATTCTTGTTTTTTAAATAATTTTCTAAATAAATAAATATATCATCACGCCTTTTATCCATAACTGGGTGTGGAACTCTGCCTAAGCAGATATCGGTAAGTGATATATTGTGTGGTTACCAGCCATCAAATCACGGCCCCCAAAGATCTTAGTAGAGGGAGATTTAAATTGGTGAAAATTGTTTGTCGTCTGTGGGAATAATTTTCAGAAATCTACAATTGCAGAACTGGTATATAAGAAAAGAAAGAGGCAAATATTTCATCTGGATTTAGTCTCGCTGGTGACGTGATAGCGCTACCACTGTGCTATAACTATAGCATATAGTGCAATTTAAATTCGGCTGTACTTGTACTTTTTAAATATAAATTGAACTCAGCAGGATTTGAATTGCTCTCGCGGAAAGTAAAAGCACGACCACTATGCTACAACCGATTAAAATAATAAACATTTATTTAATTTTAGTTACAGTATATATACAGCATATATTTTGTAGATATGTCAATTAACTTTGAATTGCAGTTAATCTCATTATTTTATTGCAACAATTTAGAGAATTTATCTAAAATTAAAACAGGGTTCGTAAATATCATGATATTTATAATAAATATCAAAATATCTGATATATAGGATATATATCAGATAAATATCACTTTTTGGATATTTATTTTTTAATTTTAGTTTTTGTACACATTTAGAAAAACTGAAAAATTCGAAAAATTTCACTTCTTCGGAGGCTATATCTCAAAAACTAAACAAGATATGGAAATGCGCTCAACGGCGTTGAATTCCCCGTGTCCGAATTGACTTATAAGCAAATTTTCATACAATTTTAAGCAATTTAATATTTTTAATTATTTTCTAAGGTTTTTTCAGATTTTAATTCAATTTTACCAAAAATCCTTAATCGTAGGATTATTAAAACGAAAATTTACATACATATGTATTTTGACCCACTGAATCCAGTGGTGCAATCTTCAAATGCATATGACTCCTGGTTTTCGAGAAAATGTTAAAAAACCGCTTTTTGCGATTTTTTAGCGTAAAATTGAAAAAAAATAAAAATCGCTGAAACTATGTTTATAAGTTAACTGAAGCACGAGAAAATTAATGCCGTTGAGCGCGTTTTCATATCACATTTAGTTTTCGAGATATAGCCTCGGAAAAGTAGAAAAACTGAAAAATACGAAAAATTTCACTTCTCCGGAGGCTATATCTCAAAAACTATTTGATATTTTTATATAATGGATATATATCATTGCAAAAATATGACGATATATATCAAAATAAATATCATGATATATATCGATCGATATATATCTTCGAACCCTGAATTAAAATAATGACTATCAAAATTTCTACCCAAATATAATATAATATAAAAGAAGATTAATAGTATTTTTACCCCAATTCAGAAGTTTCAACAGTTTATTTCAACATATTAATAAAAATATGGGGTAGGTGGCTCAGTGGTATCGAGTCGGCCTGTGGATCTTGAGAATCCTGGTTCGATCCCCACAGACGACAAACAATTTTCACCAATTTATATCTACCCCTGTGGCTCCCCCTCCACTAATATCTTTGAGGGCCGTGATTTGACGGCTGGTAACCACACTTCACGCCAAAAAATATATCACTTACCGAGATCTGCTTAGGCAGAGTACGACACTCAGTAATGGGTAAAAGGCGTGATGATATATTTATTTATTTTTTTATATTAATAAAAATAAAAACTATCTTCCTCTACATATTATTATCAATAATTGAAATATGCACATATTTTAAAAACAAAATATATAAAATTTGAAATAAACTAGAAATAGTTTTATTTTCAAGTTTCTTAAAGGCGTTATAAGCGGTAATACCACATCTCAATGAATATACCATTTATTGGTATTATTATATTTTTATTTATTGTTATTCGGCGGAAAATTTTAATACAAATTTGTAAGTTATAAAGGGGCCGATCTTTGCCGATCCTTCTCGAGTAAATCCAACACCTTTATGATCCAAGTAAAAATATCGATCTTCAATAAATGAAGCACAGTGATGCCAAATTTAAACGGTATTCATACAAAAAACACTAATAACATTTAATTCCTGGTAATTACTTGTGCTAGGAGGGAGGAGGGGGTAAACGACAAGGGTAGGTCGCCGCGTCAAAAACGTTATATGTAAAAAAAAATAAAACGGAAATAGGTACATAGAAAGGGTTTCCGCTTTAGAAAAGCGTACACAGACTTTTAACTTTAACTTTGATCATGGAAAAGTATCAACCGAAAATGAAATTGAATTTTTTGAAACTTAATTATTAACAAAATATAAAAGAATTATTACGCATTTGTTTTAGCCTTTACACCGTACAGGACCTGAATTTTTTAAAACCCGGTCTTGGAAAAGATAAAATGGTAGCTTTAAGATTACATATTAGGGTCATTTAAAATAACGTACAACAAAATACATGTCTATATTTTATAATTATGAATGTAATTCAAAACTTTTGTGAAACCAAATATGAACTAAAGTTTCCATATATTTATTTGAAATATTTTAGTTATAATAACAAAAGTTATTATGACTATAATATTAGCGTATATAAATAACTAAAATATGATGCTGTGTTATATTTTAAATTAACTGTAGTATAGCTCATTTTCATTTGTTCTCATTTTATGATTATTTATTGTTCGTGCCAGATTTAATATGCAGATGCGCATATATAAAAATGTAACGAATTTTAATCAATACTAACTCTAAATTAATAGCATAGGAATCAAGTTTTGATCGCTTTATTCTATAATATATTACAATTATTATACAATAGTTAATAATCTTATACAATAGTTAATAATCTTATACAATAGTTAATAATCCTTTTTGTTCGTTTATTCATCTTGTAGAACATTTTTTCTAGCTTGCATCATTTTCTCCCGAGCTCTCCTGAAAGCTATAATCACCTCGGTAACGCTTTTTACCAAAGAGGTTGCGTTCAGACGACCCAGTGCACCTGTACCACCTTCAAAGGGTTCGTTCTGTTCACCAGGCACATTTAAAGCTTTTGATTGGTGCAGAATGTTCAAGCGAATTGAAAGAGAACCAGTTCCTATTGTTGGTACTCCGTATTTGTTTAGAGTTGGGCCCTAAAATTGCATATTTATTTATTTATTTACTTCATGTTATGTTCCATTAAATTGGGTAACACGAACCATTGAAATATTCATTAGATTTGTTTACATTTATAAGCTCGTCTTATGTTTCGTTCACGCAAAAAATCATCCATTTATTTCCAGGAATCCTAACTTATCCAAACAAAATCTTTAGATTCATCCACAAATCAAACTGATTTCATCCATATTCCTATCATACAATCTTGTCTCACCTTTCATTCATATCACAAACCTTCAATTACAATCATCCATTTATTCCTTAAGAATCTAGACGCAATCTGTCACCTTAAATTCACCACAAAATCTTTAGATTCATCCAGAAATCAAATTGATTTCATCCATATTCCTTTCATACAATCTTGTCTCACCTTTCATTCATGTTACAAACCTTCAGTTACAATCATCCATTTATTCCTTAAAAATCTAGACGCAATTTGTCACCTTAAAATTCACCATTAAATCTTTAAATTCATCCAGAAATCAAAGTGATTTCATTCATATTCCTATCATACAATCTTGTCTCACCTTTCATTCATATCACAAACCTTCAATTACAATCATCCATTTATTCCTTAAGAATCTAGACGCAATCTGTCACCTTAAATTCATCACAAAATCTTTAGATTCATCCAGAAATCAAACTGATTTCATCCATATTCCTTTCATACAATCTTGTCTCACCTTTCATTCATGTTACAAACCTTCAGTTACAATCATCCATTTATTCCTTAAAAATCTAGACGCAATTTGTCACCTTAAAATTCACCATTAAATCTTTAAATTCATCCAGAAATCAAAGTGATTTCATTCATATTCCTTTCATACAATCTTGTCTCACCTTTCATTCATGTAATAAATTTTCAATTACAATCATCCATTTATTCCTTAAGAATCTAGACGCAATCTGTCACCTTAAAATTCACCACAAAATCCTTAGATTCATCCAGAAATCAAACTGATTTCATCCATATTCTTTTCATACAATCTTGTCTCACCTTTCATTCATGTAATAAACTTTCAATTACAATCATCCATTTATTCCTTAAGAATCTAGACGCAATTTGTCACCTTAAATTCACCACAAAATCCTTAGATTCATCCAGAAATCAAACTGATTTCGTCCATATTCCTTTCATACAATCTTCACTCTTCTTTCATTCACGTAATAAACTTTCAATTACAATTATCCATTTATTCCTTAAGAATCTAGACGCAATTTGTCACCTTAAAATTCACCACAAAATCTTTAAATTCATCCCGAAATCAAACTGATTTCATCCATATTCCTTTCATACAATCTTGTCTCACCTTTCATTCATGTAATAAATTTTCAATTACAATCATCCATTTATTCCTTAAGAATCTAGGCGCAATTTGTCACCTTAAATTCACCACAAAACCCTTAGATTCATCCACAAATCAAACTGATTTCATCCATATTCCTTTCATACAATCTTGTCTCACCTTTCATTCACGTAATAAACCTTCAGTTTACAATCATCCATTTATTCCTTAAGAATCTGGACGCAATCTGTCACCTTAAATTCCCCACAAAATCTTTAGATTCATCCAGAAATCAAATTGATTTCATCCATATTCCTTTCATACAATCTTCACTCACCTTTCATTCACGTAATAAACCTTCAGTTTACAATCATCCATTTATTCCTTAAGAATCTGGACGCAATCTGTCACCTTAAATTCCCCACAAAATCTTTAGATTCATCCAGAAATCAAATTGATTTCATCCATATTCCTTTCATACAATCTTCACTCACCTTTCATTCACGTAATAAACCTTCAGTTTACAATCATCCATTTATTCCTTAAGAATCTGGACGCAATCTGTCACCTTAAATTCCCCACAAAATCTTTAAATTCATCCAAAAATCAAACTGATTTCATCCATATTCCTTTCATACAATCTTGTCTCACCTTTAATTCACGTTATAAACCTTCAATTACAATTATCCATCTATTCACATACAATATTTCACCCTAAATTTCACCAAAACACATTTTAACCCTTAGTATTCTTTTAAGAACAATATCTATTTAGCTACCTTTTGTTCCTTAGGAACAGAAATCCAAGTAACGTCATCAATATTGAAATAGTCGCCAATAAAGAACCTACGGAGTTGTCCTGCAGGTCCTGAAGGACAAATCCTCATGCACTGAAGTTCATATTCATGTTTTCCGGGGACAAATACCGGAAGAGTACGGTAAGCATACCCTTCAGTCCGGAATCTTTGCCATATATCCCGAGATATTACTTGAAAATATATTACAGGGCATTGCGGTATTTCTAGAATTAGTGATAAATAGAATTAAAATTAATCTTAAGAGCTTTTTGTTTACCGTCGTCTTCAAGATTATATTCTAAACATAGATCAAAATAATATCCAAAATTCGCCCAGCTATTTTGTCCCTTTGTTCTACATGATTGTGTTGTCCCAAATAATGAATTTTCATCTGTACAACTCCAATTTTCAGGTAAATCAATTGTGTATTGAATGTATATATTATCATACTCAAAATTCTTTGCTGTTAAAATTTCGCAAAATATAAAGAAACGTAAAACGTTTCTTTGGGGCATAGAAAATTCACATCCTGATAATTGTATTTTCATATCTTGTTTTCTTTTGTTGATCTGCAAATTTTCAACTCGGAAAATTGAACTTATTTAATATTATGGACGTACCTTTCGTAATATATTATTTTCTTCTTCAATAATTTCAATTTTCTTTACTTCTGATACATTTTCTATGCTGTATTCATAATACAGTTTTCCTCCTACATCAATTTCTAATTGATAAGTGTTATTTTCATGCCCGGAAAAGTCTGGATACATCCATAGTAATTTATTCTTTTCATCATAATTTATTCTACACAAAATGTGTTCAGATTTTATCCAAATATTTGAACAAGGTTCGCTAAAAATTGGTCCTATGTTAATGTATGAATCAGGGGTAAAATTTGCTGATACGGACCTGTCTCCGAGATCTGCCATGACGTACATTGTTTCATAAGAGTTTGCAGTAAATGGATTTGATATGCTGTTGTTTAAAAACTTGTTTATTTCATAGTTAGAACTGATGATTTTTCCGCTGTCCTTGATGTTTTTTCTAATGTTTAATTTTGACATTTCTTTGTGTAAATTAGACATCTTGCTGTTTACTTCCGTAGTTACTGACTGTAAAAAGTATTTTTGGGAAAGAGGGATATTTCTATTACTTATTTTACCAGAAAATAAAGCAAGAAAATTATTTTATTGTTTGAATTATTAGCAAGTAATAGTCAATTTCAATTAATTTCTTAAATTTGTGGTTCAATTTCAAATAAAATAAATAAATATATCATCACGCCTTTTACCCATTACTGGGTGTGGCACTCTGCTTAAGCAGATTTCAGTAAGTGATATATTTTTCGCGTGAAGTGCGGTTACCAGCCGTTAAATCACGGCCTCCAAAGATATTAGTGGAGGGGGAGCCACAGGGGTAGATTTAAATTGGTGAAAGTTGTTTGTCGCCTGTGGGAATCGAACCAGGGTTCTCAAGATCCACAGGTCGACTCGATACCACTGAGCCACCTACCCCAGAAAATAAAGCAAGAAAATTATTTTATTTGAATTATTAAAAAGTAATAGTCAATTTTAATTAATTTCTTAAATTTGTGGTTCAATTTCCACAGTTAAAATTAGCCTCTTTCGGAGCTGGTAACGTGCATAATTATATCACTTATCGAGATCTGCTACCACAGAGTACCAAACCCCAGTAATAGGTAAAAGGAGTAATGATATATTTATTTATATTTTATTTTGAAACGAGTATCGTGTGTCAGGATGAGAATGTTGACGGGTTCGTGCTACCCCATTTAATGGGATATAGCGTGATGTTATGTATGTATGTGTATGTAATAGACACTTTTCTTTAGTTTCTGTAAGTGTCTATTTTTTTTTAATGTAATTTATGTGTTTACCTCCTCATTGGGGTAAAAATCATCGCCTTGAATATAGCTAAACAATCTCCCAAAATTTTCAGTTTCAGAAGCTTTCATAATAATTTCATGATAATGTTGTTCAAGTTCTGTGTAACAGTTACTTTTCTTCGCATAAAATTCAGCTTCAGCACGACTGAAAACTTTCTCCTGCCAACAAAATGTTTTCGTTTCTTTTTCATTTGTGTTTAAATCAATATCTTCGTTTGAGTTGGCCATGGATGAATGAAGCTTTTTTAGTTTTACGCTGTCAAAAAGTTTTATTTATTTGTTTTAAGATAAAATTCAATTGATTTGAGGGTTTATGACGTCATATATTTATAGTATTAGTGGGAAAAATTCAAATAAGTTCAAATATATATTACTTGTATTTTGAACAAATAAAATTAATCCAATGGAACTACAATAATTTGGTTGGTATATTTATGATGAAAATATGAATTGTATGACGTCACTTGCCCTTAAAATTAGCGGGAAATTTAAAATTAAAATAAGTTTTAACTAAAATAACACAAGCGTATCAATGAATACAAAATGTAAGATAGCGTTTCTCCGCTATACTTTCAGTAGAGTTTCGGACGCGCTGATTTTACCGTAACAAAAACAGTTTGAGGGTCACTATTCATTATTACTGTACAGTCCCATCTGTCGGAAAATATTCGAATTTTCTTTGATTCAGGGATATTCAAAGTACAAAGTTATAAAATATAATTTAATAAATAGAAACTATTGATTCTGTATAAAATTTGTAATGCATTGTCGCATGAAATGTCAGATAAAAAATAAAAAGCAATTTAAATAATTATGTTTGAGCTGATAAGCGTGTTGCTATGGAAACTCTAGCTGTCAACACTGAATTTTGGACAATCTTGAGCTATTAGAAATATTCGTTTTTACCTTATTTTGAAGTTTTTGATAGTATCCGGGCATTTGTAAATACCAGACCTCATTTTTAATATACCATCACTCATTTTTAGATAGTTTAAAATATTTTTTATAGATTTTTTTGATATTTGTTTAAGAGGACACGTATAATGTTAATGTTCATATCTCGTGTTTACAATGATTCACAGTCCAATAGAAAATGACAGAACGGGAAAAATATGTAACCTAAAAGTTGGTGAATTCGGGGTGTACTCGGGGATGAATGCAATGTGATATTCTCGATAAATATTCATCATAAACATTCATTATTTTTGCTGCTAATAATACTAACTTTCTTGTGAGTTATTAGCATAAAAATATATTTGTTAATTTTAATAATTTTATATAAATATTTGAGTTTATTTAACTTAGATTGATAAGATACTATTTATATAAGAAAATATTGTATGTTAATAATTTGTTATTTGTTTCAGATGCTTTGAAGCTAGTTAATTATTAAAATGGCTAATCAACAACAGCAACGAAGGGTTGAAGAAGGCGTTGAATTGCCCATACAGGGTGATCATTGGAGAGATGTTTTCAATAAGGTAATTTTAGGGTAAAAAATCTACATTTTTGTATCTTATATTCATAACATTTGTCTCTAAAATAACAAGAGAAAATGTATCCTCAATCTTTTAAAACCATCTAGCCATTGATTAAACTTGTTCTACTATAATGTATATGATTTTCAAAAGATATTGATGTCAAAGTATTTAAAAATATTATAAAGTAAATTGTTGAAACGTTCAAATAAACATAATTTTGTTTTCTAAATGTAACCGTTGTAAAAACATCCGCCCATTGCCTAATCCGTTTAACTAAGTATAACATATAGTAGTTTCAAAAGATCTTGTTATCACTAATTTCAAAAATAATTGTGAAATAAAATTAGGGAAAATTATATTTTGTTTCCAAATTTATGCTTCGAGTTCTTAAATCATTTAGACCTTGTCTAAATTAATTCTACTAACTATAACATATAGGATATTCAAAAGATTTAGACATATTTTTAATATAAGATTTTTTAATATTATTCTAAATAAAAGTGATATAATATTTTCTTTTTTGTATCTTTCTTCTTGTAATTTGCATGAAAATGTTTAATAGCTATAAAGATAACAAATGTGTCAACATCTTTTGAAATTCTTAAATAAATAATTATTTATATACATAATTATTATTTTAAATTGTTTAAAATAATTGGATTATATTTTAAACATTAAAATGAATTATATATTATATATTAAGTAAATGAGTTTGTATACTTGGGGAATGTGTTTTCGAGGGATGGACGTATTGATCGAGAGATTGAAAGAAGAGTATCTGCTGGATGTAAGATATTGGGTGCTCTGGGAACCTTTACTCGGAACGTGAATGTATCCAGAGATGCTCGATTGAGTGTTTATAATGGTGTGTTAGTGCCTACGTTGATGTATGGTAGTGAATGTTGGGTATGGATGAAGAAACATGAACGGCGTATAACTGCTGTGGAAATGAGGTATTTGCGGGGTGTGTGTGGATATACTAGAAGAGATCGTGTCCGGAATACATTGGTGTATGATGAATGTGAGATTGGGAAGAATGTTGTAAGAAGAGTGGGAATAAGTCAGTTGAGATGGTTTGGTCATGTAGAACGTATGTCGAATGACAGATTGGTGAAACAGGTGTATGTTGGTGAAATTGAGGGTGAAAGTTTGCGTGGACGGCCTAGGAACAAATGGATGAATATGATTGAAGGGTTGCTGCGTGAGCGAAAGATTCTGAGCGTGAAGAATAAACGAGCTTGTATGAAAACAATTATGAATGTGGTTGAAGCAAAAGTGGTGTGTCAGGATAGAAATTAATTGCGGGATAAATATGATGAATGAAGACAAGCGTATGATTCTTGATTTGAGATTCAGTGGTTAGATGTTTCGAGTGTTTACCTGCAATTGTGTGGAGACCATCTTCAGAAACAAGCGCAGTGTACACTAGCGAATGGATGAATGTTTGTTGTGTGTTGATGGATTTTGGTTGTGAGAAAAGAAAGAGTTTGTATGGAGGAAGTGTTAATGTGGTCGAATCGAGTATCGTGTGTCAGGATGAGAATGTTGACGGGTTCGTGCTACCCCATTTAATGGGATATAGCGTGATGTTATGTATGTATGTATGTAAGTAATGGAATCATCTTCTGCTTTATGAAAAACAGAATGACATTATAAATGTCAAATTTGTTTTTATATAGCTACAGCTTAACAAATGCATAGCAACAAGATGGCTACGATGATACCAATAACATTGAAAATAATCAGAAAATTAATATTTGTTAAATTCATTGCAGCGGCAATAAATGTTCTACTTTTTTGTCAAATAACTATTCTTTCTAGGATATAAAAGTATCACTTTTTCTTTTAACTAAGGGAAGAAAATTTTACATTTTGTCAGGGCCGTAATAAAACACATTTATAATTTTAAAACCTACTTTTAATTCAAATTATGTTTGATTTAAAATAACCGAATCGTGATTATATTTAAACAAAGTGTATTTTAATTTGAAAACTACAAAATAATTTTTTTCTAGTATGACAGAAACAGAGATGGCAAACTGGATATCCACGAGCTAAAAGAAATCATCAACAGCCGTGAATATGAACATGATATCCCCGAGCAGGTCGTTGAACGAATACTTCTCATGTCGGATACCGACAGAAACGGATACCTAGATTACCAGGAGTTTGTGCGGATGATCCACAACCCGATTTTGGAATCAATTTTTGGCCATTTTGTACAAAGATATATACACGCTGTCATCCCTAGACGGAAACATGCCGGTACGACAATATTCAATAATTATATCACAAGTGCAAGGCAAATACCTGAATATTTTCTCGAGTGCATGAACGTGCACGAGCGAAAATATTCTGATTGTATTTGACTTGCACGAGTGGTATATTGGTAGAATATTTCCCGAGAAAAAGTTCACATTCGATATTGTAAAATATTTTTATTATAATTTAATATTTATTTAAACGTCAGTTGTCAGATCTTTAACACTTGATAAACGTCCAATGCAATTTTAGATAAAAAATATATATTTACGAGTATCAAGTGGTGTAAGCAATAAAACAATTTTCTTAGAAACGTTATTAAACAAATGTAAATTTTTCATTAGTGTTGTCAAATTGACATATTCGAGTATTGCACTTGTGCAAATACCCGGATATTGCACTTGTGCAAAATATTCACTGATATTCGATTGTGATTGGTCGAAATTAAACAAATACTGTAACCTGATTGGTTGAAATTTTTCGAGTGAAATATTCAATTGCATTAATTTAGCATTTAGTTATAGTTGTTATCTTGTATCATGTTCTTTTACATTTACTTAAGGCCGGCGTTTCTGGGCTGTAGGAACACGAACAGATGAACCAGATGGTCAGTATGAAGACGAGTACTCCTGGTGTCCTCCTCCTGTTTGGATGCTGTTGATTAGTCTGTTGGAGATCGCGTTATTCTGTGTAGATGCTGCTGTAGCTTCCACGTACCTGACAAATGGGCCAGTAGCCACGGCGATGATCTATGACCCTCATAGAAGATACGAGGCTTGGAGATATTTTAGCTACATGTTTGTTCATGTTGGGTACGATATTTATGTTAAGAAAAATATATATTTGTTGTTGCGTGAGCGAAAGATTCCGAGCGTGAAGAATAAACGAGCTTGTATGAAAAGAATTATGAATGTGGTTGAAGCAAAAGTGGTATGTCAGGATAGGAATTAATTGCGGGATAAATATGATGAATAAGGACAAGCGTATGATTCTTGATTTTAGATTCATTGGTTAGATGTTTCGAGTGTTTACCTGCAATTATGTGGAGTTCACCTTCTTATATTTGCAATTGTGTGGAATTCAGTTTCAAAAACAAGCGCAGGAAGATACTCCCTTCCTTCCTCATCATTTTTTTCTTCATTTTCAGTTTTTACTATACAGTGTGTAACTGCAAATGTGTTAAATGTATTTTTAAACAAGCGCAGGTGATGCTGCCTTCATTTCTTGATAGATTCGTTGTTAGAGAAGTGAGTGTTAGTGAAGATTTACGAAACAGGTGTACAGGAGCGAACGGATGGATTTTAATTGTGAGAAAAGAAAGAGTTCGTATGGAGGAAGTGTTAATGTGGTTGAAACGAGTATCGTGTGTCAGGATGAGAATGTTGACGGGTTCGTGCTACCCCATTGAATGGGATATAGCGTGAAGTTATGTTTGTATGTATGTATGTTATTTCAAGTAGTTTTCTTTCAAATTGTTTAGAAAGGTTTGCCAACAGAAAATTAGTATGAAAATTGTACGACAGTAATTAACAGCCAATAGAAATATTGTATTCGTTACTTGACTTACATAAGCAAAATTAATAAGTGGAAATCTTTCATGTCAAACCGTCAGTTTGACATTTAAAAATTGTTTTCTATTGTCAATTTTATTTATTGTTGCTATGTATATATTTTCGTTTTGGTGTCGTTAGGATTGAATCTACCCTCGAGCATTAATTCATATCCGGGACTTTTCTACCGTACATTTCAACAACGTAATTAGTAATTAATATTTTGTTGGAATGTACTAAAAAAAAAACCGGAAAGAATCAAAGCTTTTCGAGATATTATATTATATTATTTTAGTCCTCTTCACCTGGTGGTGAACCTCGCCGTGCAAATCCTACTTGGAGTACCTCTAGAGATGGTACACAGAGGCTGGCGTGTACTCATCATCTATTTCGCTGGAGTTCTCGCAGGATCACTAGGTACTTCCATCACAGATCCAGCGGTGATGCTAGCTGGAGCTAGTGGTGGAGTATACGCCTTGATTACTGCACATATTGCTTCAGTTATTATTGTAAGTATTCGCTGAAGAGTGGAACGTATGTCGAATTAAACTTTGATGCAATTGAGAATGAGAAATTGTGTGGGCAATCAAGACATATATTGTTAACTGAATGAAAAATGCGAGAAGATTGTATGAAACGTAATATGAACATGGATGAAGGTGAATTTATGTTACGCTGTACAACAGGAATTAAATCCCAATTACAGTACAGGGGTTCGCACTCACCGAGCCGCAGTGTGCTAGTTCATATAATTTTAGCTTGAGTGAGATTCGAACTAGGGATCTCCGGATTCGAATTCCGTGTCGCTATCCACACCACCGTACTACGGGTTTAAGAATTTAGTGGTGAGAGATTGCATGAACGACATAAGAATAAATTGATGAACATTATTAAATATTTGTAAGTTGAGACGAATGAATGTGAATTAAATGCAATTTGTCGAAGATTAATTGCAAGATGAATCTAAGGATTTAGTGGTGAAATTGAGGGTGAAAGATTGGGGGAACGACAAACTTAACACTTAAAAATAGGAAAAAATTACACTATTTTCTATAAAATTACGAAAGAACAACCAGAATAACTTAAAAGTTAAACAGTACAGTATATCTTCCAGGGAATATTAAAATAGATCACCAGTATTACATGAATGAAAACAATTTAAAATAATTAAATTAAATTAAAAAACACTAGGTTAGTTTCAAATAATGTAAAGTTTATTTTACAATACGTATTTCGGTCGACTAGACCATCATCAGGTGAACAAGATATCATATCTTGTAGTGCAGTAAAATGCATGATGATATATTTTTATTTATTTATTTAAAATTGTTTGTGAGCCGTGGAGATCGAACCAGGGTTCTTAAGATCCAGAAGCCGACTCGATACCATACCCCATTGAAGTCAGATTTATAAAAGATTAATTTTAGGATTTAGTGAGTGAAGGTATCTTGTGGGACAAGTTTGTATAAAAGGAATTATGAATTTAAATGAGAATTCACCACACGTCACTGTCAACCAATAGGATCACGAATTTGTTTGAAAATGAACCAATGAAATGTACATTTCGTCGGAAATTCATCACTAGTGCAATTGATATCGGAAATACCACTGTTAATAATATCCTTGGTTACGAATAAAATAAATGATATTTTCATAAACGTCAATTCTACATTTTTTCAGTGTACATTTAATATTCAAAATTTTCATCACTGTAATATCTAATTAGTAATGTGCAAATAAATACCTAACTATTTTTGTTAATTAACTCTTGTTTGGTAAATTCTCAAGCCGAATATAACTCGTAGTATGAAAATTGACAGATAATATTTTGACATAAATATATATTCGTTGTTACGGAAATAGGAAACACAACTCATAATTTATGTCAAAATATTGTCAGCAATTTTCATACTACTTGTTATATTATATATGAAAATACATGTCAGTATGAATCTAAGAATTAATGGATGGATTGTTGTGGATGAAACCAGATTTATTGAAACTTAAGATGAGAGTTTTAATGTCTTCGTTCTGTAGAATTGGCGCGAGATGCAATTTGCTCTCCTACAACTAATCATCTTTATCATCATCACCGCAGTGGATCTCGGAACAGCCATCTACAACCGCTACTACCTAGGGAAAGTTGAACACATCGGTTACGCTGCTCATTTAGCTGGTGCTGTAGCAGGGCTTCTTGTAGGTGTCTTCGTACTCAAGAACCTGGAGGTCAACTCCTACGAGAAGAAACTTTGGTGGGTGTCTTTAGTGACTTTCTTGGCTTTGATAATGACGGCGGTTATTTGGAATGTAGCCTACTCGTCGTATTTTCCAAATCCGAAATAAAGAGGTGCGATCGGGTATTTTTGATGTTATACGTTTATATATAAAACTAAATTTTACTTGAAGAATTTTTCTAGAAAATTACTTTAAAAGGTTTGATAATGTTTTCTATTGTAGGAACTATATTTTTCAGAAAGCTTATTTACAAGATCTGGTTAATAGATCTAAAATGTGTTCGCTCTAAAATTCTATCTCTAAAAAGTATTAATTAATTTTAGGATTTTTTCCTAATAAATTAATAGCTTAAACTTTAATGGGATCCTCCATAATTAATAATTAGACTAGACTTAAAACCATCCTACTAGAGACAATCAAAGTTTGAATTTTTAATGCCAATAAGTTTGATATCAGAGCATTGCAATCTTTCTTTAACCATCTCTAATCTAATAATGTTTTCTATCGTCGTCAAACAGTGTTTTAAATAAATATTTAATATATACCGGGAGTTTTTTTTATCTGCAAACATAGGGATATGCCATTACCATAGTTACAGTTACAAAGTTTGACAGCAATGCATTAGAGCGTTTATTATAAAAGTAAACATAGGGAAAATAACAATAAAATGTGCAGTTTATTAGGATCTGCTATTGCAGAACTGCCATGGCCAAGAATGACCAGAATTTTGACATATAAACATGCAGATGTGAATTTCTGGTTGAATCAGTTAAAAAAGTCAAAATTATTATTATATGGTTCTATATAGTTAAAAGCACGAGAAATACACTCGTTCAAACCGCGTTTCAATATCTCTTTTAGTTTTTGAGTTACAGCGATTTTTGACTTTTTTTAAAGCTCAACTTTGGAAGCCCATAACTCAAAAACTAAAAGAGATATTGAAATGCGGTTTGAACGAGTGTATTTCTCATGCGCTACTTAACTTGTACATGTATTTTGAAAATTTTTCAATTTTTCAATTTTCTTCGAAATTTTCTTTTGTCGATATTTCAAAAAGTTGAAGAGATAATGTAAATATGAAAATACCAGTGAATTCCTCGCGTGAAAATACATAGGTATGCAAATTTTCAGAAGAAAATTCGAACGGATACATTTTTTATTACAAAAAATCGAAAATGGCCGTTTTTTAAAAATTTCTTAAGGGGTACCCCTTGGTGTTTTTACGGATTTTAGCCATTTTTCGTTTTTTTGTAATAAAAAATTTATCCGTGCGAATTTTATTGTGAAAATTTGCATACTTATGTATTTTCACGCCAGAAATTCACTGGTGTTTTCAGATTTTCATTATCTTTTCAAGTTTTTGAAATATTGAGGATGAAAAATTTTGAAAAAATTGAAAAATTGAAATTTTTTCAAAATATCTGTACAAGTTAAGTAGCGCACGAGAAATACACTCGTTCAAACCGCATTTCAATATCTCTTTTAGTTTTTGAGTTATGGGCTTTCAAAGTTGAGCTTAAAAAAAAAGGCAAAAATCGCTGTAACTCAAAAACTAAAAAAGATATGAAGATGCGCCTTGCGCCATTCGATTTCTCGTGGTCTGAATTATATAGAACCACATTTTAATAATTTTCGATTTTTGAACTGGTTCAACCAAAAATTCTCATTATTTGTATGTACGAGCTCTTAAACGAAGAATTTGCGAACAAACCTCTACACAAAAGAACTTTTGGATTGTTTTGAGGTTCTAAATTTATACCTAACGTTTAGTTAATGTAATTTAAAGTAATTCAAATTCATTTAATTTGTTTAAACTTAAAATGTTTCTTTTAGACTACAGACTATTACACTTCAATGCATTGCTGAAAATATTATTTTCCCTATGTTTACTTTTAAAATAAACGCTCTAAAGTATTGCTGTCAAACTTTTTAACTGCAACTATGGTAATGATATATCCCTATGTTTACTGATAAGAAAAACTCCCGGTATTATTTCTTAATTATTTAATACGTTACTAAGATAAAATGGTTGTTAAAAACTGTCTAGTTCGAAACTTTGGTTATGTTTACACAAATCAGTGAAGGGAAAGTCAAACTAAATCGTACCAGTAGTAAACAAAGCTTTGAATAAGATAATCTTACAGTTTATTTAGTTTTTCTTTGTGAAATCACTGATAGCAATGCATTTGCCACGAAAGTTATTTAAACTTCATTTATATATATATATATATATATATATTTTTCTAAATGAAAAAATAGATCATATATGTGATTACAAAATTATGTGAGCTCTGTGGTGTTTGATATTTACATTGTCTTAAATCTGACGTCAAACTATTTAAAAAATAATAATAACGGCCTAATAAATATCAATTAAAAGTTTCTAGAACTTAATATTGTATTCAATTAAAATAAATTTTCATAAGGGGGTCCCTATTAATCTTAACTGAAATGCCTTAAATGCCAGCAACTATTATATTTTCCTGCCAAAACTTTATTTACATATTAATTATTATATTTCATCCAAGTTAAAATTAGTACAACATAATATAATATTTTCAAATTACTTTGAACATCTGCCTATTTATATTTTCTGCTGTCAAACGTTTCTAAATTAGTTTAGAAAAAAATTGTTCAAATAAAAAACATGGAGAACAAGATTATCCATAAATTTTATTTGAAATTTTTTTCTGTAAAATAATTCATTAAGCTTTTACAGCGATAAATAACTGGAGATTTCAACGTTGCGTTAAGCGACAAACTTTTTACCTTATTTTACATTTAATTTAATAATTAATATATGCGTTACATTAAATCTATGAAAAAATGCATACTTATGCAGAAAATTATGCTGAAGACGATGCTGAAATCGAGAAAACCGCATTTAAAATAGAATTTGAAAAAATTATAATGCCTGATTTATAGTATTGTTTAGATAATATATTATTTTTCGACATTCAAATGGATTGCTAGAATGAACTTTAATTAAGAATGACTAACTTTAGTTTTACTGTCATTTGTTTCTAAACTAATTTAGAAAGAAATATCGAAATTTTTGACAGTATCATTTATTCTAGCTCTCCAATATTTTTAGTTATCTATACGTTAGAAATATACGATAAAATATTTATTATATTCTATTAGAATGTACTAATAAATATATTTTTATATTTATATTTTCATATTAAATATATATTATAGTGCAACAATGCATACAGTTAATTAGACATAGATATATTATATTTTATATTTGAATGCAGCACCAAATGATTGAAAAATAAATAAATAATTAATTATTTTCAAGGAAATTATTGTTTTTTTTCTTATCCATATTTATATTTCTCCTAATTGTTATAGTGAAGTAATTCTCGATAATAAACAAATTTATTTTTAGTTGTTTATTAATCTAATGCCGCTTTTATTTTGCAATCTAAACACTTACTAAAAGCGGATATATATCATTAAATAAACATTGATAGTTCAATATCTAATCTCTCTAAACAAGTGAATAGCGATAAAGTTGTCATACTTAATAAAATATTTCATGATGAATCAGAATCTTGATTGTACCAGTGATATATTTACAAGTATTTAAGTTGAAAATCGTGTTAAATTAGAAAAATGTCTTCAGATCCAGAAATACAAATTCAAAATGAAGAAAGGGTGGAATTAATGACACAGAGGAGTGTAGTTTCATCAGAACAGGTCCGTATTTAGATATATTTATTATAGATTTACTTTGTATGCATCCAGCCAACTGTCAGTGTTTGAGATTTTAAAATTCTTTTCTTTAAATCGCTGTAACTCAAAAACAAAGAAAGATAATTTAATTCTGATTAAATATTTAATTCTTCAAGCTTATGTCTACCGGGTGTCTAATTTTTTCCGAACATAGGAAATTCATTGTTAAAATTTTGATTTAGCGATATCTCTTTACCTATTAATTTTAGAACAAAATTGTACTCAAGAAAAATGTTCAGAATGAAAAACTGCATCCATAGAGTATAAGTTTGTTGTTCAATTGTTTCTTATGTCTGAGTTAGAAGCAAAAGAAAATACACGTTTTAAAGCAATTATCAGAGTGCCATGAGAAATAAAATAATAATTTGTTTGTTGTGTCTGACATTATTTGACATATTGGACCAGAATTGGAAGCTTACTCTAATTTATTTATTCGAGCTTTTAATTTAATAATAAAATTAATTATAGTAACTATTATTTTCTTTTTTTTATATAATCTAGACAAATAAATACCTATTATTAAGTTATCTAATTTGTTTTATTTCTCATGGCAGTCTAATAATTGCTTTAAAGCGTGTATTTTCTTTTGCTTCTAACTCGGATATAAGAAACAATTGAACAACAAACTTATACTCTATGGATGCAATATTTCATTCTGAACATTTTTCTTCAGTACACTTTTGTTCTAAAATTAATAGGTAAAGAGATATCGCTAAATCAAAATTTTAACATTGAATTTCCTGTTCGAAAAAAAAAGTAAAAACCCGGTATATGTAAAAATAATTTTAAGTATTTAACTAACCCTGTGGGTCCCTCTCCATTAACATCTTTGGGGGGCCGTGATTGATGGCTGATAACCGCATTTCACGTGAAAAAATATATCACTTACCGAAATCTGCTTCGGTAAAGTGACACACCCAGGAATATTAAAATAACATTTTGTACAAAAAAATGCATCAATTAAAATTAAAATGTAAAGCTCTAAAAATAGGAGTTATTATTTCAGCGTCGAAAAATCAACATAGAAGAATGCAAGGACGTTTTCCGCAAAAGGAACTTTCGTCGTGGTTTTTCAATTTTCGACGACAATAAAGATGGCTTAATAGACATCAAAGAACTAAAACAAATGATCCATGAACTCGGTAACGAGGTTCCTCCAGACGTAATAAAGAAGATTCACTTGATGTCAGATACAGATAATGATGGATATCTTAATTATAATGAATTTGTTAAAATGGTTAACAATCCACAATTGAACGTACTTTTTGGAAGATACTTAAATACGTACGTGAAGAAATTAGTACCTGAAAGATATGCACCTCCAGTTTTAGGTAAATTTCATACTAATTCTAGATAAATGTATTGTAATAGTTATTTGTGTATTAAGAGCGTAAAGTGAATCTTTGTTACTCGAACACGGTAATTGCAGCGCGAGCCGAAGGCGAGAGCTACAATAGTGCAACTTTACGCTCGTGATACACACATAATTTTTTCTACGATTGCATCTTCAAATTATTAAAAAACGTATACGTATTTAAAATAAATTCATTCTGTCAACTGTCAATATGACAAGTTACTATTTTGTTTGTATCCCTGGTAACTATTGAAATAAGCCCGTGTTTAATATCTTTTTCGCGCGTTGCCATTGGAGACGCGCAAAAAAGATATTTTTCGATTGTTCCACAGAAAACGTCAACTTTACGATGACAAATGAGAGCGTAATTGTCAATTTTTCATAGCAATCGTAGAAAAAAGCATTTTTTCTTCTATTGAAAAACTAAATAAATAATTCAGAAAATTGGGATAGCTGTATCTTTTTAATTAAATAAACCCACTCTTAAATTATGTTTAAGGGCGCTCATATTCCGAAGCTGACGGTGCTTTCGAAGATCAATACTCTTGTTGGCCACCCCCAATCTGCATGGTGCTAATCTCCGTCATCGAAATCATCCTCTACAGCATTGATATGGTGAAATACGACGCAACACAAGCTAACGGTCCAATGGCAATAGCCCTGATGTACAATCCGCATAAAAGATACGAAGCTTGGAGATATGTCACGTATATGTTCGTGCATGTTGGGTAAGATATCACCCAAGGGTGGTAGTGGAGGGTGGTAGTGGAGGGTGGTACAAGAGTTCACCTATACTGAGTGTCCCATTTTACATTATCTTATTGAATATCTCGAAATTAAAGCATTTTACCGAAAAGTATGCCGAATCATAATCGTCATGGTTTTGAGGGGGATTTTGACAAAATGGCCCCCTTAGCCCCCCAAGGGAGACTAGGAGGGAGGTCAACTTAAAAATTTTAAATGGGAACCCCTATTTTTTATTGCAGATTCTGAAAGAGCGTTAAAAAGTATGTAGGTTTTATCCGGTTACTTTTTTTCAATTTCCAACACGAAATAACCCTATTAAAACACTTAATTTACAAAAAAATATTAAATAGAACTCTAGGCAAAGTCTCACAAAATTCAGCCTCCGAGTCACCTTATGAGGGCATCGTCGGAGGCCGGCCAGCACAGTTAGTAACCATGGACGCGTTTCGCTCTTGTTAGAGCTCATCAGCATGGTATAACTCACTTCTTCACCTAGAACAAAGTTCATGTGAAGAAGCTGGTGACGAAGAACTGTGCCAGCAGAGAATAAGATCTCTAACAAACGGTAAGATGACATGAGAAGTTCTGTCGAACCATTAATGCCATCTACCGAATAAAATGAAAAGCTAAGCAATAGCAATTTAAATAACAACAAAGACAAAATTAATTGTCATTCATGCACTTGGTGAGACTAGGTATAATAGCTTTTCATTTTATTCGGTAGATGGCATTAATGGTTCGACAGAACTTCTCATGTCATCTTACCGTTTGTTAGAGATCTTATTCTCTGCTGGCACAGTTCTTCGTCACCAGCTTCTTCACATGAACTTTGTTCTAGGTGAAGAAGTGAGTTATACCATGCTGATGAGCTCTAACAAGAGCGAAACGCGTCCATGGTTACTAACTGTGCTGGCCGGCCTCCGACGATGCCCTCATAAGGTGACTCGGAGGCTGAATTTTGTGAGACTTTGCCTAGAGTTCTATTTAATATTTTTTATTATACCTAGTCTCACCAAGTGCATGAATGACAATTAAATTTGTCTTTGTTGTTACTTAATTTACAATTAAATTAATCACCAATCAGTAAACTTAACATGAAAATTCTTGATAAAATCAAATCATTCATAATTAGTTTATTTAATGTCCTGTTTTCGTCCCCCTCAGTGTTAGGGATTGATATTTTCAGAAATTTAGTCGTAATAATTGAAACACCAAATGTTATTATTTATAAAGTTATTGACACAATATTAATTCACGAATATTTTGCACGAAAATCGTAAAAAAAAGTATCCGGATAAAACCTACATATTTTTTAACGCTCTTTCAGAATCTGCAATAAAAAATAGGGGTTTCCATTTAAAATTTTTAAGTCGACCTCCCTCCCGGCCCTCCTTGGGGGGCTAAAGGGGCCATTTTGTCAAAATCCGATGTCCCCCTCAAAACCATGACGATTATGATTCAGCATACTTTTCGGTAAAATGCTTTCATTTTGAGATATTCAATAAGATAATGTAAAATGGGACACCCAGTAGGTGTTCAAGGAGGGTGATGCAATCTTATTTGTTTTTTAGATATATGCATTTATGTGTGAACCTAATTGTACAAATTATGCTCGGGGTTCCTTTAGAGATGGTGCATAAATGGTGGAGGGTGCTCATCATTTATTTCGCTGGGGTTCTGGCAGGTTCACTTGGCACTTCGATTACGGATCCAAGTGTTTATTTGGCGGGTGCTAGTGGGGGTGTATATGCATTAATTACCGCACACATAGCTTCAGTTATTATGGTAAGATAATAGTTATTTACGTAACAAGTCAGGAAAGTGTTCAATTACAGGATGAGTGAAACAGCATACGAATCTTGTACGACGCTTTACCGACGTGTTACGTATAACATTTAATATTTATTTATATTTAATTTACGGACTGTATTTTATAAATACAGAGTAGAAAGGTACATGTATATATATATATATATATATATACCGGGTGGTGCTCGGTGAGTGCGAACATAGGAATTTAACATGGGATATTAGTTTTATGCAATTTCCTGCTCTCCTGTACATTTTACGGAAAAAACTGTAGAGGGAAGATTTGTTCAGAATTAAAAGTTACCCATGAAACTGTTTTTACATGTTTTATTAAGTTTTTGGTTTAGCCGTAACATTAAAAATAAATTTCGAAATTTCTGTTACTTTGTAGCAATAGCCATGACTTTTCTTTTATTTTTATGACAAATGCGTTAAATGTCAATTTTTGATGTTTATTAAAGTTAATCTTATAATTTAAATTAAATCTTTGTGTAAGCTATAAAATGAATGTTTATTCAAACGAAGAACGTGTCTTCATTATTAAAAATTATTATGGAGGAAATAGTTATAGGAGGGTGCGGGATTTATTTTCAATTAAATATGAAGATAAACCAATTCCAAGTGTATCAACAATTTCAAAACTGGTTACAAAATTTGAGAGTACAGCTAGTGTAGCTGTGACCGATGGTAATGAAGGCAATAATAATAATAACAGAATACGTCATAACGAAGTGAATGAAGAATTGGTATTGGCTATGATATCTCAAAATTCAAGGTACAGCATAAGACATATTGCTTCTGAATGTGGTTTGCATCATTCAACAGTTCTGAGAATTTTAAAAACACATGGATATAAATCTTACAAATTTCAAACACATCAAGAACTTCTTTTGGCTGATTTTGAAACTAGAAGTACATTTTGTGAAATTATGCAAGAAAAGGCAAATCGGGACCAGCACTTTATTTCGTCGATTTGTTTTACAGATGAATGTACATTTACTTTAAATAATGAACCAAATGTTCAGAATACTCGTATGTGGACCACAGAAAATCATCATTTAACTGTGTGTACAGGTACCCAATATCCTGAGAAAATTAATATTTGGGTTGGAATTTTTAAGAACAGGATTATACCATTTGAAATTATGGGAAATTTAAATTCTGATATGTATTTAGAACTTCTGCAAAATCATATAGGTCCTGCATTGGATGAGGCAGCTGCAGTAGATGAGGATATTTGGTTCCAGCAGGATGGGTGCCCGGCTCATTATGGAATAAATGTGCGGGAATATTTAGATTTGGTTTTTCCTAATCGGTGGATTGGTCGTGGTGGTGGAATAAATTGGCCTGCAAGATCTCCGGACCTAGCTCCTTGCGATTTTTTTTTGTGGGGGCATCTTAAAAGTAAAATTTACTCTAAACACTACGAAAATTTAGATTTACTAAGACAAGCTATATTCGAAGAATGTGATAATATTACTGACAGGCAATTAGCCAATGTTAGAACTTCGTTTTACAATAGACTTGGTTATTGTCTTGCTGAAAATGGTGGCTTGTTTGAACATTTATTGTAATTTCTTTATTTTTTTATGTAGGTATATTAAATAATATTGTTACAATTATTACTTATTATTTCACATTAAATTATTGTAATTTAAAATTTTTAAAAAAAATTGAAATTGTTAATAAACTTGAAACTGATTTATTATTAAATATGAAAATAAAACTTTGTTCAAAGAATAAAAAATGTGATTTTTTTGATTTAATTTAAATTATAAGATTAACTTTAATAAACATCAAAAATTGACATTTAACGCATTTGTCATAAAAATAAAAGAAAAGTCATGGCTATTACTACAAAGTAACAGAAATTTCGAAATTTATTTTTAATGTTACGGCTAAACCAAAAACTTAATAAAACATGTAAAAACAGTTTCATGGGTAACTTTTAATTCTGAACAAATCTTCCCTCTACAGTTTTTTTCGTAAAATGTACAGGAGAGCAGGAAATTGCATAAAACTAATATCCCATGTTAAATTCCTATGTTCGCACTCACCGAGCACCACCCGGTATATATATAATATATATATATATATATATATATATATATATATATATATATATATATATATATATACAGGGTGTTTCACAACATAGAGCAAAAAAATAACGGGTATATTCTGTACGACGTCCTGATCATGAAACAAAAATAATTTTTTTTAAATCGCAAAACTATTTTCCACGTTTCCCAGTCCAAAATTTTTCGTTGCCACTGCCACTGAGTGGATGATAATGTTAAAGTTATTAATTAAATAAAATTCTATTATAAATAACTGCTAATAATTGAATTGTGTAATTATTCTTTCGTAGTTGATACCTACTTCATTGTTTGTGTTTAATAGGAAAGCGAATCCAGTGCAGTACTACAAAAAATGTTTTAGGTTAACAACCCTTAATTTTTCGAATAAAAAAAAAATCTTTTTGTTTCATGATCAGCACGTCGTACAGAATATACCCTTTAATTTTTTGCTCTAAGTTGTGAAACACCCTGTATATATAATATACCGAGAGTTTTTCTTATCAGTAAACATAGGGATATATCATTACCATAGTTACAGTTAAAAAGTTTGACAGCAATACTTTAGAGCGTTTATTTTAAAAGTAAACATAGGGAAAATAATATTTTCAGCAATGCATTGAAGTGTAATAGTCTATAGTCTAAAAGAAACATTTTAAGTTTAAACAAATTAAATGAATTTGAATTACTTTAAATTACATTAACTAAACGTTAGGTATAAAATTTAGAACCTCAAAACAATCCAAAAGTTCTTTTGTGTAGAGGTTTGTTCGAAAATTCTTCGTTTAAGAGCTCGTACATACAAATCATGAGAATTTTGGGTAAAGAATCTAAAATTATTAAAATGTGGTTCTATATAATTCAGACCACGAGAAATCGAATGGCGCAAGGCGCATCTTCATATCTTTTTTAGTTTTTGAGTTACAGCGATTTTTGACATTTTTTTAAGCTCAACTTTGAAAGCCCATAACTCAAAAACGAAAAGAGATATTGAAATGCGGTTTGAACGAGTGTATTTCTAGTGCGTTACTTAACTTGTACAGGTATTTTGAAAATTTTGAAAATTTTTCAATTTTTTTCATAATATTTCTTCCTCAATATTTCAAAAACTTGAAAAGATAATGAAAATCTGAAAACACCAATGAATTTCTGGCGTGAAAATACATATGTATGCAAATTTTCACAGTAAAATTCGCACGGATAAATTTTTTATTACAAAAAAACGAAAAATGGCTAAAAATCGTAAAAACACCAAGGGGTACCCCTTAAGAAATTTACAAAAAACGGCCATTTTCGATTTTTTGTAATAAAACATGTATCCGTTCGAATTTTATTCTGAAAATTTACATACCTATGTATTTTCACGCGAGGAATTCACTGGTGTTTTCATATTTACATTATCTCTTCAACTTTTTGAAATATCGACAAAAGAAAATTTCTAAGAAAATTGAAAAATTGAAAATTTTTCAAAATACATGTACAAGTTAAGTAGCGCACGAGAAATACACTCGTTCAAACCGCATTTCAATATCTCTTTTAGTTTTTGAGTTATGGGCTTCCAAAGTTGAGCTTTAAAAAAAGTCAAAAATCGCTGTAACTCAAAAACTAAAAGAGATATTGAAACGCGGTTTGAACGAGTGTATTTCTCGTGCTCTGAACTATATAGAACCATATAATAAAAATTTTGACTTTTTGAACTGGTTCAACCAGGAATTCACATCTGCATGTTTATATGTCAAAATTCTGGTCATTCTTGGCCATGGCAGTTCTGCAATAGCAGATCCTAATAAACTACACATTTTAAGCCGTTAAGTACAGTAACCAGTTGTCAAATCACAACTACCGAAAACGAAAATTTCATTTAGTTTAAATAGGAATTTTAATT
Source organism: Pterostichus niger (assembly GCA_947425015.1). Classification (NCBI taxonomy): domain Eukaryota; kingdom Metazoa; phylum Arthropoda; class Insecta; order Coleoptera; family Carabidae; genus Pterostichus; species Pterostichus niger. Next base: position 26,364,386 of record OX380349.1, on the reverse strand, counting down.
CAATAACTGTTCAAAATTACCCCCATTTACCTGTAAACAATAGCCTAAACGATTATAAAATGAATTTATAGCATTATTTATTTGCTCTGGAGGAATCTCATGCCATGCAACACTAATACTACGTTTTAATTGTTCTACACTCATTCTACCACCATTATAAAATTTACTTTTTAAGTGGCCCCAAAGAAAAAAATCGTTTGGCGCAAGATCTGCTGCCCTTGCAGGCCACTCCACTTCTGCACCTCGTCCCATCCATTGTTGGGGGAATATCCGGTGCAGATAATTTCGTACATTTTGTTGGAACCACACTTCCTCAATATTACTCTCTCTTGTAACAACTCTAAATAATTTTCCTCATTTAAATTTCCATTTATATAAAAACGCCCCACTATTTGATCCCCTATTAATCCGGTCTGATTTTGAAAGAGGACAGTTTTATTACTTTGACAACTATAGATGCCAGCAATGTTATTTTCCCTATGTTTACTTTTAAAATAAACGCTCTAATGCATTGCTGTCAAACTTTGTAACTGTAACTATAGTAATGGCATATCCTTATGTTTACTGATAAAAAAAACTCCCGGTATATATATATATATATATATATATATATATATATATATATATATATATATATATATATATATATATATATATATATATATATATATATATATACTAATTTGACAGTTTAGTACCACCCAAATATCTGCAATTGCATATTCTACACGTGTAGAAAAACATGCTGAACCCTTTAAAATTTATTTCATTCATTTGCAACAAATATTTCAGTAGCAATTAATTTTTTAGATTTACAGATAATATTTTTGAAATAGTTAGTAACATTTCGGATCGAGAAAATTATATTTATTCTAATTCTAGTTTGATCATGAAACCTATATAATTGCAACAGATAGTATGTACTTGTAGTCGCGCCTCGCGACGTCCTAAGAAACAAGCTCAGACGATGCCATGACGTCACTCGCCATCGATGTTCGGCGATCAGCAACAAATGTTTCTTTCCTGCTGAGCCCCTTGAATCTCTGTGCGTATACAATCCCGCTACACTTAGCTTCAAGGCGGGCCTGTATACTTCTCTACTCGCTGTAGATTCGGTTGCCTAAGCTTGCTGCGCTCTCATACTGCATCAATCTATAATACGTGATACGGGATTTAAACCTGGAAGCTATGAACCAATTCAGCTACTTAAATTTGTATTTAAGGTTTAATAATTTTATTAATTACGCTCTTTTAACCATTTTACAATAAAATTAATACAACATTTGTATGTTAAGGGAAGAAAGTGAGACATTTCTTCCCGAAATTGCTGTTTAACAATGAGTATTTGTGCTAATTATAATTACTAAAGCCCGGATTTTTAGGCAATTGCCTAGATTCAAATTTTAATATACTTCAGGCAATTTCGTTTTTCTATACATAGGTAATATGTTTACGTGTAATGGAAGGTTTTTTTTCGTGCCTTAGAGCCTATTTTTTATATATTTTGGTTATTGTGCCTATTTTACCTTATGCAGCCTATTTTGCCTATTTTTGTTGCCTATTCTAACTTTTATTGAGCAGACAAGGTTTATCATCTACTTCGTTGACTAATTCAGCACTCGACAAAGTGTTTCAACCTAACGTATAATATTTAAAGTACTTACTTTAATCAAGTTTTTGTGTGTGAATTTAAAATGCCGAAAGAAAAAACGTGTTTTAGTCAAAATTTTACGTGGCAATTCAATTGTGTCTTTGCCATTATCAATGGAGCTGAGGTAACTTTAGACGATATGGCTAAATATAAGAACGCACATTTTGTGATGTCTAACGAAGTTTTCAACTTACAAGTAAGTTCTGACTGACCGAAGACAGTCCCTTTCCGAAAATTTCATAGAACAATTGCTTGTAATATTTTGTGAATTAAAGTATACTACATAATTTGAATTTGCATAATAGTTAATAAAATGAGAACCCTACATTATTATTTTTCAGATTGCGTTAATTTTTGTTTAAAATGATTATTTTTTACTAACGAAGAGTAGATACGAGTACCAATATTAGAAAACGGATTTGTTTATTTTTTTAAAAACAAATTATTTACATTCAGGCTGCCTAAAATCCCGCCTATTTTAGAGTAATTACCTGCCTATACGCCTGATTATTTGGGTGTTTTTAAGAGCCTAAATATCCGGGCTTTAATAATGACTAATTAGATAGCTGGGATCGCATTTTCAGCCACTGTAATTCTTCAATTTCAGAACTGGAAACAGATGTCTGTCCCTCTAGTTCAACTGTTAATCTTCCTCGTCATAACCTTAGCCGACTTCGGCACCGCTGTGTACAACCGCTACTACCTGGAGCTACAAGATAACATCGGTTTCGAAGCGCATGTAGCTGGTGCTGGTGCTGGCCTTCTAGTAGGCATCTTCGTGCTCAAGAACCTGGAGACTAACTCCTGCGAGAAAAGACTCTGGTGGATGGCACTCGTTGTCTACCTGGCGCTTATGGCAGTGGCTGTTGCGTGGAATGCCTTCTGGACGGACTATTTCCCCAAACAATTATAGACTTAGAGAAAAATGTCAAAGTGCCACACCCACTAATAGGTAAAAGGCGTGATGATATATTTATTTTATAATTAAATATTTAATATAATAATAATATATCATCACGCCTTTTACCCATCACTGGGTGTGGCACTCTGCCTAAGCAGATCTCGGTAAGTGATATATTTTTTCGCGTGAAGTGCGGTTACCAGCCGTCAAATCACGGCCTCCAAAGATATTAGTGGTGGAGGAGCCACAGGGGTAGATTTTTTTAAATTGGTGAAAATTGTTTGTCGGCTGTGGGGATCGAACCAGGGTTCTCAAGATCCACAGGCCGACTCGATACCACTGAGCCATCTACCCCATAATAATAATAATAATATTAATAATAATAATAATTAAATATTTGCAAAATAGAACTAATTTTATTAATGGGGTAGGTGAACCCTGGTTTGATTCCCACAGCCAACAAACAATTTTCACCAATTTAAATCTACCCCTGTGGCTCTTCCTCCACTAACACCTTTGGGGGATGTAATATGGCGGCTGGTAACCGCACTTCACGCGAAAAAATATATCATTTACCGAGCTCTGCTCCGGCAGAGTGCCACACCCAGCAATGGATAAAAGGCGTGATGAGATATTTATTTATTTTATAATTAAATATTTGCCAAATAGAACTAATTTTATTAATGGGGTAGGTGAACCCTGGTTTAATCCCCACAACCGACAAACAATTTTCACCAATTTAAATCTACCCCTGTGGCTCTTCCTCCACTAACATCTTTGGGGGGCGTAATTTGACGGCTTGTAACCGCACTTCACGCGAAGAAATATATCATTTACCGAGATCTGCTCCGGCAGAGTGCTACATTCAGTAATGGATAAAAGGCGTGATGATATATTTATTTATTTTTATTTTATTAATTTCATTTTTGTTACTTGTTATTTACGTTTTTAAAATACATTTTTGTGTTCACTGGTTTGTTTATTATTTTTAGTGAGTTACTACATTTTACCAACCTTAAAATTGACAGGTGGATTCTTATCCGACAGTTTTCTTAAAAAAACTATGCGTAGCTTGTAAATAAACTCTCATTCTGTCCTTGATATGCACTTAATGTTTTTTAATCATTTTTATTTGAAGCATTTATCACTTAATTAATTTAAAAAGTATTATCTGTATTTGTACATATACGTGTAATGTCAACAAATATTTGTAGAATTTATCAATAAAGATAAATAAAAGTTCTTAAGGCAATTTTTAAATATTTTTTTACTTAATTTCCTGATAAACGAGAATTGGAAAGGGTATTTATGCGTCCCGAGTTATCAGTAAATAAAAATCCCAGGAAGACTAAACTGACAAAGATAATATGTGGTTCTGCACGCTGACTCAATACTGATTTCATTTATTTTGATGTGATTATTCGCGAAGTCAAGTTGTGCTAAATACTATGCGCGCATTTTTAATTATTATCGATGATTGTTAATTGGTATGTACAATTTATTTATATTACAACTATTAATGGATTTGTTTTTTGTCGGAATTAATCGTTCACATTATTTGTCACCTCAATTTAATCGTTAAATCCTTAGAATCCTTTCGTATAATTTCGTCTCATTGTTCGTTTTCGCCAGAAACCTTCAATCACATTCATCCATTTATTTCTATGTCGTACATCCAATATCTCATCCTTAATTTCACCGCTAAATCTTGTTTCATCTACATTCATAATAACTTTCGTACAATTTCGTTTCATCGTTCGTTTTTGCAACAAACCTTCAATCACATTCATCCATTTATTTCTAGGTTGTACACCAAATATCTCATCCTTAATTTCGCCGCTAAATCTTGCAATTAATCTTCGACAGATATTGCTTTATCTACATTCATAATTCTTTTCGTACAATTTCGTCTCATTGTTCGTTTTCGCCAGAAACCTTCAATCACATTCATCCATTTATTTCTGTATTGTACAGCCAATATCTCACCCTTAATTTCACCGCTAAATCTTGTTTCATCTACATTCATAATAACTTTCATACAATTTCGTTTCATCGTTCGGTTTCGCCAGAAACGTTCAATCACATTCATCCATTTATTTATATATTGTACATCCAATATCTCACCCTTATTTCACCACTAAATCTTGCAATTAATGTTTGACAAATATTGCTTCATCTACATTCATAATTGCTTTCGTACAATTTCGTCTCATTGTTCGTTAACGCAACAAACCTTCAATCACATTTATTCATTTATTTCTAGGTTGTATATACACGCTACCCCTCATCCATTTATATTTAGAGATTTAATTTCATTTGAAATACTTTCCATATATACAATATTTTTATTTACAATCGTTTATTATTTAAGGGCAACATGTCGGGCCAAAATCAATTGCTAATTGCGATATTTTGCAACAATTTGGACGAAATTTCATCCCTGTTACCTAACATCAACATCAACTATATTTACAGTGGACCTTTTAACAACAAAACAGCTTTAGAAATATCTTGTTGTGAATATATTTCAACAATACAACAATCAACAATACAACTATTAATACAAAATGGTGCAGAATATAAAAAAGCTCTATTTTATGCAGCTTGCGAGAATAACATTAAAATAGTTTGTGAGCTTATTAAACATGAAGTTAGCTTAAAAAATAATCCAATTTTATTGTTACTTATTAAATATATTCATGACAATAAGAAAAACGAAGAAAGTTATTTGAAAATTGTTGAAATATTATTGACAAAAATTCAAATAAACTTAGAAGATGACACAGGATGTACTGCTATTTATCTAGCCGCTAAATACGACTACAAACATTTAATAGAACTTATGTTAAACACAAAATATAATGAAATTGATTTAGATAATTTCAAACATAATATATCAACTACTGCGCGCGATATTTTGCAACTAACATATCCTGGAAAGCTACCTGAACCTCTGGAGAAGTCTTCAACTGAAATTAACCTGGAATTATTACTGAAAAATATACGACAAAGACAAGAAACAGTATTCCTTAAAAACTACCATCAATACTGTCAAAGAAAGATAGAAAATTTACACAAAGATAATACAATTTTATTATTATATGCAGTAGAAAAAGGTCTAATAAATCTTGTTCGTTATTTTCTTTACATAAATGTAGATGCTAATACAATATTAGATAAATGTGCGTTTCCATTAAAGTACGCTAGCGTAAGAGGTTATTATGAAATAGTAAAAGTTCTATTACTAAAAGCTAACGAAGAAAATGAAATAATTAAATATAATATTAATATATCGCTGATCGAGCTAGTCAAAACGAAATTTGAAGAAAATATACAAGCGAAAATTAATCACAAACATTGTTTAAAGTTATTGTTAGAAAATACAAATTTAGATTTTTCGTTCAGAGACGAATCTGGTAACACAGTTTGTCATTACGCTAGTATGTATCAATCACCAGAAATTATATTAATGTTATTACAAAATGGTGGTTCATTAGCTAGTAAGAATAATGATAAAATGACAATTGAATTATTGACTCCAGATATATTAGAAAAACATTTTGACGACTGTATAGAGTTTGTTCATAAATCCGCAGATTATATGCCGCAAACAGTAAAAATAAATTTTATATCTATGCTTCCTGACAAAAGGAATTATATATCTAAAGTAGAAACTAATTTATTGCAGTATATTTCAAATCAAAAAGAATTAAAACAATTATTGCATCACCCTGTAATAGATATGTTCTTGTTCTTAAAATGGCAAAGAGTAAAAAAGTTTATATTGTTTAACTTGCTTTTATATATAATATTTATGGTATTGGTATTCCTGTATATTTATACAAAAACAGTTGTTGATCCAGAAAAATTATACTTTAAATGGATTTGTAGTAAGATAATTAAAGTATCTTTAATTGTATTTTGGTTCATTTTAATTTTCAGAGAAGTTAGTCAAATATTTCTGTTTGGTATAGATTATATTAAACAATATGAAAATTGGATTGAAGCGTGTTTATTTACAGCAACAGGGGTTTTGCTTTTTAAAGAATGTCAAACAATGCAACTTAAAAATCAATTATCTGCTTTAATTATTGTTACATCATCAGTTGAATTAATGCTTTTAAGTGGACGACAATTTAAAACATTTTTTGTTAGTTCTATAGTATTACAAACTGTTTCTACAACTTTGTTTAAATGGCTTTCATCTTATTTTATTTTAATAGGATCATTTTCCTTTGGGTTTTACTATATATTCCACGGACAAAGATTCTTTAAAAATATGTATATATCTATATTTAAAACCATTGTAATGATAACAGGTGAATTTGAGTTAGAAAATTTTGAATTTGCAGACAATTATCTTATAGGACCAGTTTTATTTATTTTGTTTGTATTTCTAGTCAATATTGTTCTATTAGGGGTCTGTACGGCGTTAGCAATTCACGACATACAATTAATTATGAATAATGCTGAAACAAAAATGCAAATTGTTCAAATACAACATATTGTTTATTGGGAAAAAACTTTATACACCAGTCAAATTTATTATCATTTTGGAAACTGGTTTCAAAGTTTTTTAAAAATTAAGTTATTTCAGAAAGATCCTAATATTATAATTCAGGTGCTTAATAATGATACAGGTTATCACATTGTTGATAATGAACAGAAACTCAAAATTGATACAAATATCTTGAAAAAGATTATGGCAAAAGATAAAATATCAAATAAATGTAATAATATTAAAGAGTATCCCAGTCTTAATGAAAATTATTTTTATAGTTTGAGACAAACTTTGAAAAGTGAAAATTATTCTGATTTTACCGCCGTTGACATCAAACAAACTTAAAATTTATAACCACCCTTATTTAATATGTTTATTATCATTTCAAAATCATTTAATTGTTTTTTATTTAACTTTTATACATTATACTACTGGTATAAATAGTTATTTGCAGAAAAATTTAAATGTTTTGATTTTTCTATCACGGCTGACAGAGACTTAAACTATAAGAAAGGAAAGGAAAATGAACAAAGAATAGAAGCTCTCAAAATTTAGAGATGGAGAAGAATAGAGGGAGTAAAATAGGAGGATAGAGAAAGAAATGAAAGATAAGGAAAATAAAGAAAAACTGGGTGCAATGTAAAAAAGAAGTATTTGTTGAAAGAAATTATAAAGAGCATGGTGAAAAACAAAAGAAGAATTCAAAAGCAGGTTGAGAAAAGTAACATAGATAGAAATAGACGTTTTACGATGACAAATGAGGGCGTAAAATTCAACTTTTCATAGCAACCATAGAAAAATTCCATAAAGTACCAAATATATGTTATATATAAATAATAATTTACATATTAATGTTGTTGTGAATGTACCTTTTATTATATTAATTAAATAATAATTTTGAAATATTATGTCTTGCATTTATTAATCCTTACACGTGAAGCGAGAGCTCTAACCATCAAGGAAAAATCGCAAAACTTGAATAATGTTTATAAAAATAATAGAGGAAACCGACAATTGACGTCAAATGATTATAATAAAACTGAACATATTTACATATGTAGATTTTAATTTCTTATTCAAGGAATTCATAATTGAATATAGTTCAATACAAGTATCGAAAGCGACAAGTACTTAAAAACAATTTCTATTTTTTCTGTTAATAATATCATGGCAGACTACGGCTTTACAGTAGAAAATTTAGTAAAAGAAAAGCGTTTACAACACGACGATATAACAGTCATTCGCGATTGGATAAAAACTCAACAACTTCCGAATTTTCCAGACGAAACTCTAGCGCTATTTTTCCTCGCGTGTCAAAATGATTTTGAAGCTACAAAGAAATGTACAAAAGCTTACTATCAGTCAAGAAGAGATGGACCGGAACTTTTTAACGAAAGAAATATAACTAGACAGGATATTCAACATCAACTCAAAATTTTGTAAGTATCTACTTTGTTTTTATAAATAAATATATCATCACGCCTTTTACCCATTACTGGGTGTGGCACTCTGCCGAGGCAGATCTCGGTAAGTGATATATTTCTTCGTGTGGCGTGCGGTTAGTAGCCGTCAAATCACGGTCCCCAAAGATGTTAGTGGCTCACAAAGGTAGATTTAATTTGATGAAAATTGTTTGTCGTCTGTGGGGATTGAACCAGGGTTCTCAAGATTCACAGGCTGACTCGATACCACTAAGCCACCTACCTTTTAATATCTCAAAATCTATAAGAGATATGGTACTACCAATTATATTATTCGATTTGTCATAGTTCATACTATAAGTATCCATATTAAAAAAAAATTGATAAATACTCTAGAGTAAGATATTTGGAAAAGTCCAAAAATTCAAATTATGTACAATTTTCCTCTATGCTAACATCTTTGAGGGTCGTGATTTGACGGCTGGTAACCACACTTAACGCAAAGAAATATATCACTTATCTGCTATGGCAGAGTGCCACACCCAGTAATAGGTAAAAGGCGTGATGATATATTTATATTTATATTTAAATCTACCCCTGTGACTTCCTTTCTACTAACATCTTTGGGGCCGTGATTTAACGGCTGGTAACTGCACTTCACGCGAAGACATATATCACTTAAGGAGATCTGCTTTGGCAGAGTGTCACGCTCAGTAATGGGTAAAAGGCGTGATGATATATTTATATTTATTTATACCTAAATCTACCCCTGTGCCTCCCTTTCTACTAACATCTTTGGGGCCCTGATTTAACGGCTGGTAACAGCATTTCACGGGAAGACATATATCACTTAAGGACATCTGCTTTGACAGAGTGCCACGTCCAGTAATGAGTAAAAGGCGTGATGATATATTTATATTTAAATCTACCCCTGTGACTCCCTTTCTACTAACATCTTTGGGGCCGTGATTTCACGGCTGGTAACTGCACTTCTCGCGAAGAAATATATCACTTAAGGAGATCTGCTTTGGCAGAGTGTCACACCCAGTAATGGGTAAAAGGCGTGATGATATATTTATATTTATTTATATTTAAATCCACCCCTGTGATTCCCTTTCAACTAACATCTTTGGGGCCGTGATTTAACGGCTGGTAACTGCACTTCACGCAAAGAAATATATCACTTATGGAGATCTGCTTTGGCAGAGTGCCACGCTCAGTAATGGGTAAAAGGCGTGATGATATATTTAAGTATTTATAATAATTGACATTAAAAGTAACAAACAAATACATTTCATTTTGAAAATCTGTTTTTAAATTTATTTTTTTATACAACTGTAAAATATTTTGTTTGTGTACAATAAATTGCCCTATACTCGTATAATAAAAGATTTAAAAGGATTAAACATGCTCAAGATTGCGATCGATAATTGTAAACCAATTTAAATGTATCTATATATGAGTGCAATCCACTTAATATTACAGCTGATTTATATACAATGATTTATGTATATCCACAGAAATGAATGATTTATTATTATTATTATAAACATTCGCCTACCAGCTTGTCCACGCATTTTAAACAATAATTCCGCATAATTAACTATTATTACATAGCAACCAAATATAAATAAACACATATTGTAACAACATCCTACCTTTCGTAGTTTTCTCATCCAGCTTTCGTCCAGGAATCCAGAAAGTCCATCCAGAGAACAGTCCATCACAGTTTATGAAAGCACTTAACACTAATAAACAACACTTCACTTATTTAAATTACTTAAAACCGGCACTGCTTTTGAGCTGTCACTGAAACCTCCATTTTGTCTAAAGCTACTAGCGTTGAGCTGAAGGTCAGTTTGAGCAGGAACTGAGCGTGGTACCAAACTTGAAAAAACAAATAATTTTACTTTCTTATTAATACAAAAAAGTTTTAATAATTATTTACAATATTACTATTATTATTATTAATAAAATACATATTTATTTATTGTTTTTAAAATGTAAATGAAAAATAAATATATCATCACGCCTTTTACTCATTATTGGGTGCGACACTCTGTAGCAAATCTCAGAAAGTGATATATTTCACTTCATTCTATTCATTACTGTAACCTATCAGACCAGTGGCACGAAAAATGTTTGTTTCAAGTAATGTGCTATTATTATTCTTTTTGCGTCAGTACATACAATTATATATATATATATATATATATATATATATATATATATATATATATATTTATATATATATATATATACAGAGTGTTTCAGGACTAGTGTAACAAACTTTAACAGCTTATTCCTGAGGTAATTTTGAGCAAAAAATGTCATATGAACATAGGTCCTATTCCATCTAGTTACCAAAATACAAGAGGTTGAAGTTCTATAAATAACACGAAATTTTCAAATTTTTGTATCAAGATACTTTCGGAAAACAAGAATTTTATTGAAAAGTCATACCTTATTTAATTTTATTTATTAATAAAAATATGCATACGAGTTCAAGGCGCTCATTTTGAACACTTGCTGTCATTTTTTAAAATTTGTTATCTTATTTCATATTATGTTAACCTATTCCATGTTTGGTTATGTTGTTCTGTGTCTATTTAATTGTGTCATTTTATGTTTTGTTCTCTAAATCGTATTCGTTAATATTAATAAATAAAATTAATTAAGACAAATAAGGTATGACTTTTCAATAAAACTCTTGTTTTCCGAAAGTATCTTGATTACAAAATTTGAAAACTTCGTGTTATATATACAACTTCAACCTCTTGTATTTTGGTAACTAGAAGGAATAGGACCTAAGTTCATATGACATGTTTGGCTCAAAATGACCTCAGGAATAAGCTGTTAAAGTTTGTTACACTAGTCCTGAAACACCCTGTATATATAGGGTGGTGACTCGTTCAACCGGTCATAGGGATTTAACATGGGAAATCAGTTTTTTGCAATTTCCTGCTTCTCTAATTATTTTAAGCAAAAACGCGTCAAATAAAAGTTTTAGGGCATCAAATTCTGCATGTAAATCAGTATCAGTAGAATTATTTTTACGTGCTTTGTAACGACAGAAATTAAATATGAAAATGTCGAAAATTACGTTAAAAATATTGATAGCCATGGAATTGAACAAAAAATAAATAAATGCTTGACGTTTTATCTGTCAAAACATCCACTTGCACAAAAACAAACCGTTTTACAACACTCAGAGCGATCTAATTCTCACCCACTTTCTCATAAACCACCACTATAGAAAGTTATCAACCGGGCGCTAATCTAGAACTGCTTGGGGGTGACACTTCCATGTCTCAGGCCATCGATGTCCCCCCTCCTCTCTGTTAGCTTGTCATTGTCTTCTGAGATTACGCAATATTGTTAAATAATACCTTTGTCAATAATACCCAAACTATTGTTCGTCAATACTTTCTGATATTACTCAATTTTGTTCAATAATGCATACGTCATTAACGCCCGAATTATCGTGCGCTCACATATATATATATATATATATATATATATATATATATATATATATACAGGTGGTGAATCGAATTGCGCACCATAGCGTTTTCAATGCTATTTTTCAAATGTTCAATTATTGGCTTCCCTAATTATTTTATGCAAAAAAGTTTCAAATAAAAGTTTTAGAGCATAAATTTCTGCATCTAAATCAATAAACATAATTTCTATTACATGCTTTGTAACGACATAAATTTAATATTAAAATGTCAAGATGTGTTGAAAATACAGACAGCCATGGAAATGAACAAAAAATAAATAAATGCTTGGCGTTTTATCTGTCAAAACGACAAGGTTGGACGTTTTATCTGTCAATCGTTGACGTTAAAACGCCAAGCATTTATTTATTTTTTGTTCAATTCCATGCCTGTCCGTATTTTCAACACAACTTTCGACATTTTAATATTTAATTTCTGTCGTTACAAAGCATGTAATAGAAATTATGTTTATTGATTTAGATGCAGAAATTTAATCCCTAAAACATTTATTTGAAGCTTTTTTGCATAAAATAATTAGGGAAGCCAATAATTGAACATTTGAAAAATAGCATTGAAAACGTTATGATGCGCAATTCGATTCACCATCCTGTATATATTTCACAACTTAGAGCAAAAGATTAAAGTGTATATTCTGTACGACGTGCTGATCATGAAACAAAAGGAATTTGTTTTTAAATCGCAAAACTATTTTCCATGTTTCCCAGTCCAAAATTTTACGTTGCCACTGCCACTGAGTAGATGATTATGTTAAAGTTATTAATTAAATAAAATTCTATTATAAATAACTGCTAATAATTGATTTGTGTAATTATTCTTTCGTAGTTGATACCTACTTCATTGTTTGTGTTTAATAGGAAAGCGAATCTAGTGCAGTACTACAAAAAATGTTTTAGGTTAACAACCCTTAATTTTTCGAATTTAAAAAAAATTCTTCTTGTTTCATGATCAGCACGTCGTACAGAATATACCCTTTAATATTTTGTTCTAAGCTGTGAAATACTCTGTATATATATATATCCTTAATATTTTGAATTTTGAAAAACGCTGTATGTTCATTAATTTATTGTACTTATGTAATATTTAATTTAATTTTTGTTGTACAGAAATTTCTGTGTATTTCCTGAACGAACTGATGAAGGCTATGTGATCGTATGTCACCGTCTAGTGGACTTCACAGCTTCAGAATACCACATGGAAGTCGCTATGAAGGTTCTTTTCATGACCATTGATACTACAGTACATGATGATCCTCCAAAAGGTGCTTTTGCTTTTAAAAAACTATTTTCTTTGTGTTTTAAATGGATTTAACATGTTAAATATCTATTTGAAACAACATTGTACAATATTTTAAATGTATTTATTTAGAAACATTTAAAAATAGGGGAAATTTACACTAATTTCTATGATTATTACAAAAAGACAACCAGAATTACTCGAAAGTTAAACAGTACAGTACATCGTCAACGAAATGTTAAAATAGGTCACTAGTAATACAACAAATTGGGAAATGTATATCGATCAAAGAAAAGATTGATATAAATTAAGACTTGTATGAAAGGAATTATGAATGTCGATGAAACCAAATTTGTTGAAGATTAATTGTAGAATGAATCTAAAGATTTAGGGATTAAATTGCGGGTGATAGATTGAGTGAACGACTTAGAAATAAATAAATAAATATATCTACACGTCTTTTACCCATTACTGGATGTGACACTCTGCTTAAGCAGATCTAGGTAAGTGATATATTTTTTCGTGTGAAGTGCGGTTACCAGCGGCCCCCAAAGATATTAGTGGTGGGGGAGCCACAGGGGTAGATTTAAATTGGTGAAAATTGTTTGTCGGCTGTGGGGATCGAACCAGGATTCTCAAGATCCACAGGCCGACTCGATACCTCTGAGCCACCTACCCCATAAAAAAATTGAAATAAATAAATAAAAAGAAATAAATGAATAAATGTTATTGAAGATTTGTTTTATAAATGAATGTTGAGACTAGATTGTACGAAAGAAATTATGAATGTAGATGAAGCTAAATTTGTACAACATTAATTGCTGGATTAATCTAAGGATTTAACGGTGAAATTGAGGGTAGGAGATTTCGTGAACAACTTAGAAATAAATGAATAAATGTGAATGATGATATTTTGAGTAATTGAAAGCTTGTATAACAGAAATTATGAATGTAGATGAAGCCAGACTAATTGCAAAAGAACTCTAAGGTTAAATTAAGAACGAGAGATTACGTAAGCGACCTGGAATTTCTAGAATAGAATAAATGAATGAATATAAATGAAGGACGTTCTTACATGAAAGGAATTATGAATGTGGATGAAGAGTATAAATTAAATACTGCAAACTATAATAATAATAATTTTAGGAATAATAACGCTTTTTGATATGCGAGGCGTGGGCCTAAGACATTTAACAAGAATAAAAATCTCAGCAATAAAGAAATTCTTCCACTACACGCAAGAAGCTCTGCCGTTGCAGCTCCGCAAAATACACATCATGAACGTTGTTTGGTTCTTCGATAAAATCTTCAAAATAATCAAACCTTTTATGAAACCTGAATTGCTAAAAAATGTAAGATCATACCAAGTTTAAAATAAGAACAAAATATATTTATCCAACACCCACTACTTATAAAGTCATTATTGTTGTCATTTTAGATTAGTAAAGTGGCTTATAAGTCACACGTGAGTTATAAGTCATAAGTCACGCATAAATTATGACTTGTAACTCACTGTTGAGTTTAAATATAACTAAGTTGAAAAAAAGGTTGCAGCTGTAGTATTCGAAATGAAAGAAGAGTATTTTATTCCCGAAATAATCATTAAGGAAGCGGAAAAAGCGGTTGTTGATATTTTACCAAAAAAGTCTAAAACTTCCTATGAAAAACACTTTCATTCATACCTTTGACGTTTCTAGTTGTCATCCAGTCTTCAAACATAAGGAATTTTTTTTTCATTGGAACTTCTACACTTTTTTTTGTTAAAATATCAACAACCACTTTTTCCGCTTCCTTAATGATTATTTCGGGAATAAAATTCTCGTCTTCCACTTCAAATACTACAGCTGCAACCTTTTTTCAACTTTGTTTATTTAAAAAATTTGAGTAACCTAGACAACAAAACAAGAAAGTATGGCTAACTAGAATATTATTTGAAATGTAGACAATTGTGTCAAAATTTATATTTTAATGTCTTAATTGTAGTTGTTGGATAAAATTTCGTATGCCACTCGTGTGTTATTACAAATAAGTCACTTCAGAAAATTATTCCCCTCGGCCTGCGGCCTCGTGGACTAATATTTTTCTCGCGTGACTTATTTGTAATATAACACACTTGTACCATAAATAACTAATATATATATTTGTTATTTTAGTTGCATCTACATACTTCTGGCATTGATATGGAAGAATTTTACCAGAAATATATTCCAAGGAAATGCTTGCCCATAGATTATGGTGGCGAATTAGATTCAGTACAAGAACTTCAAAAACTGACAGTGAAGAAATTGACAGAAATGCAACCATTCTTTGAGAAAGAACAAATTATGAGAATGATGTAATAATTTATTTATTATTATTATTGTTTTATTGTATTATATATTTTATTATAAATTTTAAATAAATAAATATATTGTTGGACTATTTATTAAGTACAATAATTTAATAGACATACAGGATGTTTCAAAATTATTGTAAAAAATATTGAAGGATATATATATATATATACCTATATCTAGATCTACATCTACATCTATACCTATACCTGTATGTCTATATAGCTATATCTATACCTGTATATATATATATATATATATATATATATATATATATATATATATATTTAGATATAGATATATAGATATATAGACATACAAGTATAGATATAGATATAGATATACCTGTATCTATACAGGGTGTTTCAGGACTAGTGTAACAAACTTTAACAGCTTATTTCTGTGGTCATTTTGAGCCAAAAATGTCTTATGAACATAGGTCCTATTCCTTCTAGTTACCAAAATACAAGAGGTTGAAGTTCTATAAATAACACGAAGTTTTCAAATTTTTGTAATCAAGATACTTTCGGAAAACAAGAGTTTTATTGAAAAGTTATACCTTATTTGTCTTAATTAATTTTATTTATTAATAATAACATGCATACGAGTTCAAGGCGCTCATTTTGAACACTAGCTGTATTTTTTTTTAAATTTGTTATCTTATTTCATATTGTGTTAACCTATTCCATGTTTGGTTATGTTGTTCTGTGTCTATTTAATTGTGTCATTTTATGTTTTGTTCTCTAAATCGTATTTGTTAATATTAATAAATAAAATTAATTAAGACAAATAAGGTATGACTTTTCAATAAAACTCTCGTTTTCCGAAAGTATCTTGATTACAAAAATTTGAAAATTTCGTATTATTTACAGAACTTTAACCTCTTGTATTTTGGTAACTAGAAGGAATAGGACCTATGTTTATATGACATTTTTGGCTCAAAATGACCTCAGGAATAAGCTGTTAATGTTTGTTACACTAGTCCTAAAACACCCTGTATATATATATATATATATATATATCATTTTTTATTATGCACCTCTACACTTAATGGTGATTTTTTAATAAAATAAATATATTAAAGTAATAACAAACTATTGTTTTCTTTATTTTGTTGCCCTACGATTTAATTATGAGCATTATTTTAATACTGTTCGCATCTGACATGTTTTAATTAAGTTATCAAATGTATTTCATAATACTAGCTATATTAGGTTTGACCGTCGTAATATGGCGACTGCTTGATCCCCCCTTTCGTTTCATGGCTTCACGCAACATACCCATAAGCGTTGGTTATACTCTCTTCATTTATTCTTCACTCCGAGAGTTTTGAAGTAATTTATATTTTAGTGAAGTGTTGTTTATCAGTGTTTAGTGTTTTCAACTGTGATGGACTGTTCCATGGATGTACTTTCTGGATTCCTGGACGAAAGCTGGATGAGAAAACTACGAAAGGTAGGATGTTGCTACAATATGTGTTTATTTATATTTGGTTGCTGTGTAATAGTATGTTATGCATCAAGGGAGGGAAACAAGTGATTATTCCCGCGTGTGAAGTTGTCAAACCGAGACGTAAGCAAGGGCTGAAGGCTAGAGCGGAAGTCGAGGTTTGCAAACTTCACACAAGGGATAATCGCGCCCTCCCGTGAAGCATATTATACTTTTCGTAACAAGTGCACAAAAATTACTGTCTTATCGGGACAAATGTCAAATATGGGTTGCGTAACTAGTTACCTAGGAAACGCCGCAAACAGCTAATGATCGTAGTCTCTAGGGAGAGAAACATCCTACCTAGGGAGAGAAACATTATGTTTATTAGGGGATAAAAGCAGTAACAACAAAGACAAAATTAATTGTCATCCAACACTTGGTGAAACTAGGTTAATAAAAAGTATAAATTAAACACTTGGCTAGGTTTCACAAAATTCAACCTCTAAGTCACCTTATGAGGGCATCGTCAGAGGCTGGCCAGCACAGTTAGTAACCATAGACGCGTTTTGCTCTTATTAGAGCTCTAAGATTGGATGACAATTAATTTTGTCTTTGTTGTTATTTAAATTGCTATTGCGTAGCTTTTTCTTTTTTTCGGTAGATGGCATGATCTGTTTCACAAAACTTCTCATGTCATCTTACCAGTTTGTTAGAGATCTTATTCTCTGCTGGCACAGTTCTTCGTCACCAGCTTCTCCACGTGAACTTTGTTCTAGGTGGAGAAGTGAGTTATACCATACTGATGAGCTCTAATAAGAGCGAAACGCGTCTATGGTTACTAACTGTGCTGGCCAGCCTTTGACGATGCCCTCATAAGGTGACTTGGAGGCTGAATTTTGTGAAACCTAGCCAAGTGTTTAATTTATACTTTTTTGATAAAAGCAGTGTTTCTCTCTCTAAAATTAGGGAATAAGAACGTGTTCCTTGTGCATGTGTTACGAAAACATACTTTAAAGTTTTCTTAAGTTTTCTTACTTAAAAATAGAGATATTTTAAAAACGTATACACTTTTTAACATCATTAAAATATAAGTATGTGTTATTGCAATCACTTATACAGCGAGAGCACCACCACTGTGCTACATCTATAGAAAACTGTATAATTTTTCATTATTTATTAAATGCTTGTTACAATATGCAACATTATAATACAATTAATATTTTTACAAGAAATATATAAAATATTTAAATTGCTAATATTTTTCAACATCAAACCACTGATTCTCCCTTGATATTTCATTGCTTGAACATTCTCCCCACTCCGATCTGAAAAACAACATATTTATACACCTAATTTATTACTGAAATATTTTTAAAATATTTACGTATATTTTTTTGGACATTTTGAAGCGAAACATGGATATTGAAGAACATTAAAATACATATTCCCAATTAAATTTGCAATTGGTGATGTACTATTCTTTAAACAATTATATAGTTGTTTATCACATTTGCAGTGTAATCTAAAAGAAAAATATTATTATTTTTAATTGAAATACTATTGCTTATAATGACAACATGCAGGAAATGTTCGATTTGAGTGTGCAATAATAGAAAATAATTTAAAAAATAAATTGCTTAAAATTGGATAAAAATTTGTTTATAAGTTAATTCGGACACGAGGAATTCAATGCCGTTGACCGCATCTTCATATCTTGTTTGGTTTTGAAGATATAGCCTCCGGAAAAGATAAATTTACAATTTTCTTCAGATTTTTGCTGTTTTCCGAGGCTATATCTCAAAAACTAAACGTGATATGAAAATTTTTTCAACGGCATTGAATTTCTCGTACTTCAGTTAACTTATAAACATATTTTCAGCCATTTTTATTTTTTTCAAAACAGTTTTTTAACATTATCTCAAAAACTAGAATACATATGCACTTAAAGATATTACCACTGGATTCAGTGGATCAAAATACATATGTATGTAAATTTTCGTTACAATATTCCTACGATTAAGGATTTTAGACAAAAATGGCAAAAAATCTGAAAAAACCAAAGGGGTACCCCTTAGGAAATAATTAAAAAATTTAAATTGCTTCAAATTGCATAAACATTTGGTTATAAGTCAATTCGGACACGGGGAACTCAATGCCGTTGAGCGCATCTTCATATCTTGTTTGGTTTTTAAGATATAGCCTCCGGAAAAGATAAATTTATAATTTTCTTCAGATTTTCAAGTTTAACAAGACTATATCTCGAAAACTAAGCGAGATATTGAGATGCGCTCAACGGTATTGAATTTCTTATGCTTCAATTAACTTATAAACATATTTTCAGCCATTTTTTTTAAATTTCCGCCAAAATTGTCACAAAAAAACGAGGTTTTAACATTATCTCAAAAACTAAAAGACATGTAATTTCAAAATATTTCCAGGATATACACTGCACACCTTTCACAAATAGCCTGCACGCCACTGGCTTATAAGATAGTCCTACCTCGCAATAAAATATTTATTGTATAGTCCATAATTGGTTTGACCAGAATTGATTTCTTCTGGACACATATCATGTTCTCTACAGCAACTGTCTACTTCTGTTTCTGGACCGAGATCATTAAAATCTGTTGCTATGTTATCAATACCGCACCATTTCGTTCCTGAAAATCATATTCAGCACTGAATAATTATCTTCTATAGTTGATCCAGTCTTCATTTAATCAGAGGACTTTTAAAGCTCTTTTAAACACTAATTGATGCTAGTATAAAAATTTATTGGTTGCACCACAAAAATTAATTGCACTTTACATGAAATAAAGATTTTTAGTACCACTGGTTTCAGAGTTATTTCTAATATAATAATAATTAAATTATAATTATAAACACCACAATAGTACATTTTATTCATTATACAACATGTTAAAATTATAATTTTATTCATGTAAAGTGAATTTTGAAAAAAAAGTCTGTTTCATAATCTGTACGTTGAGTACTATATGGGGTTAAAAGTTGTAAAACACCCTGTATCAAGTCAAAAGTGTGGGGCAAATCTAAGTGCCAGCAATTAGAGAAATTAATTAAATAAGTGTTATGTTATAAATATATATAAATCTTTTACTTACCTGGAAAAATTAAATGTGAAAACCTTTCAGTAATAGTATTAGGTTTTCCACTAACGAAAAATATAAAAATCACTAGAAAAATTAACAGTCGCCAAATACAAAACATAGTGAACACAAATAACTACGAAAAAATGTGTTATTTATGCTTTATCATCTATTTAAACTTGTTGCTTTAAACATGCAATCGTATTTTATTCTGAATTGACAGAAAATAGATAAAATTTGCTATCGTACTAATAATTTTAAATTACACTTTTAGCGATAAAATATTTTTACATAATAAAGGTATTTTTACTTTATCTGCTTATTACGAAAATAATGATAGATATATTATGTTCGTTGAAAGAAATGATTTATTTTATCCACAATCAACTCATAATATGCATTTATTAGTGCTCATTTCAACTGTATAAAGGGACCAATTATACACTAGTGGAATAAAGTAATTTTATTCCACTGTTAAAAGAATGAAGGAATAATGCACAGATATCAGTCAAATTTATTGAATTACTTATTAATATTAACATTTACATTTATATTAACACTTAAATCATTGTTTGTTTTAACTAATTTGATGTTCTCTTTCCAAAACGGCTGCTTTTTTCGGTTTTCACTCTTCAAATAAGCTGTTAGCTTGCTATATTTTGAAATATCTATATTTTCGTTAACTTTTATAGTAGCCTTCAACATGGAATACTTAGAGCACGCTGATGAAATCGCATACTTTTTCTTGATTTTATAGAAATATGAAAGCCTGACTTCTTCATTTGTTACCCTTACTCTCCGTTTTTCTCTCTAGCTCCTAAATTTAGCAAACTCTTTTTCATACAATTCCTTAGACTTCGCTGACAATAAACGCCGAGTTGCTTCAAAAACTTCTGTAGGAATAGAGTCAATTTCTTCCATTTTTCATCAAATTCATAAATTTTTTCAATGTAACAAACGATAAATAAACATCCTGTCATAGCAACAAATGCCACAGTAATGCATTTTTTTTTGACAGCACGTATCTAGAATTTGATAAGTTAAAAAACGACATTTAGTAAAATGAATGAATTTTGAATAAAAGTTTTGATTGTGGATCAAACGTTATATTGTATTCGTGTTTTAGTTACGCATTATCCACTCAAGATAATTAAATGCTCGAACTTCGTTCTCGCATTTAAACAATCTTTCGTGGATAAAACTTCACCTAAAACACTTATGCAATAAATAACTATAGTTTCAACAACATTTCAAACAAATTGACATAGTTAAATATCTTATTTTCTGAGTAAATACAGGGTGTTTCAGGACTAGTGTAACAAACTTTAACAGCTTATTCCTGAGGTCATTTTCAACCAAAAATGTCATATGAACATAGGTCCTATTCCTTCTAGTTGCCAAAATACAAGAGGTTGAACACGAAATTTTCAAATTTTTGTAATCAAGATACTTTCGGGAAACAAGAGTTTTATTAAAAAGTCATACCTTATTTGTTTTAATTAATTTTATTTATTAATATTAACATGCATACGAGTTCAAGGCGCTCATTTTGAACACTTGCTGTAATTTTTTTAAAATTTGTTATCTTATTTCATATTGTGTTAACCTATTCCATGTTTGGTTATGTTGTTCTGTGTCTATTTAATTGTGTTATTTTATGTTTTGTTCTCTAAATCGTATTCGTTAATATTAATAAATAAAATTAATGAAGACAAATAAGGTTTGCCTTTTCAAT
Source organism: Pterostichus niger (assembly GCA_947425015.1). Lineage (NCBI taxonomy): Eukaryota > Metazoa > Arthropoda > Insecta > Coleoptera > Carabidae > Pterostichus > Pterostichus niger. The sequence continues at coordinate 26,342,552 of OX380349.1, read as the reverse complement.
AAAACTCTCGTTTTCCGAAAGTATCTTGATTACAAAAATTTGAAAATGTCGTGTTATTTATAGAACTTCAACCTCTTGTATTTTGGTAACTAGAAGGAATAGGACCTATGTTCATATGACATTTTTTGCTCAAAATGACCTCAGGAATAAGCTGTTAAAGTTTGTTACACTAGTCCTGAAACACCCTGTATATAATATTATGGTTTATTTAACGTGTACTTAGTCCAACTATATAAATGTATAAAAAGTAAATTAATATTTACATAATTTTTCAAAAATGTATACGTATATTATTGACCTTAAATAAATGGCAAAATATTAATTACAGTACAGATAAAGCATTATTACATAACATAAATGTGGAAAATCGAAAAAAAGTTAAATATTTAAAATGGTGGGACGTCAAACCATTGCCAGACCTTTGGAGCATTCATATTTAATTGATATTCCATACATCGAGATTTTGCAAATCTAGAAAAATAAATAAATATTTAAAAAATACAATCTACATTTTATTGAGTACAGACCTGTGGTATTCAATGCATTTAATAATTGGATAATCGTTTCTATAGCATTTCGTTCCTAATACATTAAAATATATATGTCCTACTGCCCTGGAAGATTTTAAAGAACTACCTTTTAGACAATCGTAAAATCTTTCATCACATTTACAATTTAATCTAAAAATAAATAAAATTATGTAAGACAATAATTGTTAAATGTTGTAGGTGGCTCAGAGGTATTGAGTCGGCCTGTGGATCTTGAGAACCTTGGTTCGATCCCCACAACCGATATAAACCAATTTAAATCTACCCCTGTCGCTCCCCCACCACTAATATATGTAGGGGCCGTGATTTGACGGCTGCTAACCACATAATATATCACTTACCGAGATCTGCTTAGGCAGAGTGCCATATCCAGTAATGGGTAAAAGACGTGATGATATATTAATTTTTTTATTTATTTATAATTGTTGTATATTTTGCAGGAACGTATTTAATTCTAGGAACCCGAATCGTAAGAGAAAACCGCACCGATATTCACATTTTTATGTAACCATAACCGAAAATTGAAACCGATATTTTTGTTTTGAAATATTGGAACCAAAAACTGAAACAAAAATTTAATTGATCCTGTAACTGAAATCGGAACTGAACCGATACCTTATCGAAACCGAAATTTATTATTCTAAAAAACGAAATCGAAACCGAAACCTATTTTCAAAAAGCTATAACCGTTAAAAGAAACCGAAATTTTACTGATATGAAAAATAAAATTTTAACCAAATTAAATCTACCCCTGTGGCTGCCCCTGCACTAACATCTTTGAGGGCCGTGATTTGACGGCTGGTAACCGTACTTCACGCACAAAAATATATCACCAAGATCTGTTACGGCAGAGTGCCACACCCAGTAATCGGTAAAAGGCGTGTTGATATATTTATTTATTTTATAAAAAATCTATAACTGTAACCCTGTTTAATTCTTACTTGGTGTAAAATGAATCATTAGTAAGATTGTGTTTTGTTTCTCCTGCTTCTAATATATCATCACATAAGTCATGTTCCCTGCAGCAGACATCAGTTTCTGCAGCAGATCCCAGATCATTTTCATTTTCTGCAATGTTTCCAGTTCCACACCATTTTGTACCTAACCAATCAAAAAATAGTTCAAATAAAAGTTGTAGAGAATAAATTAACAAACAATTTATTATTTAACAATTTTTTTGAGGGATCAACCATAAAGCCAGAATTTTGAAAAATCTGTTTTAGTATATTCTTAAATGAGACTGCTGGCTCCATCTCTTTGGAAATTATTGAACTATATACGTATGTAAATATCTCAAAAACGGTGACTTTAATCAAAAATTGTTTCAAATAGAAAATGTAGAGAATATTATAATTAAGATATTTTATTTGAAACGTTTTTCGATATAACTTATAGTTTTCAAGATATTTAGTGGAAAACTTACCTGGAAAGATCCACTGAATCTGTTGATATTTAACATCTCCATAAATTTCCTCTTCGTCTATCCAATTGTCATCATCAAAATCTTGTACTTTCCATGCTTGACAACAAGAATTACTTGCCATGGCAACGAACAGTAATAAGTAAAAGTTATACATCGTATCTAGGCAACAGGGTTTTGTTGTTTGTGGGAAAAAATTGTTACATGTCTTTTATATTCACTAATTTATTAATTAATTCTTTTATCACACATAGTATAATCTTACGTTTGATACATATTAATTTAGATTAAATATAACTAAATGAAATCTGCTTCTTCCTGCTGAGAAAAAAGATATTTCTGATTACTTCCTGCTGGGTTATTACTTCGTTGATAATGTTTGAGGTTGTAACTTTATCTTTACTATAAACTTATGTAGAATTTTAAATATCTGTTTTACACGTTTTATTTTAACTTTTGAGATTAGGATATTTACAATGTTTTAGTTAGAGATTATGTCCGAAAGATAATTTAATTCAAATTTTTATTTTAAATGCAAATAAATTTAGATATTATCTAGGAAACATGTGTGATTTAATTATTTTAAATTTTTATTCGTTTCCGGTTAATAGATCTATAGTTGCAGATCGCAATATTCTAGCTGTTAAATAATAAATACTACAAAATTATGTTTTTAAAATAATATTATATTTCAAAATCAAAAAAAATTGTGCACATTTATAATAATGTAACAATATAATAATATCTATAATCTATAAATTTGTTTAATATGTATAGTATATCACAATAGTTTGATATTAAGGATATCTAGTTTTTATTATTGTCTAGAATAGTGCACAAATATTCGTTGTAGATATAAGTGATCTTGAACTTATTCGCAATATACAGCGTGGTTACTGCGATACCGGAACATAATATATTTTTTCTACGATTGCTATGAAAAGTTGCCAATTACGCTCTCATTTGTCATCGTAAAGTTGACGTTTTCTGAGGAACAATCGAAAAATATCTTTGTCGCGCGTTGCCATTGCCAAGATATTAAATGCGCTCTTATTTCAATAGTTACCAGGGATACAAACAAAACAGAAACTTGTCATATTGACAGTTAACAGAACAAATTTATTTTCAGTACTCATACTTTTTTAAATAATTTTAAGATGCAATTGTAGAAAAAATTATGTGTGTATCTTGCACTATTGCTGCTCTCGCCTTCGGCTCGCGCTGTAATTACCGTGTTCGAGTAACAAAGAATCACTTTACGCTCTTAATACACAAATAACTATTTATAATTTCCTGCTTCTATTATTATTTTAGAGAAAAAGTTTTAAATAAATGTATAAAATTCTACATTAAAATCAATTAACAGAATTAATTTTGCATGCTTTATAAAGAAATTAAATTAAAAATGTTAAAAGTTAGCTTAAATATTCTTAGAAATGAAACAAAATAATTAATTTTTATGATAACTTGCAGTAAAAGAAATTTTCTTTTTGTAAAAGTGTTGATGGTCCTAAAAAGGACCGTTGTTTTTTTGTAATTATCAATCAATTCGGTGTCGCGATAACCACCGTGAATATTTTCACCTGTCAAACTCTTTTCAAGATCTTTTCAAATTTCTATAGGAGCAGGAAAATCTATTTGTATTATTAATTGTGTTTCCAATAGCAACAGAAGTTGTGCATAAGCCAGAAAACATAACCAATCAAAAAATAGTTCAAATAAAATTTGTAGAGAATAAATTAACAAACAATTTAGTATTTAATAATTTTTTTGAGGGATCAACCATAAGGCCAGAATTTTGAAAAATCTGTTTTAGAATATTCTCAAACGAGACTGCTGGCTCCATCTCTTCGGAAATTATTAAACTATATACGTATGTAAATATCTCGAAAACGGTGGCTTTAATCAAAAATTGTTACAAATAGAAAATGTAGAGAATATTATAATTAAGATATTTTATTTGAAACTTTTTTCGATAAAACTCATAGATTTCAAGATATTTAGTGGAAAACTTGTATAAAATTCTACATTAAAATCAATAAACAGAATTAATTTTGCATGCTTTATAACGCCAGAAATTAAATTTAAAATGTTGAAAGTTAGCTTAAATATCCTTAGAAATAAAACAAAATTGTTAGAGTAAAAAATAATTTTAAATGATAAATTGCAGTAAAAGAAATTAACTTTTTATAAAAGTGTTGATGGTCCTGAAAAGGACCGTTGCTTTTTTGTTATTATCAATCAATTCGGTGTCGCGATAACCACCCTGTATATTTTCTCTTCGAGATCTTTTAAAATGTCTATAGGTGCAGGAAAATCTATTTGTATTATTAATTGTGTTTCCAATAGCAACAGAAGTTGTGCATAAGCCAGAAAACCTAACCAATCAAAAAATAGTTCAAATAAAATTTGTAGAGAATAAATTAACAAACAATTTAGTATTTAATAATTTTTTTGAGGGATCAACCATAAAGCCAGAATTTTGAAAAATCTGTTTTACAATATTCTCAAACGAGACTGCTGGCTCCATCTCTTCGGAAATTATTAAACTATATACGTATGTAAATATCTCGAAAACGGTGGCTTTAATCAAAAATGGTTTCAAATAGAAAATGTAGAGAATATTATAATTAAGATATTTGATTTGAAACTTTTTTCGATAAAACTCATAGATTTCAAGATATTTAGTGGAAAACTTGTATAAAATTCTACATTAAAATCAATAAACAGAATTAATTTTGCATGCTTTATAACGGCAGAAATTAAATTTAAAATATTGAAAGTTAGCTTAAATATCCTTAGAAATAAAACAAAATTGTCAGAGTAAAAAATAATTTTAAATGATAAATTGCAGTAAAAGAAATTAACTTTTTATAAAAGTGTTGATGGTCCTGAAAAGAACCGTTGTTTTTTTGTTATTATCAATCAACTCGGTGTCGCCAAACCACCCTGTATATTTTCTATTCAAGATCTTTTAAAATGTCTATAGGTGCAGGAAAATCTATTTGTATTATTTATTGTGTTTCCAATAGCAACAGAACTTGTGCATAAGCCAGAAAAGAATGAATGATGTTATCGTCGTATGTTATTTATCGATTCCAGAGGCAACTAAAATTTATTTGTTAGGTAATGGCATTTGTGCAACAAATCTTCCAGAAGGGCTGTAATGCATTTGTGCGCACACCACGTCTTGTTCTTTTTGATTGTAACCATTCCTGGAACAGAATTTTATTAATATATTAATAATATGTTCCTTCAAAAAAATAGCACGATCCCTTCAAAATTATATTAGATTTATTCATATTTATAAATTATATAAGCTCGTTTCATCTTTCATTCACGCAACAATTTTATTTTTGGATTCTTGCAATTATGGGGTAGGTGGCTCAGTGGTGGATCTTGAGAACCCTGGTTCGATCCCCACAGTCGTCAAACAATTTTCACCAATTTAAAAATCTATCCCTGTGGCTCCCTCTCCACTAATATCTTTAGGGGCCGTGATTTGACCTCTAGTAATCGCACTTCACGTGAAAAAATATATCACTTTCTGAGATCTGCTTAGGCAGAGTGCCACACCCAGTATAATGGGTAAAAGGCGTGATGATATATTTATTTATTTTATTTATTTAAATCTACCCCTGTGGCTCCCTCTCCACTAATATCTTTAGGGGCCGTGATTTGACGGCTAGTAACCGCACTTCACGTGAAAAAATATATCACTTACTGAGATCTGCTTAGGCAGAGTGCCACACCCAGTAATGGGTAAAAGGCGTGATAATATATTTATTTATTTTATTTATTTAAATCTACCCCTGTGGCTCCCTCTCCACTAATATCTTTGGGGGGCGTGATTTGACGGTTGGTAACCGCACTTCACGTGAAAAAATATATCACTTACTGAGATCTGCTTAGGCAGAGTGCCACACCCAGTAATTGGTAAAAGGCGTGATGATATATTTATATTTATTTATCTTGCAATTAATCTCCGACTGGCATCATCTACATTCATAATTCCTTTCATGCATCTTTCACTCATCAAATTATGCATACACCCACTTTTAAAATAATTAGTAAATTATAAATTAATATTGAAAACAAATAAATGAAACATTAATATAAAAATGATTTATTTCTATAAAAAATTAGCGATTTTATTTTTCCACAAGCATAACTTATTAACTAATGACTTAAAGAATCCATGAACTAATGATCTTGATTTTCCTTGAAAATTTTGTGATGGAATGTACATTTCCGATGTTTGAAATTCTAATGGACAACTACAAAAAAAATATAAAGTAATATATAAATTAAAATACCAGCAAATGAATGAAAATTTTCACTTATTTTTTCCCAAGAGCATTAATTCTTTCTGGATTTTTTTTCCTTTTGTATCTTTTTGGAAAGCACGATAAAAAATTCCAAGATATGAATTAATGCTCGAGGGTAAATTCGGTAAGAAAATCGTAACAACACCAATACAAAAAGAACAATAATTTAGGTTTTATATTTTGCTTAAAATAATCAAGTAAATAAAAAAACAAATTTAAAATGTCAATCTGACATTAATTTTGCTTATTGACGTGTCGTACGATTTTCAAAAAATATCATAATTTCGTTACCTCTGCCATTGAGAACAGGGCCGTCGTTCTTTGAAACAAGTGATCTGAATCACATTGAAAAATATCGAACCTATAGTGTTTCCAGTTTCACTATTAATATTTGAAAGACATCTTCGTAATTCAGTGTCACAATCACAGTGAGATCTGAAAAAAAAATAGTTTTATCAAAAAATTGTTTAAATAAAAGTTGTAGAGAATTAAAAAATAAGTAATTTCTTTTATAACAACTTTTTTGTAAAACGATTAGTATAGTCAGAAAATACGAAAAACAAAATTTTCAGTTCCTGAAATCATCAAACGAGACTGCTGGCGCCATCTATTTGATTCTTGCTGAACTATATACGTGAACGAATATTTCGGAATTGAGGGCTTAAATAAAAAAATGTTTCAAATAAAAGTTGTAGATAATTATATAATTAAGAAATTATATTTGAAACTTTTTTCTGTAAATTCAACCAGTTTTGAGATTGACTTGCCTTGTATAAGGGGAGTCGTTACATATTCCCTTGCGACATTCCCCCTTCGCTAGGGCTTCAGGACAATTGTCATGTTCTCGACAACATTTATCTTCTGTTTCATGGATGCCTAGATCATCATAGTTTGTTGCTATGTTGCCTAATATATGTAGAATTGAAACAAAAATTTATTATTTTGTTTAATATGCTATATTAAATTATTTTAAAGGGTTTTTAATGAATTTTTAGGGGTGTTTTATACCTGGACCACACCATTTTGTCCCTGGGTAAATAAATCCACCCTGATAAGGCGACTTTATTTCGTCACTACGACAAATTTGTACTAATTTGGCCATTGAATCATTCGACATACGTCGAGCTCGCATTTCATCCGAGCTGAACAACATACGTTGAATTACATTCCTAAAAAAAACAAGTTTACGTTTCCGATACAAGAAATTTATTTACTTTATTCACTAGTGAGGGAAACAGTTACTATCTCAACTAAATTCAGTGAAGTAATAGCTATTTATGAAACTAGTAAGGAAATGTAGGTTATTACCTTATGCATGTGAAATGTGAAACACATATTTCCTTACTAGTTTCATACAATATTTTTTCTACTTCCATTCTAATAATTATGAAAGAGCATTTTTGAAATTATGAAATTTTGACATATTAATGACAGTTATAAATTCAAAAAATAAAAGAAAACCACATCAGAATTCGTGTACCAAGATATCTGTTGCTATGTTACCTCATTATTTCACTAGTTAAATAATGCAGTTCATTACCTAACCCAAATAAGTAAAATAAAACGTCTATTTCCTAATGGAAGTAGAAAATAGCTATTTATGAAATTAGTTAGGAAATGAAGGTTATTACCTAACGCATGTAAACACATAAGTAAGGTAATAACCTATTTTCTTACTAGTTTCATACAATATTTTTTCTACTTCCGTTCTAATAATTACGAAAGAGCGTTTTTGAACTTATGAAATTTTGAGATATTAATGACAGTTATAAATTCAAAAAATAAAAGAATAACAAATCAGAATTCGTCTACCAAGATATCTGTTGCTATGTTACCTCATTATTTCACTAGTTAAATAATGCAGTTCATTACCTAACTCAAATAACTGAAATAAAACGTCTATTTCTTAACGGAAGTAGAAAATAGCTATTTATTAAACTAGTAAGAAAATAAGGTTATTACCTTACTTTCCTTACTAGTTTCATACAATATTTTTTGACAGTTATAAATTCAAAAAATAAAAGAATAACACATCAGAATCTATTGCTATGTTACCTCATTATTTCACTAGTTAAATAATGCATTTCATTATCTAACTCAAATAAGTGAAATAAAACGTCTATTTTCTAACGAAAGTAGAAAAATATCATTTTCACAAGTTGAAAAAATGTTTCATTTCTGTTTTGATACGAATAAATAAAATAAAGCTACACAGAGAGAATATAAACTATGAACAATGTTGTAAAAAAGTACAGAGGCTGATTAAGAAGAATTGTTTTTCATACCTGTCAACATGTACTGTACAATATGGCTTGCGCCAATTATATTCTATCATCCTGGACATTGTATTATCGGCAATTAGTACACTTTGAAAAGAACTCATTATTGACACAAGTAGTACTGTTCCCAACAGTAAATTCTGCAACAACATAATTGTATTTGTAAGAAGCAATTTACCCATATTTTACGCTTAGAATCTCCTACAAAATTTCATTAGGTCCTAGTCTTAAATTAAACTGTCATTTATTTTTAAAATGTAACAATTATATTTTAATTTGTGCTCATTTTATATTGCGCTAGGAAATTTGTTTTTGAGCAATACTATAATCTGACGAAAACAAAATTAATTGTAGGTTTTTAGTTGTTAATTACTTTAAATATTTCAATACCTTAATATTAATTACAATTAGTGTATAAGCACTAATCTCCAACAATATCAATTCAGGTTAATTAATTTAAAGATGCTACTTGTTAAACAATTTTCACCAATTTAAATCTACCCTTGTGGCTCCTCCTCCACTAATATCTTTGAGGCCCGTGATTTAACTGCTAGTAACCGCACTTCACGTGAAGAAATATATCACTTACCGAGATCTGCTTAGGCAGAGTGCCACACTCAGTAATGGGTAAAAGGCGTGATGATATATTTATTTATTTATTTTTTTACTAAATAAATAAAATAAATAAATAAATATATCATCACGCCTTTTACTCATTACTGAGTGTGGCACTCTGCCTAAGCAGATCTCGGTAAGTGATATATTGTTTCGCGTGAAGGGCGGCTACCAGCCGTCAAATCACGGCCTCCAAAGATACTTGTTAAACTAATTAAATAAAATAAATAAATAAATATATCATCACGCCTTTTACTCATTACTGAGTGTGGCACTCTGCCTAAGCAGATCTCGGTAAGTGTTATATTTCTTCGCGTGTAGTGCGGTTACCAGTTGTCAAATCACGGCCCTCAAAGATATTAGTGGTGGAGGAGCCACAGGGGTAGATTTTTTAAAAATTGGTGAAAATTGTTTGTCGGCTGTTTGGGATCGAACCAGGGTTCTCAAGATCCACAGGCCGACTCGATACTACTGAGCCATCTACCCCATAAAAAAATAAAAACAATAAAATAAATAAAAATATAAACAATAATATAAAATTTGAGCTATTGTATTTCGTCCATTTACTCCTGCTATTTTCTGGTGTTCCAAATTCAGCAACTCTTTTAGTCTAAGTTTGTACTAACTGTAAAGTTAAAGTTTTTATGTTGTCAAACACCTACCAGCAAATTACAACATTCTTATAGTAATATTGACTTTGGTAATTTTCACTCTATTCTGTTGCACAACCTGCAGTACCAGAACGAGACTGTGGCCTTGAACTTTGTAACAAATGAAAGCGAGATTACACTGTTGAGTCTTGAAAAAATTTCAGAAGCCGATGACACCTTCTTCAGAAGTTATATAAAAACATATGAATTGTATTTCACTATTTTCACTGTCAGGTCTAGGTGTAGTCGACTTGTACTTGACTTAACAATAAACACTGACTTATATCCAAGAAAATATTATAAGGGCTCTGGTTCTATTATAAGCTACTGTATTGTAATGGGGTAGGTGGCTCAGTGGTGTGAGGATCTTGAGAACCCTAGTTCGATCCCCACAGCCGACAAACAATTTTCATCAAATTAAATCTAGCTCTGTGGCTCCCCCACCTCTAACATCTTTGGGGCCGTGATTTAACGGCTGGTAACCGCTCTTCACGCAAAGAAATATATCATTTACCGAGATCTGCTTTGGCAGAGTGCCACGCCCAGTAATGGGTAAAAGGCGTGATAATATATTTATATTTAAATCTACCTCTGTGGTTCCCCCTCTACTAATATCTTTGGGGCCGTGATTTAACGGCTGGTAACCGCACTTCACGCTAAGAAATATATCATTTACCGAGATCTGCTTTGGCAGAGTGCCACACTCAGTAATAAGTAAAAGACGTGATGATATATTTATACCGGGAGGGATATATCATTTTCATTACCATAGTTACAGTTAAAAAGTTTGACAGCAATACATTAGAGCGTTTATTTTAAAAGTAAACATAGGGAAAATAATATTTTCAGCAATGCATTGAAGTGTAATAGTCTATAGTCTAAAAGAAACATTTTAAGTTTAAACAAATTAAATGAATTTGAATTACTTTAAATTACATTAACTAAACGTTAGGTATAAATTTAGAACCTCAAAACAATCCAAAAGTTCTTTTGTGTAGGGGTTTGTTCTCAAATTCTTCGTTTAAGAGCTCGTACATACAAATAATGAGAATTTTGGGTTGAACCAGTTCAAAAATCGAAAATTATTAAAATGTGGTTCTATATAATTCAGACCACGAGAAATCGAGTGGAGCAAGGCGCATCGTCATATCGTTTTTAGTTTTTGAGTTACAGCGATTTTTGACTTTTTTTTAAGCTCAACTTTGAAAGCCCATAACTCAAAAACTAAAAGAGATATTGAAGTGCGGTTTGAACGAGTGTATTTCTCGTGCGCTACTTAACTTGTACAGGTATTTTGAAAATTTTGAAAATTTTTCAATTTTTTTCAAAATTTTTCTTCCTCAATATTTCAAAAAGTTGAAGAGATAATGTAAATATGAAAACACCAGTGAATTTCTGGCATGAAAATACATAAGTATGCAAAATTTCAGAACAAAATTCGTACCGATACATTTTTTATTACAAAAAATCGAAAAATGGCAAAAATCCGTAAAAACGCCAAGGGGTACCCCTTAAGAAATTTACAAAAAACGGCCATTTTCGATTTTTTGTAATAAAAAATGTATCCGTTCGAATTTTCTTCTGAAAATTTGCATACCTATGTATTTTCACACGAGGAATTCACTGGTGTTTTCATATTTACATTATCTCTTCAACTTTTTGAAATATCGACAAAAGAAAATTTCTAAAAAAATTTAAAAATTTTCAAAATTTTCAAAATACATGTACAAGTTAAGTAGCGCACGAGAAATACACTCGTTCAAACCGCATTTCAATATCTCTTTTAGTTTTTGAATTATGGACTTTCAAAGTTAAGCTTTAAAAAAAGTCAAAAATCGCTGTAACTCAAAAACAAAAAGAGATATTGAAATGCGGTTTGAACGAGTGTATTTCTCGTGCTCTGAACTATATAGAACCATATAATAAAAATTTTGACTTTTTGAACTAACATCTTTGGGGGCCGTGATTTAACTGCTAGTAACCGCACTTCACGTGAAGAAATATATCACTTACTGAGATCTACTTTGGCAGAGTGCCACGCCCAGTAATGGGTAAAAGGCGTCATGATATATTTATGTATTTATAGTAATTGACATTAAAAGTAACAAACAAATGCATTTCATTTTGAAAACCTGTTTGTATTTATTTTTTTATGCAACTGTAATATATTTTGTTTGTGTCTTCATCTTCTGCATTCTTCACTTTTCGGTTCTTTCTTCTGTCAATGGACTTCAACAGTGCAACAACCTTCACACAGCCATCACAAGTTAAAATAATACGTAGCCAATACGTCAATTAATAATTGGAAAAACAGTACATACCAAATAGTAACATTAACGACTCCAAATACAAATAGAATATTTGTGGAAAATTTTCCTAATTATTTTTTTATTAGTAAAGTACGCTGTTTAAAGATAAAAATAACATTTTAAAGTGACTTTGACCTTATTATAAGTTGTAAAAAACTTCGTGATAAGGATAGTTTGACATTTTTTAAGATGACAAAATGATTATTAATCTATAAACTAAATAAATAAATATATCATCACGCCTTTTACTCATTATTACAAATGATATATTTCTTCACGTCCCAGCCGTCAAATCACGGGCCCTAAAGATGTTAGTGAAGGGAGTGCTGTAAGGGTAGTTTTAATGTGGTGAAAATTGTTTGTCGGCTGTGGAAATTTAACCCGGGTTCTCAAATACCACTGAGCCATCTACTACATAGAAACTATAATTAAATTATATTCTTGTACATTGCATATATTATTTAGCAAAAACTTCATAAATAATTATGTAAAAAATATATCTTTTTTTAGAAATTTGAAATAAGAAATACAAATTAAATTAATTTCTGATAATAATATATTTTTTTTATTTTATATTAATGCAAGTTTATGTTTGTTTAAATTTTGTTTGTTTATTTTGAAAAAATAGTACAGACCTTGATCTTATTATCAGCAAATGCTTCATGAAGATTTGCTAATACTTCACACGCCGATAACAAATTTACTCCCAGTTCTTGACAAACTTCCGAATATATTTTTGTTTAACAATTAGAAAATATCACTTAATTTTACCTAAGAATTGACAAAAATAATTATTGGAAACATAGTACTTATCGGTCCTTGATTTAATTAATTAATTGACAATTTTTTGCAAACGTATTTTTTTTATTTGCACAATTTTTATTTGTTACAATAAATTTTTAATTTGACTAGAATACTACTATTTCATTCATAAAAGTTTCATTCATGTTTCAAATTCATTGAACTTTCGCCTAGCGAGACCAACCCTAAATATATATAATAAAAATATAATTACCTTCATATTGTATGGCGCAACTTTCAAACAATTGAAATATCACAATTTAAAGCACTTTAATGAAACCCTTGAAAATGCCAAATCTCCCTTTAAGTATATAAAAAACAACTTTTCCTTATTATTTATAACGAGTAATTCAGCAATGTTAACTTTTCAACGGCGTCTCGAATCTCAGCGAACTGAACACTAAGTGCTAGGTTGTTGCACATTCATCTGTTCAGGTTCTGGGAGGGAAAAACAAATGAATGAACGCTGCAGACAGTTGAGGATCGATAGAATCCTGCGCCGTTCATTGCTGGATACCGCAACCAGTGAAGCTCAGCTGCTGTGCTGCCAATCGTTATATTATTTTTTGTTATTTTTGCAGGAATTCAAGGTCATGGTAACAGCAGGATAACGACAGGATATGTGTTAAACTGTGTCCCAAATATGTAGAAACAAATCAATTAAAATATTTTATTATAGAACAATACAAAATACAAAATACAAACATATTTATTATTCTTTATTTCTATAGCTCATTGCATCTAAATCCGTAACATATATTTGTATAGCTTCTTTTGCTTCAGGATGTCGATCTATAGCGATTTTCAGATAATCATTACATTTATTTAAATCATTTTTCTCGAAATATATCTTAGCTAAATAGGTCCAAGCTTTGAGAGAATTTTCGTTAAGCTTTAAAGCCCACTGACAATCATTTTCAGCTTTATCGTAAAGCTTTAATTCAATGTAACATAAAGCTCGGTTTAAATAGAGTACACAGCTATCTTTGATCAATTCTATTGCCTAGAAATTCAGGATATTTACAAAAAATGCTAAAATTATACAGGGTGTTTCAAAATTGTTATTATTGTTTACTAATTTAATTACTGTAACCTATCAGTCCAGTGGCACGAAAAATGTTTGTTACAAGTAATGTGTAATTATTTATGCGAATACATCTCTTATTTTTTTGCAACAATTTTGAAACACCCTGTATAGAGAATTTGTACCTTTGTGTAACAGACTATTGAATTTTCAAATTCCTTTCTTTTAAAAGCTTTGTTTCCTCGTTTTTTTAATGTGTCAGATTTTTCTTTACGTATTTTTTTATCTTCCGCTCGCTTTTTTGCATCTTTTTCTACTTCTTTCATCCATGCATCTTTAATTAGCAAATTTAAAATATACAGTATGTTTCATTTCAAATATTAAAAATGATATTAATTACTAGTAAACCAGAATAGTATGTTTTGCGTCAAGGGAGGGAAACAAGCGATTATTCCCGCGTGTGAAGTTGGCAAACCGAGACGTAAGCGAGGGCTGAAGTCGAGGTTTGCCAACTTCACACAAGGGATAATCGCGCCCTCCCGTGAAGCATATTATACTTTTCGTAACAAGTGCACAAAAATTATCGTCTTATCGGGACAAATGTCAAATATGGGTTGCGTAACTAGTTACCTAGGAAACGCCGCAAACAGCTAATAATCGTAGTCTCTAGGGAGAGAAAAATAATGTTTTTCTCCCAAGGGGAGAAAAGCAGTGTTTCTCTCTCTAAAATTAGGGAATAAGAACGTGTTTCTTGTGTATGTGTTACGAAAAATATATTATAAATACGTCATCAATTTGATTACATGTTCCTGTATGAAGAAAGTAAAACATTATTTTTTTTAAGGAGCCATTTTATTTCCCCAGGGATATAAAGCACTAGAGGAAAATTATACTTTCTTCACGAGAAGAATATTTAATTTTTTTCACATAAATTTTAATTTTCAAATATTTTGAGGTTGTTTTACTATTATTTTCAAATATTTTAATATGGTTTTTGTAACTTTTATTTAATATAAATAAAATAAATAAATATATCATCACGTCTTTTACCCATTACTAGGTGTGGCACTCTACTTAAGCAGATCTCGGTAAGTGATATATTTTTACGCGTGAAGTGCGGTTACCAGCCATCAAATCACTGCCCCCAAAGTTGTTAGTGGAAGGGGAGTCACAGGGGTAGATTTAAATTGTTTCTCGGCTGTGGAGATCGAACCAGGGTTCTCAAGATCCACAGGCCGACTCGGTACCACTGAGCCACCTACCCCATTTAATTTTATTTAATTGAAATAAAAATCACTAAATGGCATTACTTAACGTACCAAATATGAAAAAAAAAACTCATGATAAATTTGTATATGACAAAACGATAGAATGAAACGGCCATAATAACCGTTAGCGCCATTCAATGAAGGAAAGCGGCCACGCTGTCAAGTTACAAAATTAACCTTAAAATATTTCAAAATTAAAGTAAAACAAGCTTAAAATATTTGAAAATTGAAGTTTATGTGATAAAATGAAATACATTTCATGGAATTGCGTATTTTATTTATAGATTATTATTATTATTATTAGGTTACGTTATGTTAGTTACAAAGTATTTCGTCAGAGGCGCTAGTTGACGTACACGCTTTGTAAATTTGAAACTAAGAATTTTAATGACATTTGAACCAGTTACAATTAAGGGGAAAAATTCTACTTTTTGACAGAGTAGTAAAAGCAATTGTTAAATAATTTATTATAAAGAAATGAAAGCATATATAAAAGGAATTATAAAAACATATACTTACTTTGGTCCATTTCACTGCAATCACCACTTGTTTCATCTTTAACTTTGTTGATAACCGTTTTATTAGAAGTAATTGTAAGTTTTACATTTTTTTCATCAATATTTTCAATAATTTTCTCAGAAGTATCATTAAGATATCTGTCAGCGTCTTGCATACCCATCTTGTTTTCCTGTTTATCAGAAGATGACAACTTTTTAACAATTCCGTTTACTTCTGTTACTTTGTGCATAAAATTATTGAATTCTTCTTCATTTTGTATCATTTTTAGTGCTTTTGAAGAACTTGATAGATTTTATTCCCGAAACAAAATTGTATTGACAAAACTGTCAGAAAGATGTATCTTAGCAACGTAGATGTTCATGTTTAATCAATAAAATAATTATTTTATTTAAAAGTTTATTAAATAAAAATTGTTACAATTATTTAAAGATAATATTTACAACATATTTCTAAATTATTATTACTTAAGTTATAAGTTTAATATTACTTTGGTGATTATAATAAATACAAAATCTAAACGAAACTAAATTCATTTTTAAAGTAATTCTAAGTAACATGTTTTAAAAACAATTCAAAATGATTAGCAGTCTTATTGTTTCATGACTACAATATATCATTTTGATCAATAATTAAAATTAAATTAAATATTTCAAAGCTTAATTGGAACAAATTAACAAATAAACAGTCTTAATTTTTAAGTTTTGATGAAGAATTTCCACCATTTGACATCAAAACTTCAACCAATCTCCACTAAAAATTATCTATTAACTTCACTAATATTTTGTCCTTGCGTTTCAGAATTTAATGTATTCAATTGACTATTTTTCATGACTATTCGCTTACTAATAAATTTATCCCGAAAATCTGGGGTATGATGATGTCTAATATGTCTTCCTGTATCGTTAACATCCCTCTGAACGGGTCGTTGCACTTCTTCAGTGGTGGTTAACATCCTACAGAGAATTTTCGAGGTATCTCCCACTTGGGGATGATGTCCGGAAAGGTTGTGGGGTATTTCGATGGTGCAGATGTCCAAGTTTGGCATGAGGGTGTCGTAAGGGGTATGAAGGGTATTGTTGGCTAATCCGTCTAAGAAGGGTGTTGGTATTGGGATTGGGGTTGCTGTGGAAACAATAAATATGTTTACATTCATTTTTTTTAAATTAATTTAGATTTTAATAGTAAGTAAAAAGCAGAATTTAATTTGAACATTTTACTTGTAAAATTATTCGGACAAGCACTGGTTAGAAAAACCAGCCTGTATATGCAAAAAAGCAAAAAAAGTATTAATTCGTCACACTAAAATATTAGATAGGGTGAAATAGTATGTTATGCATCAAGGGAGGGAAACTAGCGATTATTCCCGCGTGTGAAGTTGGCAAAGCGAGACGTAAGCGAGGGCCGAAGCGAGGTTTGCCAACTTCACACAAGGGATAATCGCGCCCTCCCGTGAAGCATATTATACTTTTCGTAACAAGTGCACAAAAATTACTGTCTTATCGGGACAAATGTCAAATATGGGTTGCGTAACTAGTTACCTAGGAAACGCCGCAAACAGCTAATAATCGTAGTCTCTAGGGAAAGAAACATGTTTCTCTCCCTAAGGGAGAAAAGCAGTGTTTCTCTATCTAAAATTAGGAAATAAGAACGTGTTTCTTGTGCATGTGTTATGAAAATAAAATATTGGTTGGTCTTATCAAAAAGAAAAGTGAATTTTATTTCACACTACCTTGTAGTGTTAATCAGTTTAAAAACTGATAAATAAATAATGTACGATTGTTCTTTTTGATAAGATCATCCGTGCAGAAAAAAACTCCCCAAAATGCAAAGCCACAACACTCACAAACATTCCCGACCGTGTCGCAAAGCGCGCCTTTGAAGAAGTCCCCCGGGTTAAGATGGTTCCCATCCACGTCCTCCACGACAATGCCTAGTCCCAGATTTCTTCCTCTGACCCAGGTCTTGGCTGCTGGACGAACGTTGAACTCCACGAACTGACGAGGAAGTGATGAGTTGCTGTGGATGAGTACCATTCGGCTATCGGCAAGGCGACGTTTCACAGCTAGGGGAATACATTATTTTATAGGTGAAGAAATTGATTTAGAGATAAAATGTACTAATAAAAAAGTTAGAGCACATATTGATACGTATTTTGTTTCTTTACAAATTTTTTGTACGATCAAACGTTTCGCCAAAATTTAGAAAAATATGTTTTGGAAATTTTTAAACGAGACTGCTAGTGCCATCTCTTCGAAAACTTTTGAACTGTATACGTGTGTAAATATCTCGAAAACGGAGAGAGTAATCAAAAAAATTTTCAAAGAAAATATTTAGACAATTACAAAACTAAAAGATGTTATTTGAAACATTTTTTCATTCAACCCTTAAATTCCGAGATATTTATTAATATATGAAAGGCAACCCACACTACGCACGTGTACAAATTGTTTCTAATAATTTAACAATAGAAGATCTGCAATTGTAGATTATCCTACCTTTATGTTTCTTCAAAGATCTTGAATACCAATATACAGAAACCCTTATTTGCTTATCATCATCACTCAACGAATGTGCATTATTATTTTTCTGATTATTTTCTATAGTAGCATTTTCCTAAAACCAAATAAATAATTATTCCTCCTCTTATGGGGTAGGTGGCTCAGTGGTGGATTTTGAGAACCCTAGTTTGATCCCCACAGCCGACAAACAATTTTCACCAAATTAAATCTACCCCTGTAGCTCCCTTTCCACTAATATCTTTGGGGGCCGTGATTTGACTGCACTTTACGTGAAGAAATATATAACTTACCGAGATCTGCTTAGGCAGAGTGCCACACCCAGTAATAGGTAAAAGGCGTGATGATATATTTATGTATATTTATTAAGAACAAAGTAACAAATAAAATATACCTGTGAAAGTCGATACAATCTTAAAGTTGCGCTAGCGATGTTAACAGTATCTTCTTGTCCTTGTTCTACAGCTCCTGAAGATACCCCACTCGCATAATCCACGTTGAAGAAAAGGTTCATAGTGTTAGTGTCCTTCCACACGTCTTCATCAGTGTTTCGAGGAATGTCACCTAGAAAACGAAATAAAAAATATTCTTTTTCTACGATTTCTATGAACAGTTGACAATTACGGTCTTATTTATCATCGTAAAGTTGACGATTTTGTGGAACAATCGAAAAATATCTTTTTTGCGCGTCTCCAATGGCATCGCGCGAAAAAGATATTAAATGCGCGCTTATTTCAATAGTTACCAGGGATACAAACAAAACAGAAACTTGTCATATTGACAGTTGACAGAATGAATTTATTTTAAATACGTATACGTTTTTAAATAATTTTGAGATGCAATCATAGAAAAAATGATGTGTGTATCACGAGCGTAAAGTGCCTTTGTTCCTCTTACACTATTGCAGCTCTCGCCTTCGGCTCGCGCTGCAATTACAGTGTTCGAGTAACAAAGATTCACTTTACGCTGTTAATACACAAATAACTATTTTCTACGATTGCTATGAAAAGTTGACAATTACGCTCTTATTTATCATCGTAAAGTTGACGTTTTCTGTGGAACAATCGAAAAATATCTTTTTTGCGCGTTTCCAATGGCAACGTGCGAAAAAGACGTTAAATGCGCGCGTTTCAATAGTTACCAGGGATAAAAACAAAACAGAAACTTGTCATATTGACAGTTGTCAGAACGAATTTATTCGCAGTATCTATGATTTTTTTATAATTTTAAGATGCAATCGTCGAAAACATTATGTGTGTATCACGAGCGTAAAGTAAAGTTTCAATTACCGTGTTCGAGTAACAAAGAATCACTTTACGCTCTTAATACACAAATAACAAGATTTATTTTGTTTTCTTACAAGAAGGATAGAAGCTTCTGATTTTCTTGTTGACAAATTCGTCTCCATCTGTGTCACTTTCAGAGTTTTTCGAATCAGATGTAACTGAATTGGTTCGGTTTAGAATCCATACAACTGGTTCAGTTATAGAAGGTGGCACGCTGGTAATATTATTTTTTCTTCCAACTCTTTCCAGAATGCTTTGTTGGATAAACATTAACCATTGTTTCTTTACACTGCAAAATAATTTAATAAACAAATTAGAAGTTGCTGATTAACAAAAATAGTTGTTAATTGTTACTAGATTAATTTAACAACAATAAAAACACTCAAGCTTATAATTATTAATGCTGCTTACTTCAATTAAATTGTTTTCACAGATATTCAATTAGTAAATACAATAATTAATTAGTCTTAAAACTTTAGATTTCAGTTACATTTATTAGCATCATAAGTGAATTAGTGGGAATTGTTTCA
This sequence comes from Pterostichus niger, assembly GCA_947425015.1. Classification (NCBI taxonomy): domain Eukaryota; kingdom Metazoa; phylum Arthropoda; class Insecta; order Coleoptera; family Carabidae; genus Pterostichus; species Pterostichus niger. The sequence goes on along the minus strand of OX380349.1, from coordinate 26,322,459 downwards.
TTTCACAATTAAAACCATTTAAGTTAAATTTTAAAGTTGGTTTAAATGAATAAAAACAGATTAAAAGTTTTGACAGCAGATTTTGCTTTGCTTTTATTTATTTAAACTGTTTAAAATTAATCTGTTGGCGATACAATTGGCCATAGTTCTAATTTAATCGATATAAATGCTAGCTGTTTTACATTTATCAATAAATCCAAAATAAATGGATCAATTTATTGACGAATAAATGGATCAATAAACGTTGAATTTATTGAAAGTAGTCCTACAACCATTGAAAATATATTTTTTTCTTCTTTTACAAGTTACGCACCAAAATCATGTCATTTCGTAAAAAAACTTGAAGAATAAATTAGAACCTTTAATTAATTGAATTTTGCAAATAAATCAATAAATAAATTGAAGCTGGAAAGCTGACCAATAAATCATGTAAATTATGAATTGTAGTTACTAATTGGGCAGCTATGAATACAGTTTTGCTCTTGTTTGTGAAGCAAGTGTTCTATTCCTGCCTTTCAGTAAAAGTATATAAAACCAAGATAATAAATTATAATAAAATAATCGATAAAATCTCGTTGTAAAATTAAAATTTCCTGCATTAAGTTCAACAATAAAACGTTGATAATTCCGTGAAACAAAAGAGTAAAAAGCAAGTGAGTACGGAAGTTATTAATATGCACGGCGTATCGTACACGCACACACGCAACGACTACACGGCAACACGCATGGAAACGTGTGTATTTGTATTGGTCTGTCTGGCTATTTAACGTATATGTATGTGAACTTTCTTCTGATCTGTCTAGACTAGATGTGCCCAGAGACGTACTCAGCAATATTTTAAATAAAATACAGGGTGTTTGAGGACTAGTGTAACAAACTTTAACAGCTTATTCCTGAGGTTATTTTGAGCAAAAAATGTCATATAAACATAGGTCCTATTCCTTCTAGTTATCAAAATACAAGAGGTTGAAGTTCTATAAATAACACATTTTCAAATTTTTGTAATCAAGATACTTTCGGAAAACAAGAATTTTATTGAAAAGTCATACCTTATTTGTCTTAATTAAAAATTGTTGTACTTTTGATTGTATTATTGTTTCATAATGGATGGTTATAGTACTACTGAATATGCAGATATGATTTTTATTTATGGATTATGTAATGGTAATGCCCGTTATGCGTCCAGAGAATACCAAGACAGATATCCAAATAGAAGCCAACTTTCCCATCCCCTATTTACGCGCATTTTTGTTTTCCGAAAGTATCTTGATTACAAACATTTGAAAATTTCGTGTTATTTATAGAACTTCAACCTCTTGTATTTTGGTAACTAGAAGGAATAGGACCTATGTTCATATGACATTTTTGGCTCAAAATGACCTCAGGAATAAGCTGTTAAAGTTTGTTACACTAGTCCTGAAACACCCTGTATGTTAATATTAAAGACAGATAAAATAAATAAAGATGGCTTTATGGTGAAATTGAGAGTTCAAGATTGCGTGGAAATAAATGAATATAATTGAATGTTTGTTGAACGAAACATAAGACGAGCTTGTCCTGAAAGGAATTATGAATGTGGATGAAGTCAGAGATTAATCTCAGGATTTAGGGACCAACAAATGTATGATTACAAGTTTGTTGTATCCGTCAGTACGGTGGTGTGGATAGCGTTACGGAATTCGAATCCGGAGATCACGAGTTCGAATCTCACTCAAGCTAAAAATGCGGCTCGGTGAGTGCGGACCCTGTACTGTAATTGGGATTAAGTTCCTGTTGTACAGCGTAACATAAATAAATAAATAAATGAGATATGAGATGTGCTTGTGTGAAAGGAATATTATAAACGTGGATAAAACCAAATTCAGGGTGGATTAGACTGCCCTTTACCAACGCTTTTTCAGCTATAACTGCCCAGTTGTCTATAATCAGATTCCAGATAATATCAAAAAATTGAATATAAAATCTTTTTCCCAAAAATTGAAAGCTACATTATTAGCCTCACAATAAGTTTTAAGTCTTGAAATTCTTTGATCAGTTTTAATAATATATTTGTTTTGCACACTTGTTTCAAATCATTTATTATATTTACTATGTATATATATATTTATCATGTGTTCTATTACGCAATACAATAATTGTAAAGGTTAAGTGTAAGAGCAGCCTAGGCTGAACTTTGCCAAATAAAATCGTTTTATTATTATTATTATTATTATTATTATTAATTTCAGAGTTAAAAAAAGCTTTTATGAAAGGAATTATGTATACGAATGGTGAACCGGAACAGAAATGTTTACTGAAGGTTACTAAAATCTTTATCGCTTAGAAAATATATATATTTGACATTTTATGAATCATATATTTGCTGCCCAAGTCACAAAATGACGCCTAAATATCCTAATTTATTTCTGGGGTTTAGAAAACAATTTTATTACGTATTTGTCAGCATCTTAAAATATCCAGAAATCCTTCAAAATGTTTATAGCTTGTCAACAACATTTAATAATATCTTTCCAATGGGGTAGGTGACTCAGTGGTATCGAGTCGACCTGTGGATCTTGAGAACCCTGGTTCGAGCTCCACAGGTGACAAACAATTTTCACCAATGTCTCTCCCTCCACTAATATCTTTGGAGGTCGTGATTTGACGGCTGGTCGTGAAAAAATATATCACTTACCGAGATTTGCGTAGGCAGAGTGCCAAACCAAGTAATAGGTAAAAGGCATGATGATATATTTACTTATTTATATTTTTAATGGGGTAGGTGGCTCAGTGGTGGATCTTGAGATCCCTGGTTCGATCTCCACAGGTGACAAACAATTTTCACCAATGTCTCTCCCTCCACTAATATCTTTGGAGGTCGTGATTTGACGGCTGGTCGTGAAAAAATATATCACTTACCGAGATTTGCGTAGGCAGAGTGCCAAACCAAGTAATGGGTAAAAGGCGTGATTATATATTTACTTATTTATATTTTTAATGGGGTAGGTGGCTCAGTGGTGGATCTTGAGATCCCTGGTTCGATCTCCACAGGTGACAAACAATTTTCACCAATTTAAATCTACCCCTGTAGCTCTCCTTCCACTAATATCTTTGGAGGTCGTCATTTGACGGCTGGTCGTGAAAAAATATATCACTTACCGAGATCTGCTTAGGTAGAGTGCCACACCCAGTAATGGGTAAAATGCGTGATGATATATTTATTTATTTATATGTTTAATTTGGTAGGTGGCTCAGTGGTATTGAGTCGGCCTGTGGATCTTGAGAACCCTGGTTCGATCTCCACAGCCGACAAACAATGTTCATCAATTTAAATCTACCCCTGTGTCTCTCCTTCCATTAATATCTTTGGGGGCCGTGATTTGACGGCTTCACGAGATCTGCTTAGGCAGAGTGCCACACCCAGTAATAGGTAAAAGGCGTGATGATATATTTATTTATTTTCCAATTTGAAGTGATTTGACGGCTAGTAACCGCCCTTCACACGAAGAGATCTGCTACGCTAGAGTGCCATACCCAGTAATGAGTAAAAAGCGAGATGATATATTAATTTAACTACATGTTAAATGCTGCATTTTTGTTGTATTATTTTTGTGTAATAATCGAACGTACGTTTATGACTATAAGACAAGTATAGTGTATGTTGAGTGTATGTTTGTATGTCTGGACCAGCCCTCGACATACAGATCAAACATACGCAGGGTCGTAATCAGGAATTTTTTACTCGAAATTATCAATACATTTAATGTTAACATGAAAATAGTATTTTACATTACAAGAGAAGAAACTAAGAATTTCGCTCACGCATGTGTCAAAGGCACATAAGTGAGCGAATTCGTTTCTTCTCGAGTGATGTATAGCGTTTTGTTCAATTCTGCTATTGAAATATTTTAAAAATATTAAGATATGTACGGCTGTTTATGTAGTATAAATGAACATAGATGCCATTGCGTCGCTATGGTTCGTTTGTTTAAATATAAATAAATATTTGCGAATGTCAAATAATTTACCGTTGCATTGTGAAAATATTATTAATAATTGAGAAAATGGAAGAATATGACGATGTTACTATACCAGAAATTATTTTAAAAGAAGCTGATGCCGCTACGTTTCAATTATTGCCTGAGAAATCAAAAGGAAGATATTTGAAAGAGATGAACAAATTTCGTGAGTGGATGCAATCAAAAAATGTACATGTTGTAACGGAAGTTGCTTGCATGTGTGGCGTAAGTCACCCTGTTTTCAATAATTGCAATGTGCACTTTCATATAAATAAATAATTTTCAAAAAAACTTGTAGTTTATTCCTATTTTCGGTAATGACAAGTAAGTGGCTGAAAGTACTTTCGCTCACTACTTTCACACACCCGTTGCCATAGAAATACCTTCAGTGGACAAAACAAAGGGTTTCAAGGTTTGTATCCAAGTTAGAAATAACATGTTTCAATAGCAGAATTGAACAAACGAATTTTTCAAACATCACACCTTTCTCTAGCACGATTTACGGGGTTTTACAGTTTGTATCTGTAATTGCAGATCTTTAACTTCCTGTACGTAAGTATACAGCTTCGCTAGCATATTTAATTATTTAAAAAAAAGAATCAGTGGTATCGAGTCGGCCTGTGGATCCTGAGAACCCTAGTTCGATCCCCACAGCCGACAAACAATTTTCACCAATTTAAATCTACGTCTGTAGCTCCCTTTCCACTAATATCTTTGGGGGCTTTGGGTGGTTTGACGGCTGGTAACCACACTTCACGCGAAAAAAATATATCACTTACCGAGATCTGCTTAGGCAGAGTGCCACACCCAGTAATTGGTAAAAGGCGTGATGATATATTTATATATTTATATTTAAAAATAAGAATAACTTGTTTAATTAACATGATTTAAGATGTTTAACTAAATTCTGAGAGTAGCTGTTCTTCAATAGCAGATCTCGCTAGATGATATTGTTAATTGTATAAAATACCACTACCAGCTGTAAAATTATGACCCCCAAAAGATGTTAGTAAAGGTTAGGTAACATCCCATCAGTTAAGAGCTCGGTGCTCGCGAATTGTGATAAAAATATGTTGTTTTTTCAGCACCCCTTGTATTATGAATGGACTATTTTCTGTTCAGTGTATACTATTTTCATTTTAAACTGGAGGGATCGGCATAAAACGATTAAACGTCCCTGTCCCATATAACTACAATGAAATCTATTAGTGCAGCTACCCCAAATCGCTTAACGATGGTCATAACTAAAGCCCGGATATTTAGGCTCTTAAAAACACCCAAATAAGCAGGCATATAGGCCGGTAATTACTCTAAAATAGGCGGGATTTTAGGCAAACTAAATGTAAATAATTTGTTTTAAAAAAAATACACGCATCCTTTTTCCAATATTGGTACTCGTATCTACTCTTCGTTAGAAAAAAATAATTATTTTAATCAAAAATTTACGCAATCTGAAAAATAATAATGTAGGGTTCTCATTTTATTAACTATTATACAAATTCAAATTATGTAGTATACTTTAATTCACAAAATATTACGAGCAATTGCTCTATGAAATTTTCGGAAAGGGACTGTCTTCGGTCTGTCAGAACTTGCTTGTAAGTTGAAAACTTCGTTCGACATCACAAAATATGACAGGAGCGTTCTTATATTTAGCCATATCGTCTAAAGTTACCTCAGCTCCATTGATTAATGGCAAAGACACAATTGAATTGCCACGTCAAATTTTGACGTTTTTTCTTTCGGCATTTTAAATTCACACACAAAAACTTGATTAAAGTAAGTACTTTAAATATTATAGATTAGGTTGAAACACTTTGTTGAGTGCTGAATTAGTCAACGAAGTAGATGATAAACCTTGTCTGCTCAATAAAAGTTAGAATAGGCAACAAAAATAGGCAAAATAGGCTGTATAAGGTAAAATAGGCACAATAACCAAAATATAGAAAAAATAGGCTCTAAGGCACGAAAAAAAAACCTTCCATTACACGTAAACATATTACCTATATATAGAAAAACGAAATTGCCTGAAGTATATTAAAATTTGAATCTAGGCAATTGCCTAAAAATCCGGGCTTTAGTCATAACAGGTATTTTTTAACGGTCGTATTCAGCCTAAAATTATGTTTGTTTTTTCCTATGATTGACCATTTAAAAATACCGGTGAATGGAGCTGTACAACCCTGTGCGAACCTTGTGTACCCAGTTATAACGGGTCATATTTTGAGTTCCTTTAATTTAATCGTTTTATGCCGATCCCTCCAGTTTAAAATGAAAATAGTATATCTGTACTCCCTGGAGAAAGCGTCTTCTACGGCACTGTGCCGACGACCTGCTAGCAACAAGTCTAACGCCCGTCTGGTAGCAGTCTACTACACGCGGTTGTTTTTTTACAAATCTCGCATTCTTAACCGTCTGTTAGCGCTCGACTAGTGTTCTAGCATGACGCATAGTATTTGTAAGACATATAGCTACGCATCTCTGTTCCTCACATCTTCAATACTATCTTAGGGATGCTGCTATCTTTCTTCATCTTCGACGATTGTTAAATTACACGACTAGCTGACAGAGTATATGATGACAGAGTATTTTTGTCAGACAGACGAGCTGGACTAGATTTGATTTTATTGAAATGTTTGTATGGATTAATTAACTTATTTGAATGCGGTAATATAGTGTTATAGTGATTCAAATTGTCTAAATAATTTAAAAACATTTGAACCGCTGTTTTTCATAACTGTTTATAAACATTACCAGGTGTTATACAAGCAAAACAAAGTGTTACACATATTTAATTAGTAAACAATTCGCAAGAAAACAAACTATATGTTACTATAATGTATGTGTGTTGATAAAAGATTCATATTATTGTTGCCATAGTTATGAACAAAATAAAATTAGACGATACATCCTGCCTCAAGTAATATTTTTTTTCTATCGATATCCTGTTTATTTCATAAAAAAATTCTGTTAGTTTTAAAGTTTTTTGACCTGCCCTAACTAATAAACAAACCTAAAAAAAATTATAGCATAAAAAAAATTATGGCATAAAAAAAACATAAAAATTTAAATTAGCAAAAATTTTTTCCAGTTCCTTGACACTGAATGCTAAAACCTCTAATAATTTATCAGTTTTATATTTTGTAACGTTGCCAAAATTTTTTTGGGATTTGGTTTAATTTTGAACATGCGTAGGTTTAAATTCTTTGTGTGCAATAAAATTATTTTCAGAAAATTGCACTTTACAAACAAAATTATATTAATCGTAAAATATTGTTATTAGTTCATGCTAAACACAAATTATTAAAACAAATTTACCTTTCTATATCCAGTGGACTATCAAACAATTAAAAAAAATCATTAATATTTTGATTACAAATAAACAATAATAATAAATTATATTTAAATGATTCCGAGAATAATATTTACTTAAAGTTTAAACAAATCTATCATTTCTAAGTATTTATCAATCGGAAATATTTTACTACTTGTAATTCTTAGAATACTTACTTCTCTCTTTCCGCAGTAAAATTACTTCGAAAATTGAAGTAAGGATTTGTCAAATTTGAACTGTTCTTATTTAAAGTTGCCATCAAATTCTTCAAGTTCTCATTATCGGCAACTAACACTGTATCGGAAGCCGGAAGATCTCCTAACATTTTTTCCGCATTTTCTTCGTCGTTTTCTTGTCGATCAAAGTATTTAGCATACTCAGATTTTCTTGAAGATAGTTTATCTTCCTTTATATCTAAGTTTGGTTCAATATATTTATCGTAAATTTCTTCCAAAACAGATTGAAACATTTTTTCGGCTATTGCTTCATATTCTTCTGAAGATTGATCATCTTCTTCACTTATTTTATTTTTTTCATAATCTTCTTTATTCACCGGAATAGAAGTTACACTTATTATTAACAGATTTGTTAATAAAAACAGTTTTAATAAATTACCACGATACATTTTTAAAATTTTCAATTCTATTTCACTTTTAAATTTGACTAATATTACATTATTAAATATCTGAAAATAAAATATATTTTAATGACAAATCACGCACAAATTCTTACGCACAAATCAATTAAATTAGCACAATAATTCTGTGATTAACTTTTGTCAAATTTTGATTGAATATCTTAAAAAGAATTTTGTTGTAACTTAGATATTTCAAAGTGTATACAGTCTTATATGCTAAGCAGTATCCCGACCACTAACTGAAAGTAAGGGTTCCTGCCAGTGACTAGAGTAGAAAGAGACAAAGATAGTGAATGTACTGGTGTATTGCTGTCTCTCTTACACCTAGAGAGTCTATGGGAAATGTTGATAGCACCTGCGAAATATTTACTAACGCCAAATTTTCTATTTTCCGCATAGTTTTGCAGGAATTTCTCACAAAATTCTTACTTATTTAATCACTATTTTTAGAATTATTTACCAGTATATATCACTAGTTTCAGCGATCAGGAAAATTACATGAAAATTATATCAAAATGAATCAACAAATACAGCCGTAATTTTAATTTTTTTATTCGTGATTGCGCTACCTTGTGCACCAATCGTGTTATTTCTGTGTCACAACAACCCGTTTTATATCAAATTAACCCTTAAAGAGTCATCAGTTTATATTGCAATCCGAACCACATTAAAGTTTTGTTTTTAAAACTGAAGCAACTAGCTTTACAAATCAAACCATTAAGTCACAACTAGCGATAGTATGATAAATAAATAAAATATTAACTCACCCCCAAGATGATTATAATATATATTTCACTATCACTTGTTAAATTGTAACTCGTATAAAATGTAGCAAATTCAAACTCATATGTTCGTTGGTCAAAATACAATCAACATTTGAGATAAATCTCTAACAAGGTGTCAATTTATACTCTTGATACCTAATTTTAAATTTCAAATGAAATTTTCTTACAGTGAAGTAGGTACACTGTTAAAATGTTACAGTACATTTCTACAAGATATAAGATGTAAATTAAAACGTGAGATTATAAATAAATGATATTTATTCTACTGTCAAAGATTTGTGAGTTAGTTTAGAAGAAAATACTTGAAACAAAAGTTGTAGATAATTTAGTTTTCTATAACTTTTGTTTGAAGCATTTTTTTGTAAAATAATTCAAAAACATTTGACAGCGAGAAATGTAATTATTTTTTGTTTTGGTTGTTAAATAAAAACGTTAAAAATGTTTTTGGGTAATTTTGGCTAACAGTGTAGAATTATTACACTTTTACATGTGACTATCTATTCCATTTAACAGCATTCTGCATCAAATTACTAACGTCTAGACAATTTTATAAATATGTTAAATCGAAATTTCATAAATAAATTCATATTGATCGATTTTGTCTCTTGTACGTCACCAATTTAAGATCGAACATCAACGTTTTTATTTACGCAATATTGTTATATTTCATCTTGTATGTATTCCTATTCAAGGACGAATTTACAAAATGTTGTAAACAATATTTGTATTTGGATATTTCGTAAAATATTACGCACTAAACATTATTGGGCATTATCTTAGTCTCAAGGCTCTGCAATTGCAGAGTCGTATTTATTTAAATATGTCACGGCAAAATTAAATCATGCTAATTTTGTCAAAATAGATAGAGCGTGCGTTCTATGAGTTTATGTTTATTTTAAAATACGAGCGAAGCGAGTCTTACTAAAAATAAATTCAATATTGAAGTAAATATTCAGAATAATTTAAATCGAATATAACGGCTTGCATGTGATTAACGGGTTTAGGATTTATTTATTAAAATAGCCTCGGGGTAGGTGGTTCAGTGGTATCGAGTCGTCCTGTGGATCTTGAGAACCCTGGTTCGATCCCCACAACCGACAAAAAATTTTCATTAAATTAAATCTACCCCTGTAGCTCCCTCTCCACTAATATTTTTGGGGGCCGTGATTTAACTGCACTTCACGTGAAGAAATATATCACTTACCGAGATCTGCTCCGGCAGAGTGCCACACCCAGTAATAGGTATAATAGGATATATTAATTTATTTTATTTTAAGAATTAAGTTACATTTGGAATTTTGTAAATTATACGCAAAGACCAGTAACATATAGTTAAAGTTAGCGGGATTTGAACACGCGAACTCTTTCTGAATAGATGTATTAGACTTCGACAGTAATTTGTTGTTAATATCAATAAATTCTAGACTATAAATTGTAGGTTCTTTGTAGACAACCAGCATTACTTCAATGTAATTATGTACAACTAAAAAATAAATATATTAATAAACTAAAAAGTATAGCAGATTAGCTCTGCAATTGCATATATTCTTTACCAGCCGTCAAATACATCTGTAATATGTTGTTGAATATGTTTTTATAACAATAATACAGATAATTACAGTTTATTTAATTAAAAATTGGGAATTACTGGAATTATTCTTTTGCCTTCCTCCCCACTAACGTATTTGTGGTCATAATTTGACGGCTGGTAATTCCAATTTACGTGTAAAACTATAGTCATTTGTGTATTAAGAGCGTAAAGTGATTCTATGTTATTTGAACACAGTAATTACAGCGCGAGCTGAAGCCGAAAGCTGCAATAGTCTAAGAGGAACAAAGATACACAATTTTTTTTATGTCCTGATAAATTAATAATTACTATAACCAAGCAAAAAAGTAAAGATAAAAAATAAATAAATATATCATCACGCCTTTTACCCATTACTGAATGTGGCACTCTGCCGAAGCAGATCTCGGTAAGAGATATATTTCTTCGCGTGAAGTGAGGTTACCAGCCGTAAAATCACGTCCCTCAAAGATGACAGTGGAGGAGGAGTCACTGGAGTAGATTTAATTTAGTGAAAATTGTTTTTCGGTTGTAAGGATCGAATATTGTAATAAGATATATAATATTTAATATATGGGGTAGGTGGCTCAGTGGTATCGAGTCGGCCTGTGGATCTTAAGAACCCTGGTTCGATCCCCACAGCCGACAAACAATTTTCACCAATTTAAAAAAATCTACCCCTGTGGCTCCTCCTCCACTAATATCTTTGGAGGCCGTGATTTGACGGCTGGTAACCGCACTTCACGCGAAAAAATATATCACTTACCGAGATCTGCGTAAGCAGAGTGCCACACCCAGTGATGGGTAGAAGGCGTGATGATATATTTATTTATTTTTATTTATATTTTTCTATTGTGTATAACAGTTCCACAATAGTTGGTGGATTATACATTAGTGAAATAATATCCAGTTATTTTAAAATGTCATAAATATCTAATGAATGTAATCATCCGAGTTGTACAAACAACAAAAGTATGTCAAAATTGGAATAAAAAATGCTTTATGAATGAAGGGTATCATTCTGGAATCTAAATTTGAAGCTATTTATACAAAAACGCCGTTATCTTCATCTATATCTTCCATATGCATCCGCTAAGAACGGAATTCATTTGTAAGTGCTCTAGATATAACAAACCATTGAGGAACAATTGATTTATTACTTTGTAAAACATGAACTGGCGCGGTGGCCGAGCGTGTTAAGGCACATCTCTTAACATACTGTGACGTCACCCGAACCAAGATTTGTCAGTTCGAATCCGCCTGTCGACAATGTGTGATTTGTCGTAAAATATAAAATACAGTTACATGTATCTATCACACTCGGGCGCTATAAGCTAGTCACTTATACGTCTTAAATAATGTAGCATTCGACTACGAAGACCGGCAGTACGGCAGTGTAAAAACTGCGGCTCGGTGTGTCCGGTAGGCCCAGGCCCGATTTGGGCTGTAGTGCCATCAGAAGAAAACATGAACTTCATGTCAATTATAGTATGTTTTTATTTATTTATTTATTTATGTTACGCTGTACAACAGGAACTTAATCCCAATTACAGTACAGGCTCCGCACTCCCCGAGCCGCAGTGCTCCCCCACCATTATCATCTTTTGAGTCGTGGTTTGACATTTTTATGACTGTTTGTTTGAAAGAATTTAAGAATGCGAATGAAGCAAGATTTATGGAATTAATTTTAGGGTTTAGTGGTGAAATAGGAACTTAATCCCAATTACAGTACAGGGTCCGCACTCACCGAGCCGCAGTGCTCCCCCACCATTATCATCTTTTGAGTCGTGGTTTGACATTTTTATGACTGAGTTTGATTGAAAGAAATTAAGAATGCGAATGAAGCAAGATTTATGGAATTAATTTTAGGGTTTAGTGGTGAAATAGGAACTTAATCCCAATTACAGTACACCGAGCCGCAGTGTGGAAGTTCATATATTTTTTAGCTTGAGTGCGATTCGAACTCGGGATCTCCGGATTCGAATTCCCTATTGCTATCCACACCACCGTACTGACGGACAATATAAATCGTATGTTTTTATGTAAGATTAAGTCAGGCAGGGGAATTCTAAAAGGACAGTAGATTCAATTATTTGTTTCCTGTCCAATTAAATCTTGGTAGAAGAATTATCAAAGCATTTAAATAAAAATCCAAAAATCTGCGTATGTTAGGTCTGGCTGTAATCTAAGATACGCCGGTTTCAAGTGTCTAAGTGAACCTTGTGTTGTTCACATGCTTACACATCGAGATTTTTATAAAAATAAGTTTATTTAGCATCGAAAACTGACACCGGGTCGAAGTTTTACTGTTTGTTGCCCTTTTGCTTCAAAGGTTTTTGACATTTGGAAAAGTTTAATTTGATACAAGGTAATGTTAACCGTTTAACTATATCCGTGGCCCAATAAAAAAACAGAGGTAAAAATCAGATGTAAAATAAATAAATATATCATCACGCCTTTTACCCATTACTGGGTGTGGCACTCTGCCTAAGCAGATCTTGGTAAGTGAAATATTAATGCACGTGAAATGTTAAATCACGGCCCCCAGAAATATTAGTGGAGGAGGAGCCACAGGGGTAGATTTAAATTGGTGAAAATTGTTTGTGAGCGAAAGATTCTGAGCGTGAAGAATAAACGAGCTTGTATGACAAGAATTATGAATGTGGTTGAAGCAAAAGTGGTGTGTCAGGATAGGAATATTTGGAGAAAATTAATTGCGGGATAAATATGATGAATGAAGACAAGCGTATGATTCTTGATTTTAGATTCATTGGTTAGATGTTTCGAGTGTTTACCTGCAATTGTGTGGAGTTCACCTTCAAAAACAAGCGCAGGAGATACTCCCTTCCTTCCTCATCTTTTTTGCTTCATTTTCAGTTTTTACTATACAGTGTCTAACCGCAATTGTGTTAAATGTTTTTTTAAACAAGCGCAGCCGATACTGCCTTCATTTCTTTATAGATTCGTTGTTAGAGAAGTGGGCGTAAGTGAAGATTTACGAAACTGGTGTACAGGAGCGAATGGATGAATGTTTGTTGCGTGTTGATGGATTTTGGTTGTGAGAAAAGAAAGAGTTTGTATGGAGGAAGTGTTAATGTGGTCGAATCGAGTATCGTGTGTCAGGATGAGAATGTTGACGGGTTCGTGCTACCCCATTTAATGGGATATAGCGTGATGTTATGTATGTATGTAAAATTGTTTGTCGTCTGTGGGGATCGAACCAGGGTTCCCAAGATCCACAGGCCGACTCGATCGCTTCTACCAACAAAATATTGGTTGATCGTGACAATCTGTAGCTATAAATTATCCTATCGCCAATCAGCTTTCATTACAAAATGTAATGCATCTAATAAAAATTTATAAAAAATTGTTGTGAAAATGGAAATAAAACTTTCTTACAATTCATCTCTACTGGCTCAATGAATTATAGACAACTTTCCAGCTCGTCCGTAAAAATTAATTTACTACACTGGCCCCGTAAATTACTATTATCAAGCTGTTTACAAAAATAGTTGAATTTTGCGAACTGAATTGTGCTTATAAATGTAAAACAAAAACTAAATAAATAAAAAATAGTTTTCTCAAATTTCGTCTATTTTGACGTTTTATACAATAAATAATTTAGCCAATAATATAAATTAATTTATATGGGGTAGGTGGCTCAGTGGTGAATCTTGAGAACCCTGGTTCGATCCCCACAGCCGACAAACAATTTTCACCAATTTAAATCTACCCCTGTGGCTCTCCACTAATATCTTTGGTGACCGTGATTTAACGGCTGGTAACCGCATTTCACGCGAGAAAATATATTACTTGCCGAGATCTACTTAGGCACAGTGCCACACCCAATAATGGGTAAAAGACGTGATGATATATTTATTTACATAAATTAATACAAATAAGAAATGTTGAAAACCACAGATTCGAAACAAGTCGAATTTGACATTTTATACAATAAATAATTTAGCCAATAATATAAATTAATTTATATGGGGTAGGTGGCTCAGTGGTGAATCTTGAGAACCCTGGTTCGATCCCCACAGCCGACAAACAATTTTCACCAATTTAAATCTACCCCTGTGGCTCCCTCTCCACTAATATCTTTGATGACCGTGATTTAACGGCTGGTAACCGCATTTCACGCGAGAAAATATATCACTTACCGAGATCTACTTAGGCACAGTGACACACCCAATAATGGGTAAAAGGCGTGATGATATATTTATTTATATAAATTAATACAAATAAGAAATGTTGAAAACCACAGATTCGAATCAAGTCGAATTTTTGCTATACAGGAAGTTCAATAATCAAATTGAAAATAAATAGAATGTTTATCTGTTTGTGTTTTTCCTAAAAGATAATGCCAATCAGTTCCTCTTGGAAGTATTCCTCCAACAACATTTCGAGAGAAGTTCGCGTATGTAAAACGCGTTAGTCGTTTGTTCCACCGACGTCATCACTAGCGTTTATACATTCGACGACCCCGATGTAAACAGCAGACGATACGTAGCGTATCGGACTCAACCAAATCAAATGCTGATGATTATTCAAATTCGGTTTATTTGACAATTGAGGGACAATAGATAGCAGATTGTAAACAACATTGTTAATTACGCACAATTAGCAAATCTAAAATATAACTGTTTTAAATTCCATTATAAGCTACTGTAAATAAATAAAATAAATATATCATCACGCCTTTATTACTGGGTACAGATCTCGGTAAGTGATATATTTCTTTGCGTGAAGTGCGGTTACCAACCGTCATATCACGGCCCTCAAAGATCTTAGTGGAGAGGGAGTTACAGGGCTAGATTTAAATATAAATAAATATAAATATATCATCACGCCTTTTACCCATTACTGGCCGTGGCACTCTGCCTAAACTGATCTCGATAAGTGATATATTTCTTCGGGTGCAATGCGGTTACCAGCCGTCATATCACGGCCCTCAAAGATCTTAGTGGAGGGGGAGTTACAGGGCTAGATTTAAATATAAATATATCATCACGCCTTTTACCCATTACTGGATGTAGCACTTTGCCTAAACAAATCTCGGTAAGTGATATATTTTTTCGGGTGAAATGCGGTTACCAGCCGTTAATTCACGGCCCCAAAGATGTTAGTAGAAGGGAGGGCTAGATTTAAATATAAATAAATAATCACGTCTTTTACCCATTACTGGGTGTGGCACTCTGCCTAAACAGATCTCGGTAAGTGATATATTTCTTCGCGTGAAGTGCGGTTACCAGCCGTGAAACCACGGCCCCCAAAGATATTAGTGGTGGGGGAGCCACAGGGGTAGATTTAAATTGGTGAAAATTGTTTGTCGGCTGTGGGTATCGAACCAGGGTTCTCAAGATCCACCACTGAGCCACCTACCCCATATAAGCTACTGTAATTATGCTAAATTTTCTGCTGGAGCTTAATGTTTAGAACCAGCGCCGTACATGGGGGGTAAATCAAAGGGGCGCCCGCCATACATTTAATTTTTAAACTGTTTAAAACGTTCGATTTATTAGAAATTGTAGCAACTCTATAACTGCATATATTAAAGATATATGGGGTAGGTGGCTCAGTGGTATCGAGTCGGCCTGTGGATCTTGAGAACCTTGGTTCGATCCCCACAGCCGACAAACAATTTTCACCAATTTAAAAAATCTATCCCTGTGGCTCCTCCACCACTAATATCTTTGGAGGCCGTGATTTGACGGCTGGTAACCGCACTTCACGCGAAAAAAATATATCACTTACCGAGATCTGCTTAGGCAGAGTGCCACACCCAGTGATGGGTAAAAGGCGTGATGATATATTTATTTTATTTATTTATTTTTTATAAAAAATAAACACTTGGCTCACAAAATTCAGCCTCCAAGTCACCTTATGAGGGCCTCGTTAGAGGCTGGCCAGCACAGTTAGTAACCATAGACGCGTTTCGCTCTTATTAGAGCTCATCAGTACCTAGAACAAAGTTCCCGTGAAGAAGCTGGTGACTTGGAGGCTGAATTTTGTGAGACTTAGCCAAGTGTTTATTTTTTATTAAACCTAGTGTCACCAAGTGTATGGATGACAATTAATTATGTCTTTGTTGTTATATTAAAGGTAGTTGTAGCTGGGGAGGTACAACAGTAACCTAACAAGAGAGAGTGAAAATTATATTCCAGTGTGCAGAATCATCACTTAAAAGTCGACGACTTAAATATATGTTTACTCCTAAGAAAAACATAGTAAATAACTAATTATTTTGCTGATTATTCTAAAAAGTATTCCGTTTCTTGACCAGGTACTAATTGAAGTACTGAATTGGCATTAAATTCATTTGTATTTTACGTTAAACTATAGATCAATGAACATTACGTAATTTAATACTGCTTAAAATAAAGCTAATCATGCACATTAAATAACACGATTTGTTGAATTTTTACTACAATTTATTTTGTGTCATATTTCGGAAAACGATTGGCGAAAATACCAGAACAGTTTTAGAGAAAATTGAGTTTTGTTTTGAAATATGGAAATCGAAAACCGTAATGAAAATGTAATTGATTCTATAACCGAAAACGTAACTGAATTTTTCGGTTCGACTTTTCATTCCAAAGTATAGTTTTTGAGATAAAATTTATAAATTTTATTTTATTTCCACGTTGCATATATTGTGGGGAAAAATCATGTTGCAATAACAAATGAAATTAAGTAAAAACCGTAATAAAATATTTATTTACGTTATTTTAAATGTAAAGAATTTGGTATAGTTTGGAAATTTAAGAAGGAATTTCTGTTTTCTGACGTCAACAAATTTACCGCAAAAACAAATTTATAAAAAATATGCTAATCACTAAACCAAGATTTTGATCCTCTTTAACTCCCCCTCCACTATCATCTTTCAGGGCCGTGTTTTAACAGCTGGTAACCGCACTTCTCGTGCATAAATATATCACTTATCAAGATCTGTTACATATAAACATGCAGATGTGAATTCCTGGTTGAACCAGTTCAAAAAGTAAATTTTTTTAAATATGTTTCTATATAGTTCAGAGCACGAGAAATGCACTCGTTCAAACCGCATCTCAATATCTCTTTTAGTTTTTCAGTTACAGCGATTTTTGACTTTTTTTAAAACTCAAATTTGAGAGCTCATATCTCGAAAACGAAAAGAGATATTGAAATGCGGTTTGAACGAGTGTATTTCTCGTGCGCTACTTAACTTGTACATGTATTTTGAAAATTTTGTAAATTTTTCAATTTTTTTCGAAATTTTCTTTTGTCGATATTTCAAAAAGTTGAAAAGATAATGGAAATATGAAAACACCAGTGAATTCCTCACGTGAAAATACATAGGTATGCAAATTTTCAGAAGTAAATTCAAACGGATACATTTTTTATTACAAAAAATCGAAAATGGCCGTTTATTGAAAATTTCTTAAGGGGTACCCCTTGGTGTTTTTACGGATTTTTGCCATTTTTCATTTTTTGTAATAAAAAATGAATCCGTGCGAATTTTGCTGTAAACTCGGGGAATCTATTGGTGTTTTCAGATTTTCATTATCTCTTCAACTTTTTGAAATATTGAGAAAAGAAAATTTTGAAAAAAAGTTGAAAAATTATCAAAAATGATAAAATTTTGGTATAAGTTAAGCAGCGCAAGAGAAATACGCTCGTTCAAACCGCATTTGAATATCTCTTTTCGTTTTCGAGATATGAACTCTCAAAGTTGAGTTTTAAAAAAAGTCAAAAATCGATATAACTCAAAAACTAAAAGAGATATTGAAATGCGGTTTAAACGAGTGTATTTCTCGTGCTCTGAACTATATAGAAACATAATTTAAAAATTTTCGATTTTTGAACCGGTTCAACCAAAAATTCACCCATTCTGGCAGTGGCACTCTATCGTTGTAGATCTCAGTAAGTAATATATTTATGCTTGTGAACTGCAGTTACCAGCCGTCAAATACATGATGTTATTCCTTAATATTTATATAAGCAAAGCAATATCTCATTTCTGTACTATAAATGAGTTTAGCGGATACATAAGATTTAGGGGCGACCTTAAGGGTAGAGAACTAGGATATAGCTTGCGTCTTCAATTGTTTTGTTTTTCTACACAGCAGGAACTTAATCCCAAGTAGCTTTTAGTGGAAATTGATCTCATCACATTATTTTGATATAGAAATAAAACAAATAAACAATTTTCAGTACATTAAAACTACTCCTGTGGCTTTCCCTCCACTAACATCTTTACCGGCCATACTTTGACAGCTGGTAACCGTACTTCACGTGACGAAATATATCACTTACCAAAATCTGCTACAGCAGAATGCCACACTCAGTAATGTGTAAAAGGCGTGATGATATATTTATTCATTAATTGGATAACTTATCCGATTGAAAATTAGTTAAAAAGTTGAAAACAATAAATTATAAGTTTATTATCATCTTAAATAGTATGTAAAGTATTTGTAAACTTATAAATTACTTCATGAAGTAACATCCCAGTTTGTGTTTCTGTTACTAAACAATTCAAGCGAACATCAAAACCTAGACTTTGAACACCGCCAAATTCTTTTGTGTTAAATATAACTCTATTTATCATTTGGCAAATTTTAAGAGTTAATTAAATCTTGTATCTCAATGACTTTAACTTAGCAATTGTAAAATATAATAAATAAATAATATATCATCACGCCTTCTAACAATTATTGGGTGTGGCACTCTGCTGTAGCAGATCTCGGTAAGTGATATATTTCTTCACGTAAAGTGTAGTTACCAGTCGTCAAATCGTTAAACAATTTTCAATTAAAGCTATCTCTGTGGCTCCCCCACCATTATCAACTTTTTGAGTCGTGGTTTGACGGCTGGTAACCGCTCTTCACGTGATGAAATATTTCACTTACCGAAATTTGCTTGAGTACCACACCCAGTAATGGGTAAAAGGCTTGATGATATATTTTTCTAAAATTATTTCTCGGTTATAAGAATCGAATCTACCACTAAGCCACCTTCTCCATTTATACAGGGTGTTTCTCTACCTCTGCACGAAATTTTTATGACTGTTTGTTTGAAAAAAATTAAGAATGCGAATGAAGCAAGATTTATGGAATTAATTTTAGGGTTTAGTGGTGAAATAGGAACTTAATCCCAATTACAGTACACCGAGCCGCAATGTAGTAGCTTGAGTGAGATTCGAACTCGGGATCTCTGGATTCGAATTCTGTATCGCTATCCACACCACCGTACTGGCGGTACATTTGAAACAAGTTTGTATAAAAAAAAAATTATGAATATAGATGAATCTACATTTATTGCAGATTAATTGTAGCATAAATATAAGGTGTAAATAGTGAAATTAAGTTATTAATGCCATGAAATAACAAAACAAATCAATTAAAAGTCATTGTTTGTATCTGTCATTGTATTTATAATAAATAACTTTTTCATGTATTATAACCTCTTAATTAATATCACATGTGTTTTGTTATGTATTTAGGAAAATTACTAATTAACATCTGTCATTTTTCCATTTCCAGGTACAGTGAAATTATAATAATTAGAGTCAAAAAAATACATAAATTTTTCCACTACAATAAATTATTTAATTTTTTTATATAAAATAATTAGGGAAGCCAATAATTGAACATTTAAAAAATAGCATTGAAAACGCTATTGTGCTTCCTTCAATTCACCACCCTGTATATTTTTAATTAGTTGTTTATTAAATCAAACAACGGTCCTAAACTAACTATAAAAATAATTTAATAATTTTGCATCAAGTTTATTGTTGAAGCAACCAGATAGACAGTAAAGTATTGCTGGTTGCTGAAACATTTTTTGCAGGAGTTTACAAATGAACTGGTTATTTAATTTCGAATACAACAAATTGAAACTAATTTATACAATTTATTATAAAGTTTAATCAGTAAATTTAAGTATATTTTATACCAAATTATGTATGAACAATTTGATTAAAAAAAAATTGTACCGATTGCATGCATTTTACTTTATAAATATATAAATAAGTGATAAACTTTCTAGTCATGTAAAGCCTTGATTACACTCTACAAACTAATATTCATATCATATATGATCAAACAATACCATCCCACTTTTTACCGTTTATATTTGTTGTGTGAAACTAACTTTCAAAAAACAAGTTGCAATTATGAACGAACGTCACCTGCATATCACATGCTATAGCTATAGAAACAGACAAATGATGTTTTATAAACATATTTTGAACTCACGAAGTGAAATTTTAAATAAGATATTTTTGTAATCAACCATGAGTACACGTGTAAAAATATAGTGAATATTTTGTGAGGTGTTTTTTAGTGCAATAATATTTTCGAAGCTACTTTTTTATTGTACATTAAATCGAAGTGTCCTTGATCGCTCAAATATATTTGTTATACACACATAATTTATATAAAAAATGACAGAAAAACTTAATGCATTCCTTTTTATAAATCAATACTTTCTTTTTGATTTACTTCGGTGTTTTAGAAAGTTCACGAATATAACAGTCACAAACATTTCATTTTGTTAACATTCACTTTAAAATTGAGGCAATAAACATGTATTCACTATTTAAAAATATTATATAGGCGTCATTTTTCGATTTAAATGAGCTAATTAAACACAATTAATAGTAAGATAAAAGTGTTTAGTTATTTTTAACGTAACGTATTATTTTATTAAGAAGGTGTGTTATTTATCATAAGATGTTATCGTTTAAGATTAAGCCAAGTTAGTAAATTTGAAGTACTTTTTTTTACTTGTGAAGTACTTACAGAGTACATTTTAAAGGTCATTTAGATTTAAATCTACCTTAATCTTTTTAAAATAATACCAGATTGCGGGAATAGCTAGATATAAAAATATAATATAACAAACTGTTAAAAACAAATAAAAATATTTAAATTGTTTAAACACACAACCATTCTATTGTTCTCAATAAAAAAAATAATAATTTGTTTATTATCATCTGTCATAGGAAATTACTTTATAAAACATAAACCGCAGAATATTTAAGTTCACAATTATCTATAAATTTATCTCCGATTAACAAAAAGATAAACATAATTATGTCAGTAAGCAGTTTGAAATGAGTGCCATTTAGATAATAGTATCCATAGTAACTTGAGGTGTATTTATTATTAAAAAAACATAGTGATATTGATATTGTAACCATGGATAAAAGTCATGGTTTGACATCATCGACTGTTGATATTCTAACACCTGTAAGTATTATTTTCAGTTTTGAAGTTTGAATTCTTTTCTGTAAAGTAATAAAGTTGTTTGCTAACACTTCAAACTATAAATATTAACATAATTATTAGAATAGTATTTATTTGTTCCATTATTTTTAATTGTTTAGATAGTAGATTGTAATCAACAGGAAAACGGTTATTCAAAAGAATTAATCTTGTTGGTGATTAAATTGTTTATTAACTATTTAAATATAAAAATAGTTATTTGTATTTCAATGGAAAAACATGAAACAATTCCTGGATAAAAATAACACTTTCTTAACGAAGTATACAGGGTGTTGGAACCACAACGTTCAATTATTGGCTTCTCTAATTATTTTACATAAAAAGTGAAATAGTTTCTTGTAGAGAAAAAATGTCTGCATGTTAATTTTCTTAAAATTATCAGTGCTATTAAATAACAAAACAAATGTGATATTAATTAATACTTTATTTTATTTAATACATGAAAAAGTTATTTATTATAATAGTCACAAATATAAATAATAACTTTTTTTCTACTTCCGTTAGGAAATAGACGTTTTATTTTACTTATTTGAGTTAGGTAATGAACTGCATTATTTAACTAGTGAAATAATGAGGTAACATAGCAACAGATATCTTGGTAAACGAATTCTGATGTGTTATTCTTTTATTTTTTGAATTTATAACTGTCATTAATATGTCAAAATTTCATAATTTCAAAAACGCTCTTTCGTATTTATTAGAACGGAAGTAGAAAAAATATTGTATGAAACTAGTAAGGACATAGGTTATTACGTTACTTATGTTAAATAATGCAGTTCATTACCTAACTCAAATAAGTGACATAAAACGTCTATTTCTTAACGGCAGTAGAAAAATGTAATTTTCACAAGTAATGTTAAAAAAATAATAATTTCTGACATTTTCTTTTAGGTAAATAACAGTAACTTTAGTTCTCAAGCAAGTATACCTCCTTTAAATACAAAACCCTCTACGAAAAACAATTTCCTATCAGAATGTTCGCACAACATTCGATCAAAATTATCTAATTTCCAAAAAGAACATAAAGAAAGCATACAAATATTTATTAAACTTGTTATAAACATTGGTTTTATTACCTATTTTGCTTTTGCTACGAAACATTTTATTGACAAAGGTAAATAAATAAATAGTAATTATTTATAAACATAATTATTTAATGAATTATTTATTTTTAGGCTTAGATTATTTACCATTCTGTGATGACGATGAATATGGCATTTTAATATTATTATTTTCTTTTATATATTTACTTATTTTATACGCATATATTATTAAACCATATGTGATATCTAAAATCAAATTTTCCGACAACAATAAAAATTCATGTTTATCTTCTCCGTAAGTACACTTTATTATTTTAAAACGTTTCCAATATTCTCAACAATCATTCCTTCGTTTCATTTATATTCATAATTATAGACTAATATAGTTCAGTGGATAAAACCGAAATATATTTTACTTAGTAAAATGGTTATTGAATACTGCCTTGTTAAAATATAAACTAAACACTTGGCTAAGTCTCACAAAATTCAGCCTACAAGTCACCTTATGAGGGTATCGTCAAAAGCTGGCCAGCACTGTTAGTAACCATAGACGCGTCTATGGTTACTAACTCTGCTGGCCAGCCTCTGACGATGCCCTCATAAGGTGACTTGGAGGCTGAATTTCGTGAGACTCTGACGATGCCCTCATAAGGTGACTTGGAGGCTGAATTTCGTGAGACTCTGACGATGCCCTCATAAGGTGACTTGGAGGCTGAATTTCGTGAGACTCTGACGATGCCCTCATAAGGTGACTTGGAGGCTGAATTTCGTGAGACTCTGACGATGCCCTCATAAGGTGACTTGGAGGCTGAATTTCGTGAGACTCTGACAATGCCCTCATAAGGTGACTTGGAGGCTGAATTTCGTGAGACTCTGACAATGCCCTCATAAGGTGACTTGGAGGCTGAATTTCGTGAGACTCTGACGATGCCCTCATAAGGTGACTTGGAGGCTGAATTTCGTGAGACTCTGACGATGCCCTCATAAGGTGACTTGGAGGCTGAATTTCGTGAGACTCTGACAATGCCCTCATAAGGTGACTTGGAGGCTGAATTTCGTGAGACTCTGACGATGCCCTCATAAGGTGACTTGGAGGCTGAATTTCGTGAGACTCTGACGATGCCCTCATAAGGTGACTTGGAGGCTGAATTTCGTGAGACTCTGACGATGCCCTCATAAGGTGACTTGGAGGCTGAATTTCGTGAGACTTAGCCAAGTGTTTAGCTTATATTTTATTAAACTCAGTTTCACCAAGTGTATGGATGACAATTAATTTTGTCTTTGTTGTTATTTACATAAATTAGTGAAGGGAAAGTCAAACTGAATGGTGTAGATTAAGAATTCGTTCCAGTTTGACTAAGATAATCATGCAGTTTATTTTTCTTTCTGAAATAACTAATCAATGCATATTTTTAGTAACTTAAACTTAATTTATAATTTCCCATGTTATGACATTCTGTATGTAATTGTTTATCTGTTTGTAGATGGTTAAAATGGGGAATTTACATTCTAATATTAGTAGCAATTCTCGCATTTCTAATTGTTGATTCATGGGAAGACCCTAACAGACTGATTGCGTTAGTTGGTTTTTCGTTGATGTTAATATTTGGTTTCGTATTTTCTGAACATCCTGGCGAGGTAACTATTACTTACCGTTTCTGAAATTCAGGATAAAACCAATGGCGGCTCGTGACTTTACTAAGAACCGGGAGCAGTTTTAATTATTTTATCCAACACCCACTACTTATAAAGTTATTATTGTTGTCATTTTAGACTAGTAAAGTGATGTATAAGTCACACGTGAGTTATAAGTCATAAGTCACGCATAAATTTGAGTAACCTAGGCAACAAAACAAGAAAGTATGGCTAACTAGAATATTATTTGAAATGTAGACAATTGTGTCAAAATTTATATTTTAATGTTTTAATTGTAGGTGTTGGATAAAATTTCGTATGCCACTCGTGTGTTATTACAAATAAGTCACTTCAGAAAATTATTCCCCTCGGCCTGCGGCCTCGTGGACTAATACTTTTCTCGCGTGACTTATTTGTAATATAACACACTTGTACCATAAATAACTATTATATATATATTTTGAAGTTACATAAATTTTAATCAAAAACATACTCAAAATTTTAACGAATCATAGCGAAAAAAACTTGCAAGCAATTAACAAATAAATGATTAAATAATTATATATTAATTATCATTTATTTTAGAATAAAAAAATTGTTTGTTAGCCCCATATCACGAGCTGCCACTAGATTAAATATTTCTTGGATGATTTAGGATCCTTAGGAACAAATGAATGGATATGACTGAGGATGAGACGAGCTTGTATGAAAAGAATTTTTAGCGAATGTTGCAAAATTCGTGTTACCCTATTTTCTGGAACATTTCCTGATATAATATGTATCTTCATTTTTAAGATCAAATGGAGGCCAGTTATTTTAGGTTTAATAGTGCAATTCGCTCTTGGTTTGTTTACAATTCGATGGGAACACGGTAGAAATATTTTTAAATGTACTGGAGATAAAGTATCAACATTTTTAAAGTACACTGACGTTGGAGCAGGTTTTGTTTATGGAGAGGATTTAATTAAAACAAATGTATTTGCTTTCCAAGTAAGAAGAAAATTTAATATTACATCTAAAACGATCATTTGAAAATGATTGCATTATGTTATAGGCACTAAGTGTAATATTTTTTTTGAGTTTCTTTGTAAAAATATTATATTATTACGGAGTCCTTCAAAGAGTTGTTTTAAGTCTCGGATGGGTCCTCCAAGTAATCATGGGAACAACAATTTGCGAAAGTGTGAACAGCGCAGCTAACATTTTCTTAGGAATGGTAAAAAATACAAAACTAAACAATCAAAATCTTTGATAATATATTTATATGCTATTTCTAGACTGAAGCTCCTATATTGTTACAACCCTATTTAGTCAATTTAACAATGTCAGAACTGTTTGCTGTTATGACTGCAGGTTTTGCTTCCGTTTCCGGTAATTATAAAACATCTTAAAACTATTCAACAAGACTAACGCAAAAATAATTTTACAGGTACAGTTTTAGCTGCATATATTTCGTTTGGAGCTAAACCAGCTCATTTGATTACAGCTAGTGTTATGTCTGCACCAGCTGCTTTATGTTTTAGTAAGTTATATTATCCTGAAACTGAAGATTCGATGTCTACTGAAGACACAATTGAAATTCCTGAATCGTAAGTCAAAAATATCTGATGTGGACACCACATGACTTCCTTGTACGCGTATTAAACTATAGATATTTTTTTAATTGCACATATTTGACATAAAATCTTTTATTTTTTATTTTTTGTTCTAATCCATAGCAAACTTAATTTTTTTTAAATCAAAAAATATATAATATTTAAATTTAGATATTTCGTTTATGCAAAAAACTAATTTAAAAATTCTTAATGTGCTAGACGCAGAATTTAATTCTCTAAAACTTTTATTTGCAGCATTTATTTCTAAAATTAAAATAATACCATTTTTTTCAAGGAAAACTGTTAGCAGCTTCATGTAATGTGTCACTTCCGGTTAGTCTATTTTAACCAAAATCTATTATGTTATTTTCATTGATATAGTAGTCTTATATACCAAATTTGGAAAGTTTTAAATTATATTTGAATATAGTTTTTCATGAAAATCTATTATAGGCTTCAAGTAAAGTACCACTTCCGGTAGTTGTATAATGACCAAAAAGGGAGGTGCACAACTAGATGTTATAACAGTCCTAAATATAAAGTTTCAATTTTCTACGGCTTACCGTTTTTGAGTTATGCGAGATACTTACGTACGTACGTACAGACGGCATGACGAAATTAGTCAAAATGGATTCACCTATTTCCGTTGAAATCTGAGAACCGAAAATTTTCGCGATTACAATACTTCCTTTACTTCGTACAAGGAAGTAAAAAACAAATTCACATCTTATATCTGTATAGTTTAAATGTTTTAATTTCAAATCCGAGTTGTAAATGTTTGTATTTTAGAGATGATACGAGTGTATTGGGCGCAGCAAGTAAAGGAGCATCTTTAGCTGTAGATATCGTCCTTGGTATCAGCGCAAACGTAATAGCTTTTGTAACATTCATTGCATTCCTCAACGGTGTCATTGGTTGGTTGGGAGTGTTGGTCGGATACGATTCCTGGTCCGTTGAAGCAGGAATGGCATACGTCTTCATGCCGCTTAGTTTCGTCATGGGAGTGCCATGGGATGAATGCAAATATGTTGGAAAACTTATCGGTATTAAAACAGTTATAAATGAATTCTCTGCTTATAAAGAACTAGGAACAATGGTCAAGGAAGGACTCTTAAAGGTTTCTATTTATAACGTATTTATACCAGAGTTCGTAAATATCATGATATTTATAATAAATATCAAAATATCTGATATATAGGATATATATCAGATAAATATCACTTTTTGGATATTTATTTTTTAATTTTAGTTTTTGTACACATTTAGAAAAACTGAAAAATTCGAAAAATTTCACTTTTCCGGAGGCTATATCTCAAAAACTAAACAAGATATGAAAATGCGCTCAACGGCGTTGAATTCCCCGTGTCCGAATTGACTTATAAGTAAATTTTCATACAATTTTATGCAATCTAATATTTTTAATTATTTCCTAAGGGGTACCCCTTTGGTTTTTTCAGATTTTAATTCAATTTTACCAAAAATCCTTAATCGTAGGATTATTAAAACGAAAATTTACATACATATGTATTTTGACCCACTGAATCCAGTGGTGCAATCTTCAAATGCATGTGACTTCTGGTTTTCGAGAAAATGTTAAAAAACCGCTTTTTGCGATTTTTTTGGCGGAAAATTTAAAAAAAATAAAAATCGCTGAAACTATGTTTATAAGTTAACTGAAGCACGAGAAAATTAATGCCGTTGAGCGCGTTTTCATATCACATTTAGTTTTCGAGATATAGCCTCGGAAAAGTAGAAAAACTGAAAAATTCTAAAAATTTCATTTTTCCAGAGGCTATATCTCAAAAAGTAAACAAGATATGGATATGCGCTCAACGGCGTTGAATTCCCCGTGTCCGAATTGACTTATAAGCAAATTTTCATACAATTTTAAGCAATTTAATATTTTTAATTATTTCCTAAGGGGTACCCCTTTGGTTTTTTCTGATTTTAATTCAATTTTACCAAAAATCCTTAATCGTAGGATTATTAAAACGAAAATTTACATACATATGTATTTTGACCCACTGAATCCAGTGGTGCAATCTACAAATGCATATGACTTCTGGTTTTCGAGAAAATGTTAAAAAACCGCTTTTTGCGATTTTTTTGGCAGAAAATTGAAAAAAAAATAAAAATCGCTGAAACTATGTTTATCAGTTAACTGAAGCACGAGAAAATTAATGCCGTTGAGCGCGTTTTCATATCACATTTAGTTTTCGAGATATAGCCTCGGAAAAGTAGAAAAACTGAAAAATACGAAAAATTTCACTTCTCCGGACGCTATATCACAAAAACTATTTGATATTTTTATATAATGGATATATATCATTGCAAAAATATGACGATATATATCAAAATAAATATCATGATATATATCGATCGATACATATCTTCGAACCCTGATTTATACAGTTATTACGTATGTCATTTTCAGCCAAGAACTGAAATGATTGCAACGTATGCAATTTGTGGTTTTTCAAATCCTGGTTCGGTTGGAATTATGATTTCTACTTTAAGTACGCTCATTCCAGGAAAAAGAGACGCTATTACTTCGATGATTTTCAAATCCTTTACAGCTGGAGCTATTGTATGCTTCATGACAGCATGTATAGCGGGCATGTCTTTCCTAAAACAGTTTATAAACAATGAATATTAATATTTTTTTCTGTTTTAGGAATGTTGATATCTCCTGATCAATTATGAGAAATCAATGAAATTATTTCACATGAAGATATTTTAAATATATTTATATTTTGTACTTAATTATTGAAATCATAGCATGACATTTATTTCAAATTATTTAAATAAAACTATCAAAGAGAGCGTCTGCATTGTAGTCATACATTTCATTGTGTAGTGATGTAATTTATTTCGTATTTTGCGAGAAATTCAGTTCATTCATTAAATACTTACATACATACTTATTGCGGTATTTATAATGTATAATGTTATGCTCATCTTGTATAAGCGGTAATTAATAGATTATAACCGATTAATTTTGTTTCAAATATTACTATTATCTTTAAAAAAAAACGTGTAGAACAGAACTATTTTGTTCTCTATTAATTTACAACATTTCTGAATTTGATTTTGACTATAATAATTGGAGAATTTAATTAAATATTTAAAAACAAAAATGAAAATATGTAAATGTACTCTAAATTATTTTCTGATAATATATTTATTAATACAAGATATACACGTTGCATACAAAAAATATTAAGGCTTGTATCTAAAAATACAATTGTGGATAATCACAGCATAAGAATGTTTATAAGTTAACAAAATAATCCTTCAATAAACATACATATAAACAGCAAAACACGAGTTTCATTAATACATTTGTAAATAAAAACAAATTGATACTATTCATTTAGGCGAGTTTTGGAATGAAGTAATACTGTTATTGCACCATAGTATTATCTATTTTAAATATCAACCAATTCAACTAGTTTGTTGATTTATTTAACATCAGTTAACTTCATTTTTCCAGTACCACACTTTCTTAAATTATTATATTGAATCCTTTTTCTTTGGCAAGGAAAAATAAAATTAATTCCTATTAGCGATTACATCAGTTTCTGTATTTTACAAAACAACCCTGTAACAAGCATTAAATGCAACTAAAAATTAAAAAGCTAGCTCATTGATTCATTAAGGCAAAGAATGTAAATTATTTATTGCGTATAAACCTTCTATTCTGTCGTAAACATCGGTTGTAATTTCCAACATTTTTGGTAAGATGTCGATGGCTCTTTGAATTTCTTGATCAGTATTTCCACAAACCTTGGAACAAATTAAATTAAAACAAGTTTTCTAGTTTAAGATAACATTAAATTACTTTGCGTAAAAGTTGCTCTCTTGTAGGCATCGTGTACATTGCCATTTTAGCTCCTTTTTTAATTAGCCACGGATGATAATTTGCTAAAGTTTGATCATAAGCTTCTTGGCAGACAGCTGATGTTTTATCACAGTTTTGAATTTCTCCTAAAGCTCTCATGAAAACCCTGATGAAATCTGTAATCATATGTTGTTTAAGAATAAATAAGTGTTTTTATTTTGATGTACACATAAATTTACCTAGCCCTCTATGTAATCTTAATAATGTTCGACTTCCTGATACATAATCCTTTTTCGTTAGTAATTCTTCTTCTATTTCATAATTCATCATTAATTTTACAGTTTTAAATTGGTCACCTATTTCTTGATTAGCTAAAAATTCCTCTAAAATCTCAATCTTTGATTTAAGATCACTGCTGACAAATCCGAAAACTGTGCCCATCAAATTGAAAAATCTGTAACAGTATTTTATGTATACGTGGATAATAAGTATGGGATGATTCATATTTACTTGTACAGTTCTTTGTAGCTTTCCAAGTAATATTTTAAGAACACATCGTCTGATTCATGGAGAGCTTGTAAAAAGTTGTCGTGCACAATTTTTATATCAAACTTTTCGCTGTTACCTGCTGCCATTTCTGTCACGAATACTTTCTACAATTTGCAAGTTCTGAGTGATATGCTAAACGAGATTAATAGATAAATGTATTATATTGTAGGTAAAAAGTAATATTTCTTTGTGGTTGACAGTTCTCACATATCATTTGCGATAATAACATGTCAATAACCCTGTTACGTCCTCTGTAGGAAAACTATCGAAACAAAATTTTCTTTGATTATTATTTTCATATTTCGTTGTTAGATCGTCAAAATCTTTTGCTAAAAAAGGTGCCATATATTCAAAATTTGAGGTATTTACGTAAAATAAATGGAAAAAATGTCAACTGACATCTGTTGACTTGTTATGGTGATAGTGTAACTTTTCTTGCATTTGACATCTGTAAATAGCGAATTTTCAAGGTTTTTCATTGTCTGTTTTTATTTTTGGTAATTATTTATAAATAACAATCTATTTATAAGTAATCGCGTTAATGTTCCAAGTGTGTATACTACTTTTTTATATATTTATAGATTCAATTTGTAAATCGGCATAGTCATTGTCAAAATTTTATCAGAGTGAAATGTCACTGAGACCAAAGAGAGTTGATTTCACGGAAACGTGGAATTCTCTTCAAGAAACTGTAAAAGGGGTAATCACCCTAGGACATGTTCCTCGAGCTACATGGAATGACAGATTTTCGTAAGTTTTACAACCTTTATTCATAACTGTGTTATAACCTCTATCGAGACACTCTGTCAGCAATCTTTTCGTATTTACAGAGATGTTTATTCGCTGTGTGTTGCTTACCCAGAACCTTTAGCCGATCGCTTGTATACGGAAACCAAAAATTTTCTCAACAACCATGTCGGTCAATTACTTGACAAAGTTACGACAGGTGGTGAAGGCATGTTACTTCGAAATTATTACGCTGCGTGGTCGGAATATAGTCAAGGAGTTTCTTATTTACACCGTTTGTACTTGTATCTAAACCAACAACACATTAAGAAACAGAAAGTATCCGATGCTGAGATGATTTATGGCGGTGCAGAAAACGCTGCAGGTGAGAAGTTTCTTTGTTATTTAATTTCTTTGTCTGATGATTAATTATTATCTAGGGGAACAAATGGAAATAGGAGAACTCGGCTTGGAAGTGTGGAGAATCGGAATGATAATACCACTAGGTCAGCGTTTAGTAAAACTTCTTCTCGAAGCCGTTGAGCAAGACAGGGCTCAACAGGGTCCCACAGTTCCCGTTGAAGCCGTCAAAGGCACAATTTTAAGTTTCGTTCAAGTTCAAGAATATAAAAAGAAAGGTGGATTGCAGTTATATCAATCACTATTTGAAGAGTCCTTCTTAGATGCAAGTGGTGAGCATTACCAACGTGAAGCGAGTCGTTTGTTACAAGAATGTGATGTCAGCATGTACATGGAACGAGTCATTGCCAAACTGGATGAGGAATCTCAAAGAGCCAGAAGGTTTTTACACTATAGCTCATTGTCGAAAGTCAGACAAAAGTGCGAGCAGCATATGGTTGCCGAACACTTGAATTTCTTGTATTCAGAATGTGTAACTATGGTTCAAGAAGAACGACGTAAGGATTTAGCTAATATGTACCCGTTGCTCAAGAGTGTGTCGAATGGTGTTTCTGTTCTTGTTGAAACTGTTTTAGATCACATTAGGAACCAAGGACTCCAGGTAATTTACCAATCATTCACCTATTGTCACATACATTGATTTATTAATTTTTTAGGCTATAAGTAACTTACGAGGCGATAATACTCCCACACAATTCGTGGAAAGCATGCTTGCAGTTCACGCCAGATACAAAGCTCTCATTCAAGACGTCTTTCAAGGTGACCAGAGCTTCATGGGAGCTTTAGACAAAGCTTGCAGCTCTGTCATCAACTACAGGTATAAATACATACAACATCACACTATTCTAACAACATTATTTATGCGAATTCTTGATCAGGGGCTCCGAAGGAAAGACGCCGTGTCGTAGTCCGGAACTCTTAGCAAAATACTGTGATTGGTTACTGAAGAAGTCAAGTAAAGGAGTCAGCGAAGCCGAAGTCGAGGAACGATTATCTCAAAGTATCACGATCTTCAAGTACATCGACGATAAAGATGTGTTTCAGAAGTTCTATAGCAGAATGTTGGCTAAGAGGTTAATTCATCAACAATCACAGAGTATGGACGCTGAGGAGGCGATGATTAATAGGTAAGAAAATCATAATATTGCTGACTCAAGGTGAATTCATGAATGTTGAATTGTTTGTGTTAGATTGAAGCAAGCATGCGGCTACGAATTTACCAATAAGCTTCATCGAATGTTTACCGATATGTCGGTATCCGCTGACTTGAACAATAAGTTTGGAGCGTTCCTAAAACGTGACAATATGGAACTAGGTGTCTCTTTCAGCATCCATGTTCTACAAGCGGGCGCCTGGCCCTTGGGGCAAACCGCTGTCACGTCCTTTGCTCTTCCTCAGCAACTTGAACGCAGCGTTCAAATGGTAAGAAGAAATTTTATTTACTTTATATATTATTATTATTAAAGCTACGTCTTCAACTATCTAATTAGTAATTACAATTAATAAATGAATTAATGACAAATTAGATTTGTAGAAAACTTAAAAAAGGAACATAATTAAAATATCGTAATTATTATCTCATCCGTATATTTTAAATTATCACTGTCAAAAATCGAAAATTCTAGGTGATGAAACAAGATATTATATCGATCGCATTAATTATAATTGAAAAGTTTTAAGCTTTGAAACATTTTAGATATTACTTACAATTCATGTCTTAATTTTGTCGGTGTGAAAACATAATTACAAATTGAATTATATTTAAAAATTTAAAATAATAATTTTACATAAATTAATACTAAAATTATTGTCTTGATTTTATTGATGTGAAGCAGGGTTAAGGAATGCTAGCATTATTTGACATATGACAAATAATTGTAATTGCTAATTAGGTAGATATTAACGCAGAACAAACAAGTTGATCAATTTTATGATATATTTTATAGTTTGAGAACTTCTATCACAACCACTTCAGCGGTCGCAAGCTAACTTGGCTACACCACTTGTGTCAAGCAGAACTGAAACTATGCTATCTAAAGAGACCGTACCTGGTGACTGTTCAAACCTTTCAGATGGCTGTGTTGCTCTTATTTGAAACGACCGATGAAATGAGCTGCAAAGAATTACGAGACACTCTTCAGTTGAGTGCAGAACAGTTTCAGAAACACGCTGCTTCTTTAGTTGACTGTAAACTTCTGTTAAGTGATTCCGAGGTGAGACAAATACTACACACTTTTGCGCTTCATACACATTCATAATTCCTTTCATTCAAGCAGTTTTTATGCAGCCGTTGACAATTTTTTCAATAATAGATCTGGAATTTAAAAACTGAGCTTATTTACCATGAAAAAAATATTAACAGTCAAAAAATACTTATTTAATTAAAGTATTTTTTCCAGTTACAGATTCTGGCAATTATTAATCCACTTTACAGTAATTAATTTTAAAAAAAATAGATATATTTAACTTTTATTTATAATATTTTCACTAAAATAATTTTAGCAAATTTTGAATTGCAAATATCGATTTTGTAAAGTTTATTTTGAAAAATATCACGAGCATTACTTCTCTGATTATTTTACAGAAAAATGTTACAAATAAAAGTAGTAGGGAATTAAGTTCTGCATCTAAATGAAATAACACAATTAATTTTACTTATTTCTTTACTGCTAAATTGTATGTCCCCTAAAATCTTTAAATCTCCTGAAATTGTACATTTTGAAACTGGTAGACAACATGATTACAAACTTGTTATTCGATCGCAAAGGAAATAACGCCAGAAACAATTCTCCGATTGAACATGGACTACTCGAACAAACGCACCAAGTTCCGTATCACGGCTGCAGTGCAGAAGGAGTCGCCGCAAGAAGTAGAACACACAATGAATTCTGTGGAAGATGACCGCAAGCTCTACCTGCAGGCCGCCATCGTTCGAATCATGAAAGCTAGGAAGGTTCTGCGTCATAATGAACTTATACAAGAGGTAAGTCTTTGTGTTCCAACTGTCAAAGTTCCTAAACATTTTCTCTGTGTCGTGTAGGTATGTTCGCAATCGCGAGTATCATTCGCACCAAGTATCGCGATGATAAAAAAGTGTATCGAAGCGCTGATCGACAAGCAGTACATCGAAAGAACTGCTCACTCCGCCGAAGAATACAGTTACGTAGCGTAACTTTCGTAATCCACGCCACTGTAACATAACTGTACATGTATTTAATTTAACTCTAACTTAACGTAAGTATCTTTTTTACGTTCATTTCTGTTCCTGCCCTTAAGTGTCATTTCGATACAAAATTTGTCTCAAGTTTTCAAAGTGTATATAAATATTGCTGTCAGAAGTAATTGTTCATTTCCTTGTTGTTTGACTGATTTTTTAACAAGTCAAGATGTATTTCAGATTTTAATCACTTGTATAAATACTAGGATAAATAAAAGTTGAAATTATATCATTATCATCCTAAATTTACCTTCTATCTATTTTTTACAGATTTCCTACAACAATTAATTATTTCTCTGGAACATTATTGTAAGTTACAAAATTAATTTACAATGTATATCTATGTTTCATTATTTATTAAATAATATTATTTTCGCTATTCTAATTTTTGGTACAATAACAATTAAATATATTGGCTAACTAAATTCAAAACAACTTGACACATTCATTAAATTGCACTACGTTTCATCCACATTCATTATTCCTCTCATACAAGCTCGTCCTTCTATCATATCCATCCATTTGTTCCACAATCTCTCTTCAAATAAAATAATTTACAAAAATTTGACTTGGTAAAATATGCGATGCCAAATTGAATTGAAAATACTATAAAACTGTGTTCACTGCTATCTAATTAGTAATTACAATTAACAATTCATGTAAGCATTTTAAAACTTGCAAAATTATATTTGTAAAGAACATAAATAAACAAACAAAAAAATCATCTAAAAATAACGTAATACAGGTCTTCGTATTTTTTTGGAACTATGTTATTAGCACCTCTATTTTCTAAATAATGTAGATTTGATATGACACAATTGCTAATTGTTATTTCTAGTTGGATAGTTTTGAATGAAGCTTAATAGATAAAACACAGTTTCAATCATATATAAATAGATTTTAAATATAGTAAGGTACAATAATTAATTTATGGATGAAACTTTTTCAGTTTAAACTTACTGTCCATCATTAGTAATGCACCTAATCGGCTTCAGCGTCAATAAATCCGAATCAATTGTGATCCCATCTTCATTTGTCCCATCGCTCAATCCAATCCCGTCTGGTGAATGCTCAATCCTCATATCATCATTTAACAACATCGCATCGTGGACGAGACTTGGTTGTAATGAGCTCGTTATACGATCTGCT
Organism: Pterostichus niger; assembly: GCA_947425015.1. Lineage (NCBI taxonomy): Eukaryota > Metazoa > Arthropoda > Insecta > Coleoptera > Carabidae > Pterostichus > Pterostichus niger. The sequence continues at coordinate 26,286,690 of OX380349.1, read as the reverse complement.
ATTAGTACGGTGTCAGTCAGTCGAGAGTCCTGTATCAGCTGAGAATCCATCAAACATTGAGAGTCGGTTGACTGCGAGGTCCCGTAGGATAGTGGTTGCATTAGTGGCGGCCATTCCAGACCTAGGAAGAGACTGGATCCATGTGAGGGTTCTGGAGAGGAAAACTGGAGCAGTTGAGATTCTAGAGGGCTGGAACAACCTGGAAGAAACAGGTATTTAATTAATTTTATAATGAAATGTGTTATTAGAAGCTTACTTGGAATTTGCATAGACATGTGTCCAATAGTTGAATTTTGTTGTTTCGCTACAGATTTTTCTTGTTTCCGCCACTTTGCTCTCCTGTTTTGGAACCAAACTTGAACTCTTGCTTCTGTTAAATCAATTCTTAATGCTAGTTCTTCCCGAAAAAATACATCTGGATAATGAGTTTTATGAAAAGCACGCTCAAGTTCTTCGAGTTGATAATTTGTAAAAGTTGTCCTGAAATAATATAAATAGCAACGCAAATAACGAATTAAATGTATTATTTATTACCTGTATCGCCGTTGTTTCCTTTTAACTGCACTCGAAGAATTATTTGAAATTTCAGTGTTTGATACAGAGTTATTAAAACCTAAACAGAAAACAATCAAATATAAAATTAATTAAACATCAAAAAATATTAAATTGTTAGGTATATCAAATTTAATCAAAACATAAATGATTTAGTATGGCTGTATAAACTTTATTACAGAAGTATTGATGTTTTAAATTAAATTTTATGAGAAAACATTCTTTCTTTTTTCAAAGTTAAACCTAATTTAATTTTCAGCTAATTAGATTTCAAGTTGTGCTTAATTCAATAGATATTATAATTTAATTTTGGTTTATGTAGAAAGAGTTTTTTAGAGCAGTTCTTACCAAACTTTGAAGTTGAGCATTCATCATTCTCACTGTTAGTATTTTCATTATTTTGATTAGTTAGACTAGTTAATAGACCACTTATAGTATAATTTGTACTACGATCTGAATCTTCTAAATTATTTTTTGCATCCATTGAAAATGAATAAATCTGGAGCTTTAAAGAAATATTTTTCTGCAGTGTACTAAAGTGTTGTATATTCTGAATTTACATATTGTCTTCAAATATTGGTAGTGAATACTTGGTGCACAATTCTAAAGAGAAGGTTCCCTGGTTTTATTGTTCTACGAGAATGACTGCTATTTGCCGCTCTACTGTGATGTTAATAAGATTTTACCTTGTTTTAAGCATGAAACCAATCAAGTGCTCAGGTGTATATATTCATCTACCCTCGCTTTTCCGAGTTTTTCACTGATACTTTCTAGGGCTTCCACGAGACAGCCAAATAAAGAAAACGTTTCTATGTCATTTTAGTTCAGATTCGTTTCATTTATGTTGTGTTGTTATATTCTTTCAATATCCATATTTTGATTATCTTTCTAGCTATTATTCATGTGAATATTATTTATTAGTCGTTCTCCTTTAAATAAATACAGTATTTACTGCTTTCTATTATCATACATATATATTTAAATATAACACAACTTTGAATTATTATATTAATTTTTAAATTAAATAGAAAAATTTAAATAAAAGATAAATGGCTGATAAATTGCAATATTTATAGGTATATTTTTATATATGACTAAATGCTGGATACCTAGAATGTTAGTCTAAAGAATGTATACGGTTTTAAAACCCAAAAAAATCAGTTTTCTCCTTAAAAATAACTTCAAATTTCGTTCCGTTATTTGGCAGAAAATTATGTTGTAGAGTGCTGCCATCACTTTTTCGTACTAACGTATCTCTGCTTCATTTGACATTTGTAAAACATTCAAAGGATTTACTTCAAATATTTAATTAAATACGCAAAGATTTTAATCAAACCATTTATTTTGTGATAGTATATACATTGAGCAATAAATTATGACTACAGATAATCGGGCGGAGGAAATATTAAAAGGATTCCAAGTGTATCCTTTTTTGTTGACATTCACACATGGGAAAATTGATTAGTTTCTGCACCTTAAAATAAATATATTTCTTAACTAAAATTCAGTAATTGGATTTGTTTACGAGATGCTGATGGTGGCAAGGTTTTCTGGCAGGGTGCTGACGATTTATCTATTGCGGATATTGAACACGAAGCTCGGGTTCCCAAAAAGATTTTGAAATGTCGTGCGGTATCTAGAGAGTTTAATTTCAGTTCAAAGGAACCTATGGAAAAATTCAGATTAGAACAAGTAAGATGACATAAAGTAATTGTAATTTGTATATAAGAACTGTTGATTCCATTTGTAGAAAGTATTATTTAAAGGCAGATGTTTAGAAGAATGGTTCTTTGAGTTTGGTTTTGTCATGCCAATGTCAACAAATACATGGCAAAGTGTTATGGAAGCAGCTCCTGAATCGCAAATGATGCCTGCATCAGTTTTAAAGTAAATCAAACAAATATAACAATGAAAATGTATAATAACCATCTAATTTCTTCTAGTGGAAATGTTGTGATTGAAACAAAATTCTTTGACGATGATTTATTAATTTCTACCTCACGAGTTCGTCTCTTTTACGTTTAATGGTCTCAAACGAAGCATTTTACTTGCATTTAAAAATAAAATTGGCATCGTACAATGCACCGACGGATTTCACTAGTTTGTAAAAGGGACCAAAGGTTTTTCTAGTGATTATTTTACAATTTACACTTAAGACTTTTATTTATTTATAACTAAAATACCGTCCTATAATATTTTAATACAACGAAAAATGTAGTATTTTCTTTTATAAAGTACTGTAGGTAGTTTTGTCGGCATATCAAGAAAAACATTTTGAAATTTTATACAGTAAATGTTGGTGATATTATGTTGTGAAATTTATTGTTAGTTTTTTAAACATTCTTTAGTGATAATAATAAATGATACACCGTAAAAATTCACTACAAATATGCAAGAATAAATAATAACAAAGCAACAATATTGTTGATTGTATTATAATTATACTGACTATAATAATTAGGCTTATTTTCTAGATATAAGATTCTTAGAAAATATTGTATATTTGCTTTAAAGCGCACATTAAAAGCTGGTAAACATACAAACTAAAACTATTGATGTTTATTGATTATTAATATTACAAATCCTTCAACAATTTTTGAACCCGTGTATTTAGGTCAAAAAAGGCGCCTGCGTCTTTAGATATTTATCTGTCTGGTAGTCTGATGGGTGGGGATGCAAAATGGCCGCAATGTCCGTTAACATTTTACACAACACTTAAAACCGTAAATATTCGCTTAATTTATAAATGAATTGTGTTAAATAGTAACTAGTACATAACTATAGTTTATACTACTCTACTTATTCGTAACCGTAAATAGAATCATCGTTAGAAATGGACGCACCAGGAGCAGAGATTCTTCCTGAAGTGTCAAAGAACCCGTTGTTATGTCCTATGTGTCATGATTACTTCACTGAGCCTTGTCTCCTGCAGTGCTATCACACCTTTTGTGGGAGATGTCTCCGAGGAAGAGATCAGGATGGGAGAATTGTTTGTCCACTTTGTGGGTGAGTCATCTTAATTTATTATTTACTTTTCTCGAGATTTTAATCAATATTCAAGATGTAAACATTTGTATTTTCGCTCGGTTATCTGCTTTTTAAAGTTGTAATCACTTATTGCATGCAATAAATGCACTTTTAATGCACTAGACAAGTCATTTCCTTTGACAAACAAAGTCCTTATTTAGAATCCTTTAAATTCACGCTCCTTGGAGAAAATTTCAATGATTCAAATGTTCCTAGGGCTCCCGGAATCATACTACCAGAAGCTTTGCAACGTACAATTTCACTGTCACTTCATCCATCCCTAGAAAACATTACGTTTAGGTAAAAAAACATCATTGTCACTTGTATCGTACTTGTAAATCATCTATCCTTTCACCAGTAACTTACATTTAATCTTTTGTAGCATTCAATATTTTATTGTTGCTTGTAAACTCATCTGCATTCTTACTGGAAACTTATTTCGTCAAATAAGATGCTTCTAAGACATAAACTTTGTTCTGAGTATCTTGTTTGACTGTCTACATTAATTTTCGGGAAGAATTAATGAAATTTTGTTGTATTTTAGGCAATACACGGCCCTGAAAGATGGTTCCGTGTTGCCTCCGCCAGATAGTTTGATGTGCCAGCTTCTGGAAATCGCAAACAGCGAAAACCCACCATGTGCAAATTGCGACAAGCGGGATCGCTCCAATATGCACTACTGCAATACTTGCGGTGCCTTTTCCATAAATTAATTTTTTCTTAATGTTTTCTTGAGTTATTCATCAACTTTTACTCTCAATGTTTTCATTTAATAGGTTGGTTTTTTATCTTTTATATTTATTTCATTCACAATTTTAATTTAATCTTTTACGTCACGTTGTAAGAAAGAGCACTATTTATTTGCATGAACTTTGAATTTGAGGTAATAATATGAGGTAATTTTATTTTTAGGACAAGCCCTTTGCTCTCACTGCCGAGAAAATACCCACCGAGCAAAAATGTTCGCATCACATGAAATAATGCACATGTCTAAATGTATACGAGAACCTAGAAGGGTAATTTAACTTTGTTTAAATAAAATTCGCCCCATTTTATCTCTCCCTATGTGTTTCCAGTGCCCTCAGCATGGAGAACAGTTTATCATGTACTCTCCAGTGCAACATTCGATGCTCTGCGTGAACTGTTTTCGCGATACACCATCTGAAATTCGCGCCCAGTGCGTAGACATGGATACAGCTCATATACAGGCCACCAAGCGACTAGAAAGGGGCCAAGCTGCCATCTTAGAGCTGCAGACCTCAGTTCGAGATGGTCTAATAGCTTTAAAAGGTCTTCTAGATGAGCTGAGACGTAATATGGAGTCCGAGAAGCATACGATTAACACTTTCTGTCAAGGAATGCAAGAAGCGATGGCTAAAACCCATGCTGCCATGATTATGGAGGTGCAGCGGCAATTCGAAAGCAAGGAAAGGACATTTCGGTAAGTTCATGCATTTTTGTGGAACCAATAAACTATTTTAATGATTTTAGGGCTCAGTTAGTAGCCCTAGGAACTGTAATGCCAGTTCTTCAATTACATTTAGTTCTTTGTGCAACATTTACTAATTCAGCGAATAAATATCAATTTTTGGAACTATGTCCTGCACTTTTAGACAGACTTGCTAATGTAGGACAACTTAGCCAACCTGTGAGGTAAATCATTCAATTCATTGTTTAATTATAGTGACAAATTAATTATTTACATTTAATTTAGACCGTTACAATCCGCCATGATTAAAACAAATTATCGGAGTGAATTTGCCCAGTGTCTAGAACCTTGGGTTGGCAAAACTAGCGTAGGACAACACAGTTCCGAACAAACTGGTAAGTACAATTATTCTCCCTATTCTATGACTAACATTTACTCTTTTATTACTATTTTTCTTTTCTGCATTTTGCTCTCGTGTATTTTAATCTCACTTTTAATAAAGCTGTCAGTGAACTATTATTTTTTATAATAACATGATCGATTACAATCATGATTGTTATGTTTTATTGTAGCCTCTCGCGTTTACGAAACAGCCGACAAGAAACCCACCAAACCGAAGCTTGATCAAGACTCTCCTTTTGCTGTTCACTGTCGATCATTCGAAGCAACACTTCGGGAACTCTCTCAGCAGCTGTGTGGTGTGAAGGAACGCGTGGGAGAGCTTCACCGGGACATCACAGCTTTAAGGAAGGCCCAACTACCTCCGCTAACTATCAGATACGAGTGCGTGAGTCGAGATTGTGCTGTTTTGGATGAGAGTTTGGATAGACAGCAACAGGAACTGGAAAGACTTGCGGGAGTGTTCAATAGCACTTGGGAGGAACAACTATGGAGATTAAGAGTCGAACAAGAGGTAAATTAGGAAAGAAATTTGATTTTTACAACTTACAGCTAACCCGAAACTCGGATTTCGGGTGTCGTATAAAAATGCTCATCTCTATTGGACAGTACGAATTCTTGAAACATTCATATGTTCATCCTGCAATTAATTTCCAACAAACAGTGCAGAATTTCATTTTGTATAACTTTCATTTCATTTTAAATATTTGACTATTAATATGTCTGGATTTTTTTTGTAAAATATTCTTTAAATCCCCTATTTGGAAACTGGTAGTCAACTCGTTTGAAATAAAATGAATTTAGATGTCGTAAAGTGTGTCAAATCCTCCGCATAGGATAAGTCATGCATTGGTTATATTTAGGTTTTTAACTGCCAGAGAGCCGACATTTTAACTCTCCGAAACGAGCTGAAGCACCTCAGCACCGTAGCTCTGCAGCTGGAGCCCTACATCAAGAGTCTGTCTCAACCGCAGTCAGACGATCAGACTCAACAGCATCTTCAGAGTCTGTTGGAACACATCGGCTTGCTACAAACGAATGAAGGTAAGGAGACAGTTTGTTCGATGGCTGGATGTTTTAAAGTCTGTAACTGATGTTGTCGAACAATCCAAGATGAATAATATTCTTGGATTGTTGTCGGAAATAAATTGTAACCAATACTGCCAATTATATATTTTTCTGCTGTATTTTATTTCAGTAGACTAGATTTTTAGATTGTATTATGTTTAATGAAATAAATTTGTTTCAATTGAAAGTACTTTATTTCTGTTAACTATCAGTCCCATGCTAACATTTTTTTTAAAATTTTTATTTAGGAATTTAGTAGTTTAATGATTAATATTTTGTAGGGAAATTGCCAAGATCACGTAGCAGAATTCTGGGGCAGCTGATAGACAAAGTTCGGCCCGGTAGCACAGAATCTAGAGAGCGTAGTAAATCTGTCGGCCAACCAGAGTCCGCTAAACAATCAGCTCCAGTCCAAAAATCAAAAAAATCTTCCCAATCTTACACACAACAACAACAGCAACATATTGATCGTTTAGAAAATCATATTAAAGAAAAAATCCACGATATTATGTGTAGAAGACAATCAAAAATTGATCCCACACAAGAAAGTTCTATTTCTGATGATCGTAAACTATCAAAAACCGACTTGGAACAAATTACAAAACTAGGGTCGAAGTCAACTTTACGTCATAAAAAAATGGGAAAAAGTTGTGATAAAATCAATGCTTGTTCTAAACTATCTGAACTAACTTCGGATAAGAAAAAATGTGGTAGCGAGAGTGATTATCAAAGAATATCTGAAGCGACAAGTCAGTCTGTCAAAGCTTTAGTTCACAAAGAAAGTAGATCTTCTCCAAGCTCCCCTAAATGCAAAAACAAACGCAAACCGAAAGTTTACCCTTACAGCGATGGAGAAGACAATGTATTTTATAACAGACACGATTCTGCAGATTCTTTAAGTACCATGAGCGTGAACAGTCGAAGATCAAGCTTAGAATGTCCGGATAAAACGTTGGTAGTGGTTATAGGCGCCCGGAAGAAACCGATGACTCTTGCACAGAAGCAACGGTCTTGGGAGACGTTTCCTCCGAAACGCAGACACCATATTTGTAAAGCTGTGACTCCCCCAGCTTCGACACCGCTAAGGAAGACAGACTCATTCGAAGGACATGAAGAAGCTGTTAAAACTCTTGTAGCGGCCGTGCAAGAAACTAGACGTAAACCCAAATCGTCGAATTAATTTTGATTGTAACGCTGAATGTTTTGTGTCTACGCATAAAATAGGTAATTCTTTTTATTTATCTTTTCTTTTGACATTTTTGACGTTTCCCTGAATTATTTTATCTGGTTTTTTTACCTATTCTACGTTTATCTTTTACTTATCTTTATTGGTTGCATTACGCAAAAAGATTATGATTTTTTTATGTTGAATAAGCGAATCATGTTACAAATCGTTACATATTATTAATGTATTCATATTTTATGCAAACATAAGCAAAAAGATCGTAATTAAAAGTTGAGTTCAGCAAAATTCCAATTATAATTCTGTGATTGACGGCAAAATTTTTAAACAGAATATTGAAATAAGCTGGACTTCTATTGGTTGAATATTTTAAAATATATTTACATAAATTAATGTGATTGCAAATTAAAGTTGACGTTATTATTGCAATTCAAAGAGTTTAATTACTTGAGCGTATTTTATAGCCAAAAATTATGAGGACTTTTAAAAGTGCCATACAGTTCGTGATCAAAATATAAATCGTTAAGTCGTCATTTTATTGCACAATTGATGAATTAAAATGACCGGAAACAGTCTTATTTCCGGCCACAATCGAAAGTAGAATATTTTATTCGAGTAGTTGCAAATTTGTTTGGATACTAAGTAATCCCCTTATTCTTCATGTCGATAATTACTTTGTAGATTATCACAATTTTGGTGTTTTATGATCTGAATTATTAACCCTAGTTCTTTTCTGTTATTTTCGTAGATTTAGTTTACTATACGTAGCTATTATTATAAAAAAATAATATAATGACAACTTACTAAAAAAGTTAGGCACTTGAGCAAATAACAATTAATTTTAGTGACAGAATGTCGAAATGGTAATAATCTATAGAGTAATTATGAAAAATAAGGGTTGTAATTAATTTATAGATCGATAACAGATAATGATCCAATTACAGAATAGAAAGGTATTCTTATGATATATTTTATAAATATTGATGCACGTAGAGAAAAAGTTTTCAAAAATAAGTCCTATGTTACAGATAATCAAATTATTGACTTAAAAAGTTATAAAAGTATGTTTACTTTATAAGTAAGCCATGATAATATATAAGGCCGTTTCTAAGGTTTTTAAGTTTTATAAAATCAAAAATTCGTTTCTGCCGATAGATAATATAAACAATAAGTGTTCACGACATATATTAGGAATGTCATTTACGAGTGACTAACTACCTACTACACTATCCAGTATTATTGCATGCGATTCACTGATTATTGTTAGCTATATGAACCGTGAATTTTATCTAATGTTAACCGACTAGAAATATATAGTATATAGAGTGCGACGTATTATGTTTTCAAAATAAATTGTTCACGAAGATTTTAACGGAATAAAAAATTAATCGACCGTATGTAAATATCTTTTTTACACCCGTACAGGTGTTTATTTTGTTCTGTTTACTTTACGATTTCATAGATTTTTGCCTATATCTGACTAGTAACAACAGATGGTGAGTATGAATTGCTAGTAAGAGAAAAAAATGGAAGAGCTGGATTTCAAGCTCTAGAAAATCACTTAAAAACAAACATTTTTTATAACTAAAAGATAATTATTGATTTTATTTTACGTTTTTATCAGATAACAGTATTTTTATTTTGAAATTTAAAGAACTAGTATCTGGAATCACCGCCAGGTGTAAATTTATAATCAGGAACTTTACTGTTTATTTTTTGATGATTAAAACATAAAATTGTATTTATTTGATGCCTATATGTGAAGTTGATGATTTTGTTTTGTTGTAGATATAATTTATTCCCTAATTTGGTTTAAAATTACAATTGGAGTCAGATATTTGTCGTGACATTGAGCGCCTCTGTAGAACGAGATATCAACTAGAGAGTCAATTCTTTCGTTGCAGTCCATGGTGTAATGTCAATGTCTGTAACTTCCGCCGAGTGCTGCTGTTGTGCAGTTCCATTCGACACAGAAATGTACAAGTTGTGCTGATTAAAAGACAAGTAGTGTTTCACGTGCATTCACAGACAATCAGACATTCAAAATGCTTATTTGGAAACTGTGGGGTGTGTTTTTCCTCGGAGTTTGCTTCGCCAACACCGACGATACGGATTTCGACTATGGAGGTAGGTTTCGCTTTTGTTTCGTACGCCTTAGTGCCGGAAAATGTCACCCGAATTTAATCTCATGCTTCAACAGGATCCATTACTTCTAATTCATATAGTTTTCACCCGTTTTGACTAGTCTTGAGCTAAAGAAAACCTGTATGATTATATTTCTAGTAGAAATTATTCCTGTAAGGGACAGGTGTATACAAAATGGCGGTACAGTCGTTCAATAAAATTTTCATTACATTCTTTTCATGTTTGTCATTGACATTTTATATGGGCTCTTGTTACTCATACGAGAGATTGTTTTTAATTTTTATTCTACGATGATCTCATTTCCACTCTGTCAAATATAATATTTTTCTTTGGTGACACCTAAGTTAACTAAACGTGACTAAAATCCTTCGATTACAAAATCATTTCTAAGAAATAAACACTTGTCAAGTTATCAAGTATCAATAAGTCAACCTTGTATTATTTGCACTTCATTTAGTTTATTTATAAATTAATTATACTGATTTTTTTATACTTTAATCGCATGCTTGTTATCAAAATACATAAATAACAGATTAAATAGCCTAAACATTATCATTGTTTAGTCTACCTGCAGTATAAATCAAATATTATCTTATATGTAATTTTTATTGTTGATAATAAAACAATAAACATTACGAAATTGTCCCTCAATTTAATCATAAGACATATATTTGTTAATCTCAGCGGTTTCATGTTCTTTTTGCGTGCGTGCTTTAATAAAAAAATGTAAATGACTATTGAAATGAATATTTCAAGAAATATTGAATATTCTTCTTTATTTTCATAGCTAAAGAATCATTAAAGTTGAGCTAGCCCAACCGATGCTGAATTCAGAAATCAATATGTAATTTAGAATCCGAAAAATATATTAAAAATATTCCTATTTTGTAAAAAAGAATTTAAATTTTGTCTTTAAGTAAAAGTCATAAATAATTTGAACTATAATTTTGTAGATCTTTGAGTTAATTAGAGAAAAATTACGAAACAATTACTACAATTTAAATATTTATATCTCGTTTTATCGATTTGTATTTATTTATTTTTTATTTTATATACATGTAAAATATTGCAGTCATTAAAAACAAGAAAGTTGACATGTACATAAAAGAAATTACTAGACTTTATTATAAACCCAATTACTTAGAGAAAATCTTTTATTTTGATTGTATTGTTGCCGAGTAAAATAAGTATGAAATGAATCTGAATATGCTATGAAGAAAATGAAATATTTAGGTTTGGTGAACTTATGAGAAAACGTGAAGATATTAAAGATATCTTAAGAATTTGTGATCATTATTTTTATGATCATGTTAACTTTAAAATTGAGAAAAATACATGACCTAGTATATAATAGACGCGATTTTATCTATCTAAAGCTCTTTTAAGTACTGCAATACAGATTACTATAAACGTGATCCAATCAAAATATCTATTTTATCTTAATCTTTTACAACTAAAAGTGGAACAATAAACAATTCTAAATCGGTATATACCCTAAATATCCAATTATTATCTTAAATACATAGTTTTAAATTATAAATAAATAATAGATACGAAATAGTAATAAAATAACTTGGCATATTTTGTTATCTAACAATTGTAATAGACTACAAAGGTTTATGAACGCAGAAGTAAAAGTTATACATGTCAATGCAACAGCTACAGGATATCCTATTTCATATTCTCTTGTTTCCTTGATAACATGTGACGAACGGTATCAAACTTCCTTTCAACCACCGAGTTATATCAAACAAAACAAACACAGTCTCGAGAACTTCATTCAAATTGTTCTTAAAGGACTTAAGTTCTTCCAGGCTTTGTAGTTGGAAAATTATAAATAAGTTCTAATTACATTTTATTTTTTGTTGAAGACCTTCAGATTTTCACACGAAAACTAATAATAAATAATTTTTCAGTTACGATTGTTTTACAGGAAAATCATGTATTAAATTCTACTTCTAACTCAATCTAGATATTACATTTGACTTATTTAATTATTGTTACAATCAAATTTAAAATGTATGTAACAATTAAATGTTATATACATTTGTTTTATATTTGTTCCAGCTTAATTAATTTTAACAGTAATAAAATAAATTGTGTTATTTAATTTAGATTTTTTACAACTTTTATTTCAAACATTTCCTCGTAACAGGGGGGAGCAAATATTGAACATGTTTTTGGTAAACTAACAAACTTAAACTCCATAGAAACCTTTATGTTAGTTTTTGATAAAATTTGCATTTCACACTTTGACATATTTATCCATTTATTCCTAGGTCATTAACGCAATCTCTCACACTCATTTCTTTTTATTTGACATACTTTATAGATAGTAATTTAAAACACCCTTTTACTAAATTACCTTTGTTTATGGGTAGTAAACCATAAAACTGCTTTACTTTTATGTGACATGCAGTAGAAGCAAGCATAGATTTTTTAACCGATAGTTACGAAATAACATTTATAATTTACTACTAATTTTACAATAAATTGTCCTTATTTCTAAAATTAGATTGTTACAGGAAACGTGTTATATTTCATTGTTTTTAGAAAAAAAAACAACCATTTACTTAAAAAACTTTTATTTATGTTTAATTCTCTACACATCAGTCTTATAACACTGAGTGTGTACATTAATCTTAAAGCAGATCGTCGTACCCTTTTCACTTTAGTTTGAGTCTTTTCTTTCTTGATCTTTTATTCTTTGAGTTGAATCTACCTTTAAACACATCTATTCATTTATATCTTGGTTCTTGATTCGTTTATTCAAACTTTACATTGGTCTTTATTCTCGTTTAATTCATTTTAGTATACTATCTTTCTTCCGTTTCGAATTTATAATCTTGCGGATAGATATTGTTGATAGATTATTTCAAATTACGAGTTTAATACTATCGAACAGTTTACTTATCAAACTATTACAATTCATTTAAAGTTTGAAATATTATCATTAATATTTAGAACAACTATTACTTGACAATCAGTTTGTATGTGAGGGGATTACTTTGTCAACTCGATTTATTACGCATAATATTTCGACTGCGCAGTAGTTATCAGATGCACAAATTCGTATGGAAATAATATACATAATCAGATAATATATCCATATTTATGAGGCCATGAATTATAATAATATTTAGTTTTAAAACTGATAAAAGAACTAGACTCTTTTATACTACAATAAAATGTTAATACTTTTCAATTTAATTGGTACCTAATTAAAGAGGAACATTTATTTGTTATGTCTTTGTAAATATTACATTTCTTTGTTTGGAAACTTGCAAACCAGTCTACAAAATTCCGCGAATTTATTTATTTGTTATTGTATACCGCAGGAATTAATCTCAATTATAGTAGCTTAAAATTCAAGTTAGTGAGATTTAAATGCACGATCTCTTGTTTGGGCTACGAATACCTGTAAGTAAACAATAAATCAATTTCGTTTCTCATTTTCTTCACCACTATGTAGCAGTAATTTTAAATATTTGATTGAAAGTAGACGCACAGCTTGTCAAATTTAATTAGCCATCAAAATGTTAAAATGATGACAAGTGCCTGGAAAACTATATTATAAATTTAAATAGAGTTTCTATCGCAATCATGTTGACAGCATATCACAATAAAATATGTCATCTAGGATAATTGCAATTATACAGATGTTACCTCCAGATAATTTCAATAAAAACTAGATAGACGCAATATTAAGTAATTTATTAAATCCTGGTTGTGACAGTTCAACGAATGACGTAATTGCAAATATGTGTTTCTCCCTTTAGTTCCTCGTCTAGACGTGGACAACCTCGAGAACGGCTACCACGGGCTGGTGAAAGAAAACGAAACCCTTGTGGAAGTTACTCCGCCTATTAGAGCTATCGGAGTTCCAGTCTGCAGCTTTCGGATCGTCAACAAACATCACGGTGAAGCTCCTTTCGAGATCATCTCCAAGGAGGATGGATACGCAGAACTTCGGGCACGTAGAGTCCTCAACTGCGAGAAGAGAAGAAACTACAAGTTCGATATTGCAGCTTTAAGCTGTTCTGGCAAACAGAGTGAAAAGTAAGATATTTTCAAGAAAAAATCACCAAAGTTTTTGTATGCGTGAATTCTAAGATTTACAAAGTTACATTTGAGAACATTACTATTTATCTGTACAAAGTTTAAATTTCTGTGAAGTTTATATATTTATATCTGACCAAAAAATACTGGAATACAGAATAGAAGTTCTTTTTAAGTTTTTTGAACTTGTAGAAGACAGTAATAAATTGAATGAAAGTTCTAGAGCTACTTGTGAACATGAATAATTGATTATAAGAAAATGTGCGGCAATTTATTCACACAGGAATTTTCTAACACTTGCAAATTCGCTACTTTGCTTTTAAAGGATGAAATTTCAACCGTAATACATAAAAAATTTACATTTCCCGGTTCTAGAAGTAGCAACTGTGTCAGCATGATTCAAAAGTAATTTATATCAACTTGGCTAGCTTACAACTAAAGCATAAGTCCTAGAAATGCGCAATCGGATCTTTAGGGACCTATTGAATACAGGAGAGATTTTTCATAAGTTCATATTCTTACCATTTTTGGTCAGTTTAAATTTGTAGTTAGCCAATTGAATTTGTAGTTTGTCCATAATAGGACATAAGCTCCAAGCTGCTGACATATAAGGACGCATGACATTAATTGAATTTACCGTGATCAGACTGAAATATTTATCAAACGAGAATTGTTTACCGAGTACCTGAATCGGGCGTGAAGATACATTTTCAGTTTTGCTTATTTTGTATTTAGGTCACCGATTTTTTGCGCATACATTGCTGATTTATTTTTATTCGTGACATACTTTACATAAATTTAATTTCTTGAAAAATTTGCTCTACCGAGAATAATTATCTTATTATAAAAAGAAAATATAATAAAACTTGTTAAAGTTTGAAGATATAATCTACATTTAAATGAAGTTGTACTTGTGGAAAGTGGTACTGCAAGAAATCTTTATTATTCAGTTTATTTTATGAATTATGAAACATTTCTGAACTAAATTTATGTATATAATATGAAACTTGGTAAATGTTTAAAATTTATAAAATGTCAGATAGAAAAACGTAGAAAACCATTTCTCATTTTGACAGATTTCAGCAAGTACAGGTAAAATTTCATTAATCTCATATTCAATATGTTCTTAACGTAGGTGACGCCTGTTTTCAATATATTACGTTCGAGTAAAGTGTAAAACAAATTGATATTTAATCTATTCTGGATTCGTATATTTATTAACTTGACAATCTAATAGTAAATTATTTTGCCCATCTATTAATAAATATAGCTTTGAAAAAATAAAAACTGTAGTAGCAAAGTATGTTGTTGAATGAAAAGTGGAATCCCAGTGTTCTCTTTTTTTGTGCGCGGTGATTCACATATTCTTGGTTGCCAAGGTTTGTTTACTCCTTGCTCATATGTTTAAAATAAACCAATTTCAAAGACCTCCCTTATTATTAATTAACCAGAGGAAGTAGATGATTATTTTAGTGATTTAATTCTGCCACTAAAGTAAATTTAATCAAATTTTAGTTATATTTTAATTTTAGGAGCGAAACTAAGCGCACGAAATTGATTTTGTGACTTTATTATGTAGATAAACTGCTTTAAATTAAGAAATTTGCATAACAATACAGTACATCCAGTTCAGATTATATCTGAAGAGCTATAGCTCAAAAAGTTGTGTTCAAACCTATAGAGATCCATACATTTTCTGTTATAACTTTACCAAAGAAATTCTGTTCATTCAAGATTTCTCTTTTATCGGAATGAATCTTAACATCTCTTTTAGATTTCTATACTCAACATTTTTCTTTGAACACCAATAGAATATATAAACTAATATATATAGAAGTTTTTATTTTGTATTTTAGTATAAAGATATATGAGTTTCAGAGGGTATATCTCGAAAACTAGAAAAGATGATTATCGCGATTTGTAAATCAGAATTCCTTGTACTTTTCTTTGAATAAGTCTCGAACTTATCAATAACCTTTCTCTACCAGTGCAACAGTTCATATCACAGTATCCGATGTCAACGAATATGCACCTGCATTTTCGGAGCCTAGTTACGTGCGCCAAGTGGATGAGGGGCGTCTCTACAACGAGATCGTCCGTGTGGAGGCCACCGACAGAGATTGCACCCCCAAATTCGGGGATGTATGCAAGTATGAAATACTTACCGCTGATCAGCCGTTTGTGATTGATGCTGAAGGCGCCATCAAGAACACTGAACCACTGGATTACGAAAGATCGCATAATCATATTCTGTCCGTTGTAGCTTATGATTGCGGGATGAGACAGAGCTTACCTGTTATGGTCACTATTAAGGTAATAATTTCATGAAAAAACTAACAATTTTATAATAGCTTCATGTTAAAAATAAACCAGGCTTAATAGTTCTCTTCCTACGAATTTTTTTATCAAGAAACTGATTATTACTCTTTATTTTTAGTATCACATTTTCGTAAACAACTTGTTTTCTACAATCAGTAAAAAATAGTTATTTGTGTATTAAGAGCGTAAAGTGATTCTTTGTTACTCGAGCACGATAATAGTGTAAGAGGAACAAAGACACTTTACGCTCGTGATACACACATAATTTTTTCTACGATTGCATCTTAAAGTTATTAAAAAACGTAGGTATACGTCTAAAACTAAATTCGTTTTGTTAACTGTCAATATGACAAGTTTCTGTTTTGTTTGTATCCCTGGTAACTATTGAAATAATCTTTTTCGCGCGTTGCCATTGGAAACGAGCGAATTTAACGTCTTTTTCGCGCGTTGCCATTGGAGACGCGCAAAAAAGATATTTTTCGATTGTTCCACAGAAAACGTCAACTTTACGATGACAAATGAGAGCGTAATTGTCATCTTTTCATAGCAATCGTAGAAAAAGTAATTTTTAAACCACAATCGGTGAACAATTGCCGACCATTGCTTTGTCTTTTTTTTAAACAAAAATTGATATAGAAAATATCATTCTGATTAGTTTAATTTTACTATTTTCATTTATTGGTCTTCTTAGAGATCATTTAAAACAAAATGCTATTTTTATATCCGTAAGATCAATCTCTAGCCTCGGGTCGTAAACAGTTTATTTCAACCGTTGGTATACAAATATATAATTTGTATCCAGGTGAACCGTGTATGCAGATTAGGCTGGAGAGGTCTTCCAGAACGCGTAGACTATGCTCCAGGAACCGGAAGGCAGGACCTGTTCCCATCTGCAAGTTTGGAACTTTGTGACGTTCCTTGCATCGTTAAATCTTTGAGAACTCGTGTTGATCTTGCTACTAGGTAAATTAATTATAATCGGACATTTTTCACGATCTTTCACTTTTTTATATATGTTCTCAGGCACATCGGTAAAGGTTGCGACCGTGATACATATTCAGTCCAGTCTCAACGCAAGCTCTGTGGAGCATCTCCAGATGCAATCGACCTCTTACCATCCCCAGGTCTTGGTGCAGAGTGGACCAAGCCTTTAGTCTCCGATGAGGGCCACGAATCTGATCAGATGTTTGAGTTTGATGGCTCTAGTACCGCTGTAACAGTTCCGACTCATGTGTTAGACCATAACCTAGCTTCAGTGTTCACAATTTCGACGTGGATGAGACATGGGCAGCATTCTGGACAAGATAAACATGTCAAGGAACATATTTTGTGCTCTGCAGACGACCACAGTAAGTTGATAGACTAGTAAAATCGTTTAAATGATTTTAAGAAATGTTTTTCTTTGTGTGTTAAAGAAATGAACCGACACCACTATGCCCTGTTTGTAAGAAACTGTAGATTAATTCTTCTGTTAAGAAGAGACTTCTCTGAAGGAGATTTGAACATCTTCAGACCTGCAGAATGGCGTTGGAAGCTGCCCCAGGTAAACAAAATAAACTATTTCATTGTTATATTTTTTTAAACATTTGTCGTTTTTCTTCAGGTATGCGATGACCAATGGCACCACTACGCCGTCTCCGTGCGTTTTCCAGACGTGCAGCTCTACCTCGACGGGCAGCTTTTCCACACAGAGAAGAAGAACCCCGAAGTAATCGATGATTGGCCCCTGCACCCAACCAAGGGAATCAACACCACTCTGACGGTGGGCGCTTGTTGGCAGGGCTCCGATAACAAAATGAAACATCATTTAAAAGGATATCTCGCTGGTTTGAGCGTCCTGGTTGGTCAAACAGAGAAACCGGAAGTACTAGGGTGCTTGCATCAGTGCAAGGAGAGTTTACAGGTAGAGAACAATCTCAAAGATGATTTAAAGACGTTGTATGATTAATGTTTCTTATTAGGTCCCAGCAATGGAGCTTCTACAACCTGGAATGGAACTCTTAACTAATTCTGATTTGACAGAAGTAACCGTCGAAGGTGACAATAAAACCAATCTCGAAACTCTCGTCCGAAAGATCGGTTACGCAAATAGCAGAGAATTCCCAACTCCTGGTCGCAGGAACCTTCGTTTGACAACTACTGTCACTTGCGACAATGGCAAGAACGTCAAAGTTCCTGATGCGCAAGCTTACGTCATGGTTTTGAGACCTCAAACGCCTTCCATCATCTTAAATGGCACTGGAAACATGGCAAGAAAGTACGAAGACTTTAGACTTGGCGTCCGAGTTCTCGCTGACATTCACATCACAGGAGAACAGAAACTGGATTGGTGTGCGCTTACAATCTACCCGAATTTGAATCCGGATCATGAGACTTTAACCGCGCCGGAACAAATGCTGAAGAGATTGGGAATGTCTGCAAGAGTTTCCAAGGATGGCGTTAGTATTTCTGGATCAGATATGGTTTATAATTACCAACAAGTTTTGAGACAAATTGTTTATACGAATAGAAAACCAGCATATTATCTCAACAGAGTTTTTAAGTTGACTTGTTCCGAACTGAATGGCAGGTTCACGAGCAATGAATACGTTCAGACGGTAAGTTACAAATTGAGATTGAAAGAAATGTATTATAGTGTCGACTGGTGTAGAATGTCTGGAAAAAGTTTGTAATTGAAAAACCTGACTTGAAATTCTTCTGGAAAAATATTTACAATCAAAAAAATTATTGTTGAATCTAGTATTTTTTTGGGTATTCATAAAAATCAATTAATTGGAAAAAATAGTTGTTTCAGGCAATTTTTACAGTAATTAGCCAAGTAAATGAAATATTTAATTACAGAATTTTATTTTTTACAATTTTGATTTGAAGCATTTTCATTAAAATAATTTTGGGATACAAAGACAGACTTAGTTTTCCTTGAAATTCTGAAATCTCCTAAAATGTAATATTTTGTAACTTGTAGCTCACGGTGATCCACCCGCAACCGCGCGAACCAGTGGCCCACGCAACCATCAACCGTCATATGGTGGAACCAAAGCCCGCCGTTGAGTACCAGTCTTCGCTTCTAGAGCAACATCCTGGTTCTGGAGGCGCTCTGCTGGCTTCAGGCGGCAGTCACGCCGTCACCATCATTGTGGTGGTGTGCGTGGGCTTTCTGCTCTTCATGATCGTCCTCGGTGTGGTGCGAATCAGAGCAGCGCACCAACGGAGCTCTGTAGAGAATGAAGGACACGAGACAGAGATGGCTTGGGATGATTCAGCGCTTACTATCACTGTCAACCCGATGGAGGTGAGTGAGAAGGTAATATAACTACATATTTTACGGTTTTTATACTTATTCCTGTCAATCAAAATCAATTTAAAACATCACACACGAAAATTTGAATGACTTAAGAAACCATCACCACTTCTCCAGAACGCAGAGCGCAAGCTTCACACCGGCGCAGAATTCACCGACTCTGAGCACTCGGACTCGGATTCCTCGAGTTCGGACGACGAGGCGGGTGAAGGCGAGTGTCACGTGGGAGACTCTAGCGACGAGGAAGAGGAACGCGCTGCAGGACGCAACCAACGCTCGCGCCGTCGCCATGACTACCAGAACGTCAGCCAACTGGAATGGGATAACAGCACCATGTAAGGTGCGATCAGACGCTGATGAAGACGAGGTGGGTGAGAAATGTTGGCGGGATTTCCAAGAGTGATATCTGGCGAAATGTTATCAGAAAGATTCTCATTAGTAGAACTAGAATTTCCTCTCTGTTCTGTTACTGTTTAGTCACTTAATGACAGCTCTTAGTTTTCATGATTATTCTATAGATTACCACCATTTCGATATTCTATGATAAAAATCATTTTTTCTATTATTTTTATTTGATTTGTATAAATTTTACTTTTGTACAAAGCTGAGAGTATAAAAAATATGACTTGTTAATTTTAATTAAGCAGCTGTCATATTATAATATTACAGCTACGTATATTAGTAAGAAAAGTGCATGAAAATAATATAAAAAGGACACGAATCATTCTGTTTACAGAATATAAATTATGATAATCTGTAAAGTAACGATGAAAAATAAGACAGTTACAGAATATAGAGGTTTGTTTACAACTGTCAACTTAATTAGGAGTGAGGTTTAATCTGATTTGGCAGCTACAGATAATTAAAAACTGGTCGAAAAGTTGTTTTATTTAATTTAAACGACAAGTGAATACGGTATACAGTACGTAAAATCGATCGAACCAGCTACCGCCTTAGCGCGCTCAACTAGCTTTTAGAACAGTTTAAAATACTTTAAAAGGATTCTAAAGGGTTTAAGAAGAAAAGCAAAAGTAGCGCATCTCTTAAAAGACAGTAACACGGTGTACAATACGTAAAATACAATAAGTTGAAGAACTTGAATGATAACATTTGCTGCGTGATGTCCTCTTGTAAATCGCTTCGACAATTCCAGAAAGTTTTCTATTCAGACGATCGGATAACAGTCCGATTATCAATAAATTTAATCGTCCATATAGTAGCTATACGATAAAAAGAACACTATCTGTACTTATATGAGTCCCTGTCCCCCTTCCTTCACTGTATCAGTCGTACCAGCCCTCTAATATCTCTCTCCACACGCGAACCAGTTATCGACGATCTGCTTTAGGATAACGCTTGGAAAATCGAACGTTATGGCATTTTATAAGTAACCAAATTTCAAAGACTTCAAGTAGCCTCTGCTGAAACGCATTTGAATCTTGACATTCAAGAATATTTTAAGACTTGATTATTAACATTTATTATGTTGGGAAACTGCCATTATTTTATATATATAAACAATTGTTTTCAGTATTTTTAAAAGATATTCGTCTTACAACGAAAGAAAGTATTAAATTTTTATTCTATTTTCTTCCCTCCATTTTTTCAAAATATTGTTTATTTTTATGTACATTATAAATCCAGTGTATTTATAATATCCTTTTTATCGTTTTATTAATTTCTTAGGATTAAAATTTTACAGGACCAATATACTATTGAACCATCCAATATTATAATCAAATATTGCCCTAGATTGGGTCCCCTAGAATCCTCTTAGCAAAGACAATTAGATTAGATGTGACTTGAAAAATAAATGCTGTGCGTTTTGTGTCACAACAAATGAATATTTAACGAAAAGGGAGACTTTATTGTGTGGATCAATAATATGTTGGCGTATAAATAAATATTGAGTGTAGTTTTGCTAGATTTGAGGGTTCAAGTCGATAACTGCCCTTAAAAATACGCCTTTTGCACCCTTGTGAAAACGCCCTAATCTATCATCTAACGTAGCTAGAATATCGCCATTTGTTCCCCTACTAAGATTGACTTTATTCGCACAAACTACAGTTCGACCCGTGCGTCATGTTCTGCTTGCTAAGGATTTCTTGTGCTTGGGAATCATGATTTTCGGAGCGGACTATACACTTCACACACACACATACACTTCACTTGTATCCCTATTTCGGGTGTAAATATTTTTGGTATTTTATCTAACGCAGCTAATGTTTGTATATTTTTAATATTATTTTCTAGTTTAAAATTTTCTTTTACTATTTTTAACGGTTGGGTACTTAATAATAATAATAATAATGTTATTATTGTAATAATATATATTTCTATTAAATAAATGTAATGATGTTTTTAGGGTATAAAAGGCTTTTGTGTGCAAGTTGCAGTTATTTATGATTTGTTTAAAATTATTTTTGGTAGAAATGGATAGACTGCATTTGATCATTTTTGTAAAGAATCTTTTATGGTGCATTTTTATCTGGAATATACTCATTTTATCGCTCGAATTAATGAAAAAATGTTGTAAATGTAGTTTAATCCATTTAGTCTAGGATTCATCTTGATTCCTGTCCATTAGATCTAATTTTTCATAATAAAATTGTATCTTTGGTGTATATTACGCAGTAAAACAACATTAATATATGGTTAAAACGAAATAATATCGATCTACTTTCGATTTGAATGCAGCCATATTCAAATAAGTTCAAATTGAAGTAGTAACAAACAGTCTTTGAGAAATAGATCTAAAGGAGTGGAATAAGAATTTGTATTGTATACATGCATATAATTATAAAAAGTATATCAAGAAATGCAATAAGTTATTT
Organism: Pterostichus niger; assembly: GCA_947425015.1. NCBI lineage: Eukaryota > Metazoa > Arthropoda > Insecta > Coleoptera > Carabidae > Pterostichus > Pterostichus niger. The sequence goes on along the minus strand of OX380349.1, from coordinate 26,264,374 downwards.
GCAACTTGCCTGCAAAGACCAAAAGATTGCCATTAGATTGTAGTTGCTGTGATTGTAACAAAAAAATTGAAAACTAAAAATGATCGTGCTATATGAATTAGGTTTTTAGTAAATGTTAAGTCGCACTATTTGTCACTAATCGTGTGTAAAGTAAATTAAAAGAACGCTTCTTTTCGCCTGAGAACAAAATGTAAATCTATATTCTACTAACACAACTTATTATATACAAAATTCTAAGAAAAATGTTCAAATGTTGATTCATTTTTCTCACAGCGACCAGACAAACCAATTTTATTCATTATGATAAGTAGGGACGTTGTCGATTCTTTTTAAACTAAAACAATTTTCTAAGCAACAATTAATAAACACAAAAAGATTCGCTAGACGTTCATACTAAACTTATTTGATAATAAGATTTGTTTGTCTGCTGGAAAGTGAGTTTCGTTTATAAGTTATTTGGAAAATAACTTCAATCTTGGTTCTGTTGGATTTGTTAATGTTATTAGTTATGTTTCAATATTGCAAGAGCTAAAATGCTATACTTACCAACTATATATGACTAAGAAACACTTATATTTTTTGATGACGAGTAATATTATTAAAAAGGTTAGTTACATTCCATGTTTTGATGAGTGGACAAGTACTAGAAAACCGGGTTTGGTGTATCTGTCGATCTTGGTTTTCAGGATGGATGGTTTTAGCAATTACTGGTTGAGTGAGTACAGTTTACGTAAAAGTTAAATGTAACCACAATAAAAATAATGTAATACATGAATGTACATTATAAATATATGCGGTATATTACACCAATATTCATTTTTATCTACTAGGTAAATGTGTATCATTAGTTTTCAGTTCCTACAGTTCATAAAGTCATCCAGAATAGAGGTAATCACATATTTATTTTGTTATCTAATTTGGGTCTTGCAGAGCAGTATGTGACGTCATAACTCAGTTGCACTCAGGAAACAAAAGATGCACGATACTTGCATATAATGATTTCCCTTTTTTATAGAAACTCTACTTTATGTAATAAATTCAATATTTTCTTTACCATTATTGATTTTATTTGAATAAATACGTATTCAGAAATACGTACAAGTTAAGAGAGTGGCTGATTAATGTGTTTTATTAAAGAATCGTTATATTTTAATTACATTATTTTGTTTATAAACACTACAAACTAATTAGAATGTAATTATTTTTAAAACGGAAGAATGAATCATCGCGAGGAAATTTTCAGGTTAATTATCTAATTACTAAACATCTTTGTTTATCTTTCATTATTTTTATCTTTCCAGATGATAAGACTATCTTTCTGTGGTCAATATACACTCATAGTTCATAAAATTCATTAACAAGAGTGTTTGACAGGAAAACACATTCTCGTATGACCTATTTATCTTTAATTCGTTAATAGTAAGGATGAAACATCCTAATTTTTAATAAGTCTCTTCCTGATGGGTGGTGAAAATGGTAAGTTGTTCTGCTTCATTGTACATCGCATATTTAATTAAAATCCTTTATTAACAGGTGGTTTTTCGGCTTTTGTATCTTTTGTTGATATTTTCATCCGTGGACTCATCAACTTCCTATGACGACTATAAAGTAATAAGTAAATTACCTAGGAGCCCCTTAATGAGATACTATTCGTACTCTAGTGTTATGATTCTACATTTTTACATTCCTTCAGATACTGTTGAAGCTCGGTTTGAGTTCAAAGCTATAGATGAAAAGACTTCTATATTTAGTAAGTGTTTACTATAAACTGTAATATAGATACTAATTAATTTCCATTTTAGTGTCCCAATGTGAGCCGAGAAATGTTTCAGTGTTCTTGAAGCCTGGTTCGTATCCTGTGATAAATCCTGATGGAATAGCATTTCCCAAAACATTCCTGAACTTCAGCCGTCCAGAAATTCTTGAACTTCGACTTTTAACAGATGAAAAGTCAAATTATATCCATGTAGATTCACCAAAACCTGGAGATTGGTTTGCTGTTACATTTGTAAGCTGGACTGACCCAAGAAAAGATAAAATTGAACAACAAGGTAAGGTAGAGCTTTTAATTAAACAATTTCAAGTTAATTTAAACTTTGTATTAAAGGTTTAACATCTCAATGTGATGCCTATCTATACGGGGAATTATCGGTGAAAGAAAAACAAACTATAGCAACGATTTCATCAAATAATCAAATAGAAATACCTCTGAAACAAAACCAAATAGAACTTTTTAAGTTTTTCGTTCAAGAAAACATTGATCATGTGATAATTGAAGTAGAAGTTTTAGTTCCTTGTAAACATTGCGAAAATATTTTAATTTATATTCAAACTGGTTCAATTCCCAACGAAAATAAATATCAGGATAAGTTGTTTGTCAAAGGAAACGAAGAAATTAAGAAATATTTATGGTTCTGGCCCGAAGAAGAAAACTGGCATTACTTAAACATAAGTTTCATTGATTCGCACAAAAATCCAGTAAAAGATTTTATAAAGATCGCTTTAAAGTTAAAATATATTTCTGGATTGCAAGAAGAAATTTATACCAACACAAATGTTACAGAAAAACGAATAAATTTATTCAAAACTTCAATTCACAAAAAACTAACAATAAAAAATAAATCTCTACAGAATAGTTTACCGTATAAACAATACAATTTAATGAGAATAAGCGGAACAGAAAATTTCATGTTTGAATATGATTTTCGTCCAAATAAAAATGGATCAACCCCTTTATTATTAAATATAACAAGCAGCGAAATGACTATTTTAAAATTTACTGTTCAAGAAATTGTAGATATTGGTGGAACTCTATCACTCGGCTTAGCGATTAAACCAGACTTAAAACCAAAGTCAGACTTGGATCCTAAATACAAAATCATCGCTTGTATTAGACCAAACTCTAGAGAATTACCCACATATCCAGATCAGTGCGTTTTCAATAATATTTCGTCTAAGGCTCCGATAATTTTAAATAGTACTTCAGCTGGAACTCTAGAATTCCTTCATATTCCCTATCCGGATCCAGGGACGTATTACTTATCAATCCGTGCTTTTTATGACAATTGTGTGCCTTGCAATTGTTCAGAAGATTGCGAAAAAATTTATAAAGATTGCGTTTTGGATTGCGAATTAAATTGTACTACTGAATGTAGTTCTTGCACAGAAAGGTGCGAAAATGATGTTTTGGAATTGGATGAGTGCGAAAATTGTAATTGTGATGGAAACTGTTGGAAGGGAAATGATACTGTAAAAAATACGAGCGTTATTTTTGCTGTAATGTCGCATCCGTGTATCGCAGGAACTTGTGGAAGAAAAGGAAATTGTAATCATTACATGGCAGGTGGATTCATCTTCTCTTCTTGTCATTGTAAAGGAGGATACAGAGGTAAGACATAATTTTCTTTTAGTTTGCTGTTTACTGTAGAAATTCTTGTCGTTCTAGGGTGGGACTGTTCCGACAATTCTCAGGCATTATCTGACTCAGATATTCTAGTCGCAATTTTACTGCTAACTTTAAGTAATCTTCTATTCATCCCTAGTATATATTTCGCTTATAAACGTGGTTATTATACCGAAGCTGTTACGTATTTCTGTTCAATGTTCGCGTCAACGTTTTATCATGCATGCGATTCCAAAGAAAACCAATACGGTTTCTGTTTGTTCCCATTAGGTGTTTTACAATTTTCTGATTTTTATTGTGGTTTGTTGACAATTTGGGTGACATTAGTGGCAATGTCTTACACTAATTCTCGAGTAATTTCTATTGCTCATGTTGCTGGAGCAATTATTTTGGCATTTAGTGTCACATATAACAAGCATGCTCTTTGGGTGTTTGTGCTACCTGCAGTTTTTGGTATTTTGTTAATTGGTGTCAATTGGGGATTACAGTGTAGAAAAACTAAGAAACTGTTTCCTGCTAAGAAATATCTGAAACTATATATGCCTATTGGGGCAGCTTTAGTTTTGATGGGGTTGATAAGTTACGCGTTTTTAGAAACTAAAGAGAACTATAAAATAATTCACAGCCTCTGGCATGTTGTGATGGCATTAAGCCTTATGTTTTTGCTACCGAACAATAATAATTTCGTACCGAAAACTTCAGATATCATGCCATAATTTTTTATTTGATTTGCAGTTATCTTTATTGTCTACTTACGAATAAGTGTTGTGAATGTGTTACAGTTAGAGATATTTATAGTTTTTGTAATTAATAAGCAGCTTCCGTTAATTATTTGCGAATTAGACATATTATACATCACGTAAAATCTAGTCTCATTTTATTGATAAATGTTATGGAAAATATATATTACAAATGTGTTTTTATTATAACTATATTTTTATAAAAATAAATGTATAAATAATAAACATAGAAAACCACATTTAATGTACACTTTGAGCACCAAATCTTATTTCACGTTCGAATTGTTCTGCTTTTAAAGTTCCATCAATACTCTCACAGTTTTTATTGAATACTGAATATGCACTAATTTCATTTTCGTCTTTGGGTCCAGTCCTAGTATTAAAATAGATTCCAAACAAGGCAGAAACTATTAGAAAAATTATTCCAAATTGTAATTTAATGAATATGTAATACAGGTAACCCCAAATTATTATTCCTACTGCGTAGCGACTGATTGTAAACCAAGTAACAAGCTCCTTCGGTTGTAGAATTGGTACTTCCTCAAATATATTTTTATCAATTGGCTTTTCAGGTAATTTGGGCTTTGGCATCGCTTCATTTATAATTAAGGGTTCCTGAAATGTATATATTTTATTATTATAATCACCCAAACAGAAAATAATAGATAAAACCTCTTGCTCTAGTGACACTTTTGCACTAGTCTTGTTCCAAATAAACAAGTTTTTCACGTTTTCTGTAACGTAATGTATTGTTTCTTCTCGCTTTTTCTTAGCTCTGTATGCTGCTAATTTATTTTCCAGTTCCATATTATCTATCGTAGCGTAAAACGAAATATTTTATGATTATCACCTCAAATATTTTGACACATTGCAGCAGCTGTCAAGTTGACGATCTATGTGAATCCAGCAATACTTTTTCCCAGGAATACCTATCTCAACTATAGTCTTACCGTTCAAATGTATTGCTGGCTGTCAGTGACAGTTTCGCAGCAATACATAGCCAGCAATAGTTCATTATTTCCTTAACTATTAAACTTTATCACGGGAAATTTTGTATATTTATAAATAAAATGCACTCGTTCAAACCGCGTTTCAATATCTCTTTTAGTTTTGTAGTTACAGCGATTTTTAACTTTTTTTTAAGCTCAACTTTGAAAGCCCATAACTCAAAAACTAAAAGAGATATTGAAATGCGGTTTGAACGAGTGCATTTCTCGTGCGCTACTTAACTTGTGCATGTACTTTGAAAATTTTGAAAATTTTTCAATTTTTTTCGAAATTTTCTTGTGTCGATATTTCAAAAAGTTGAAGAGATAATGTAAATATGAAAACACCAGTGAATTCCTCGCGTGAAAATACATAGGTCTGCAAATTTTCAGAAGAAAATTCGAACGGATACATTTTTTATTACAAAAAATCGAAAATGCCGGTTTTTTAAAAATTTCTTAAGGGGTACCCCTTGGTGTTTTTACGGATTTTTGCCATTTTTCATTTTTTTGTAATAAAAAATGTATCCGTGCGAATTTTATTGTGAAAATTTGCATACTTATTTATTTTCACGCCAGAAATTCACTGGTGTTTTCAGATTTTCATTAGCTTTTCAAGTTTTTGAAATATTGAGGAAGAAAAATTTTGAAAAAAATTGAAAAATTTTCAAAATTTTCAAAATACCTGTACAAGTTAAGTAGCGCACGAGAATTACACTCGTTCAAACCGCATTTCAATATCTCTTTTAGTTTTTGAGTTATGGGCTTCCAAAGTTGAGCTTAAAAAAAAGTTATAAATCGCTGTAACTCAAAAACTAAAAAAGATATGAAGATGCGCCTTGCGCCATTCGATTTCTCGTGGTCTGAACTATATAGAACCACATTTTAATAATTTTCGATTTTTGAACTGGTTCAACCCAAATATGACGACGTTGCATGTCTATCTTCTTATTTTAACCAAATTTTTCGCCTTGTTTGAATAGAATGATCATTAAATAGCCTTTGAGGCATAAAAAGCTGGTTTATACATTGTGCATGATCATTTTAAGTTGCGAAAGAACTTTCAAAGCAATTTTTGTAGGGAACTTTTAAATACTCCCAAGACAAAAAATTCCTCTGTCGTCTATGCGTCCGCACTGAACATCTCGTCATTTCACTCTGTTGCCGCGTGCCGTCAGAATATTTGATCAATTTCATCCTGTGTACATCATTTCATAATCTACACTACATCAATGAAGTTAATCTGTGATAAAAATAAACCACCACTAGGTAAGTTCAGTTTCTATATTTTGAATCCTAAATGTAACATTATCCGGTATCCGATCTAACCTTAGAACAATATTTCAGGTGGTCTCATCACAGCAGAATACTTAAAATTATCCCACAAGATTGAAATAATTTGGGGAAGTAGCACAGTTATTGAAAACGATGAAACTTCCATTAATTGTTTTTCAAGTAATGATTTATGTAGAGCTCTAGCTAGACTCCTGGCCGAAAATGAGTTGTATGGATCAAATGCTTTGGAAAAAACCGAAATTGATCACTGGTTGTCATTTTCCATTGGTCCTCTTACTACCAAACATGAATTTACCAAATCTTTGAATAATTTAAATAAAATTTTGGGACCTGTAACTTACTTAGCTGCCAAGAAGTTAACTATTGCTGATTTTGCAGTCTTTTCTGCTTTATATGGTAAGTCAAGTACACATAAATAATTCTCACATACAGTTATTATAATATTTGCAAAATACAGTCAGTAAAGAATGGCAAACCGCTCAATCGAAGAACGAAATTCCTGTGCATGTTCAAAGATGGTATAACTTAATTTCATCACATAAAGCTGTTACAAATCTTCTTGCCAGCCTAACAGAAGAAGTTAAAGCTACTTTTACACCTGTAACATCTAGCAGACAATCTTTAGATCGATCCTCTAAACAACAATCTTTAGATAAGTCTGTAACTGGCCAGCGAAACCAAGAAGGGAGATTTGTAGATTTACCAGGTGCTGAAATGGGCAAAGTTATTGTTCGGTTCCCTCCTGAGGCTTCAGGGTAAATTCTACTTCATAATATATTCAAAAACAGTCAAATTACTAAATATATTTTATAGATATCTTCATATCGGTCATGCAAAAGCTGCGTTATTAAATCAATATTACCAGCAAGCCTTCGAAGGTAAATTAATCATGAGATTTGACGATACAAATCCTGCTAAAGAGAACGTACATTTTGAGCAAGTGATCTTAGAGGATTTGGAAATGTTGGAGATCAAGCCAGATCTTTTTACTCACACGTCAAATTATTTTGATCTTATGATTGAGTATTGCGAACGGCTAATCAAAGAAGGAAAAGCGTATGTTGATGACACTGAACCAGAACTTATGCGAGAACAGAGGGAACAAAGGATTGAATGTGAAAATAGATCCAACAGTAAGTTGTTTTTATAATTTTATGATGTCATATAATATTTACAAGTACTTTTACGTGAATGATAACAGTATTTGTTTATTTTATTTAGATATTTGTTATCTTTAATTAATGATGTAAAATATTGTAGCGGTAGATAAAAACTTTTCAATGTGGGAGGAAATGAAAAAAGGGACAGAAAAGGGTCAAAAATGTTGCGTGCGAGCAAAAATCGACATGCAATCTCCAAATGGTTGTATGAGAGATCCTACAATCTATAGATGTAAAAATGAGATTCATCCTCGTACAGGAGACAAATATAAGTCAGTATTTCTGTTTAAGTTTTTTTTTAAATAAATATAAAACCTGAAATCTTTTTAGAGTTTATCCAACGTACGATTTTGCGTGTCCAATTGTAGACGCGATTGAAAATGTTACTCACACTTTAAGAACTATGGAATATCACGATCGTGATGCTCAATTTTATTGGTTTATCGAAGCTCTAGGGCTCCGCAGACCCCATATTTGGGAGTACAGTCGATTATCGATGACAAATACAGTTTTATCCAAACGAAAGCTTACTTGGTTTGTCCAGGAAGGCCTCGTTGATGGATGGTCAGTTTTTTCCTAAAAACAAATAAATTTCTCGAAGTCATCTCTTAAATATTTTAGGGATGATCCTAGATTTCCAACAGTTCGGGGTGTCTTAAGACGTGGAATGACTGTCGAAGGACTAAAACAATTTATAATCGCACAAGGATCAAGTAGATCTGTTGTTTTCATGGAATGGGATAAAATTTGGGCCTTCAACAAGAAGGTAAATTCTAACTAATTATCCGAAAACAATACCAATTAATTATTTTTGTTAGGTAATAGACCCAATCGCTCCTCGATACACAGCACTAGAATTTGATAACACAGTCCCCGTGCAAGTGAATGGTGTCAAACTAGAGCCAATTCAAGTTCCAAAACATCCAAAAAACGCAGATATTGGCAATAAAGAAATCTGGATTGGCCCAAGAATTCTCATTGATTATACCGATGCCGAACAGTTAAAAGAGGGTGAAAATACTACGTTTATCAACTGGGGTAATTTGCTCATCAAAAAGATTAACCGGTAAATGTTTACATTAATCTGTTTTTGACATTTTAAAGTAACAATTTTCTGTAACAGGAAGAATGATGTAATAGTTTCGGTAACAGCTGAACCAAATCTAGACAATAAAGACTACAAAAAAACGTTAAAATTAACCTGGTTGTGTGATACTGATAAAGCACAGTTTACTCCGTGTTATTGTGTATATTTTGATCATATTATAAATAAAGCTGTTCTGGGAAAAGATGAAGATTTCAAGAACTTTATTGGTCATGAAACTAGAGTAAGTTTTTTTTTAATTGTCACTTTTTATTTTAATATTGTTCTATATAGGCTGAAGTAGAAATGTTGGGAGATCCAGAACTGAAGAAGGTGAAGAAAGGCGATATTATTCAACTGCAAAGAAGAGGTTTCTTTAAAGTTGATATTTCGTATGAGGCAGCCAATGACACTTCGTTTAAAACTCGTCCAGTTATTCTGTTTTACGTTCCTGATGGACACACGAAAGAAAATCAGATGGCCGCTGCTATCAAAGCCAAAAAGGTCAGTACTTTCTCTTCTCCCACTTTTTGTAGCTCTGTATAAAAACTAGAAGGGGCAAGGTGCATTGACCTATTCCTATATATCTTTTTTGACATTCTAGCCACGCGGTTTAACATACGTTGTGTATCGATTCATTTAGTAGATCTCCGTTAATTTTATAACCCATCAAAAGTGTTAAAAATATAAAACGGTAGTCTTTGAAACTATAAAACAAGAGGAAATTAATTTCCTCGCTAGCTTCAAATTAGAATTAAAATACTTAACCGACTTATATCGGAATTATTACAGATTAAAACTACCTCCGAATTATGCGCTACTACTCCAGTTGCTGAAATTAATTCAGCTCCGAATGAAAACACGATTTTAGATAAAATACAAGCTCAGGGCGATAAAATAAGAGACTTGAAATCTAAGAAAGCTGACAAAGCTTCTATAGAAGTTGAGGTCAAAACTTTATTAGCTTTAAAAGCTGATTATAAAGCTTTAACTGGTAAAGAATGGAAACCAGGTACAGTAACTTCAATTCCTGCTATTGTACAGTCCTCTGAAGCAAATGAAAATAATATTTTGAGTAAAATCACAGCACAAGGTGAAAAAGTTAGAGATTTAAAAAGCAAAAAGGCTGATAAAGCTGCAGTTGACACAGAAGTCAAAGGTTTATTAGCTTTAAAAGCTGATTATAAAGCTTTAACTGGTAAAGAGTGGAAGCCAGGTAGCGTACCTTCTACTCCAGTTGCTGTACAGCCTGTTCAACAAGTTTCTGGAGACAGCGAAAACGAAATTTTGAATAAAATTACTGCACAAGGTGAAAAAGTCAGGGATTTGAAAACCAAAAAGGCTGATAAAGCTACCATTGATTCTGAAGTTAAAGTTTTGCTTTCCCTTAAAGCTGACTATAAAAATCTAACTGGTAAAGATTGGAAACCCGGTACAATAACTTCAAAACCAACAGAAGTCCAGCCTCTACATCAAACTATCAATAAAGGCGGTATACAACAGGATTCTCAAGATGGCGAAAACGAAATTTTGAATAAAATCACTGCACAAGGCGAAAAAGTTAGAGAATTGAAAACCAAAAAGGCAGATAAAGCTGACATTGATTCTGAAGTCAAAGTTTTACTTTCCCTTAAAACTGATTACAAAAATATAACTGGAAAAGATTGGAAACCCGGAGCAGTAGCTTCAAAACCAATAGAAGCCCCTTCTGTCAGTGAAGAAGACCTGCTAATCAAAATAGCATCTCAGGGGGAAAAAGTACGGGACTTGAAAGCTAAAAAAGCTGATAAAGCTGCTGTTGACTCTGAAGTTAAATTATTATTATCTTTCAAGGGTGATTATAAATCATTAACTGGCAAAGAATGGAAACCAGGCACTGTAGCTTCTAAATCAGTTGAACCTGTTCACTCATCTCCTAAAGATTCTGATGCGGAAATTCTAAACAAAATCGCTGAACAAGGAGATAAAGTTAGACAATTAAAATCAGATAAAGCTGACAAGAATACGATAGATGCAGCTGTAAAAACCCTTCTCGCTCTCAAAGCAGACTATAAAACTCTTACTGGAAAAGACTGGAAACCTGGAAGTACTCCAAAAATGCCTGAATCAACGGTCAACTCAACTGGAGACAATTCAGATATAGGTGATCTAACAGCAATAATTACAGAACAAGGAAATGTTGTTAGAACTTTAAAATCTGCTGGTGCTTCGAAAGAAGAGGTTGAAAAAGCTGTCAAAGCTCTTCTTCATTTAAAATCCGAGTATAAAATATTAACAGGAACAGATTTTCCTGTAGCTGGAAGAGTACCTAGTAAACCGAAAGAATCCAAACCCAAAGAACAGAATAAAGCAGCTCAGAAAAAAGCACCTACCAAAGAAAAGAAACCAGTAGAAGTAAGTACTTTCAATGACTAAAATTAGTACTGTTTATCAATTTATTCTTTAATATTAGGTTCAAGAAAGTGACGGCCCCAAAAAGCAAACACGTCTTGGTTTAGAAGCCAAAAAAGAAGAAAATCTCCCTGATTGGTATTCGCAAGTTATTACTAAAGGTGAATTGATTGAATATTACGATGTTTCCGGTTGTTACATTTATCGTCCGTGGTCCTACGCCATTTGGGAACTTATCAAAGATTGGCTCGACAACGAAATTAAAAAACTAGGTGTTCAGAATTGTTATTTCCCTATTTTTGTATCCAGAAGTGTTTTAGAAAAAGAAAAGACGCACATCGCCGATTTTGCACTTGAGGTGAGTTTTCTAAGCAATAATATGAGTGGTGATTAATGTTGGGTGATTATAGGTAGCTTGGGTGACCAAATCTGGTGATTCTGATATGGCTGAACCCATTGCAGTGCGACCGACATCAGAAACTGTAATGTACCCAGCTTACGCTAAATGGATTCAAAGTTATAGAGATCTTCCAATTAAATTGAATCAATGGAACAACGTTGTGGTACGTTTACTCCAACTTTATTCTTTTTTTCTTCAGTGTTATATTTCTTGCAGCGTTGGGAGTTCAAGCACCCGCAACCATTCCTCCGTACCCGCGAGTTCTTGTGGCAGGAAGGCCACACTGCGTACGCAACATCTGAAGAAGCCGAAGAAGAAGTTGTTACTATTTTAGATCTCTACGGAAAGATCTACACCGATTTACTAGCTATACCTGTTATTAAAGGCAGGAAAACTGAAAAAGAAAAATTTGCTGGTGGTGATTATACTTTGACAGTTGAAGCATATGTTTCTGCAAGTGGTAGAGCCATCCAAGGTGCTACGAGCCATCATCTTGGGCAGAACTTCTCTAAAATATTTGACATTACTTTCGAAGATCCAGACACTCAAGAGAAAAAGTTTGTTTACCAAAATTCGTGGGGCGTCACTACCAGGACAATCGGTAAGAATTTTACAACTCTTTTATGGTTTCATTAATTAATTATTCTTGCTGTTAAGGTGTGATGATCATGATCCACGCGGACAATCAAGGCCTAGTGCTTCCTCCTCAAGTAGCCAGCATCCAAATTGTCATTGTACCTTGCGGAATCACTGTCTCCCTCTCCGATGACGATAAAACTGCTGTTCAACAGTCCTGTGATGTCCTGGAATCCGATCTTAAGTCTGCTGATGTCAGAGTTAAGGGAGATTACAGGAATAACTATTCTCCTGGTTGGAAATTCAACCACTGGGAACTTAAAGTTTGTTTAAAGATATAAATTTTTAGGAATATTTTATAGATGTTCTTGTTGTAGGGAGTACCAATCAGGGTTGAATTGGGCCCCAAAGATGTGAAGAATAATCAGTTAGTGGCCGTAAGACGAGATACCGGCGAAAAAATTACTATTAAACGAGAAAATGCTGTCCAGGAATTAAATAGACTTTTAAAAGAAATACAACAGAACTTATTCAACAATGCTCTGAAAGAATTAAATACTCATAAAGTCCAACTGAATGATTGGTCAGAATTCACTGTAAATTTGGACAGTAAAAATATAATTTTGGCCCCGTTCTGTGGGGATATTTCATGCGAGGACAAAATTAAGGCTGATAGTGCACGGTAATTATTTTTATATACAATTAGTGAGCTCAATAAATTATACTAATTTCTACTTAGGGATGATATTGAGGTGGAACCAGGTGCTCCGGCTATGGGGGCAAAATCTCTCTGTATTCCTTTCGAGCAACCTATGCTAATTAAACCAACTGATAAATGCATTCATCCTAATTGTACAAGAAAACCGAAGTTTTATACTCTCTTCGGCCGAAGTTACTAGTTAATACGTTGTATAATGCTTAAAGAATTTTTATAATGGACTGAATAGTCCTAGGATAGAATAAATTATTGATTTTGAAAAAATCCTTTATTGAGAAGCCCTAAGTTTAAGACAAGGTTAAAGAATAGCAACTTTAGTGTTGTAGGGTAAGTTATATTTATACTTTTAAATCATTACATAAATATTTAGCTCTAAATAAAAGAATATATTATAATATAACTAAAATAATAGATACCACATCGAAAACATATTGTATTATACCGTTAAAAATATTATAGACCGTACCGTTTTCCTGAATTTTCACCGTCCTTTTCTTTCTTTGGCATCTTTTCCTTTTTTATATCTTTTTCTTCCGTTTTATTTTCCAGTTTTTCTTTTTCAGCTATTTTTAGTTTAACAAGTGGCTCGCTGTCTTGTTCTTCATCGATTCTTTTATGTTCAACAGCGATAATTTTTTTGAGTTCTTCTCCCCAGCCGAGTTTGTCGGCTAGCTTTTGACATCCTTCGTCACAGTCTCCTAGCCAGACGACATCTCTGGTATTGTTAGGAGTGTCGTATTCCAATCCGCCACCTATTCCTAACATAGCCATTACGCCTCCTGTTTGACCCACCTTTTCGCGATTTATTAGCATTCTAGGACAGGTATTTGACACCCTAGACAATAGGAAAAAAATTGTTGTTTGTTTTAAAGTGTAAAAGTAATTTTTACCTGTCAATTAAAGATGCGAAAGGTTGAACGACCAATGAAGACCCCATAATAATCAATAAATCACAGTTTTTAAAATCTGTATCGGCATTTTTGTAAAATTTATCTGGTAAATTCTCTCCAAAAAATACGATATCAGGCTTAACGACTCCAGGACATTTTTCGCAGATTGGTATTTCGTCGGAAAATATTTTATCTAAATATACACTCTTCTCAATCTTACGCTCATTATTCAACAATATAATTCATTATTTTGCGGTTTAATCTTACCTTTCATCCATGACAAGTTGTATTCTTTCCTACAGCATAAACAATGTCCTGTAAAAAAAGTTCCATGTGCTTCAACAAGTTTTTCCTCTGAAATTCCAGCAACTCTTTCTAAAGTATCAATGTTTTGGGTATAATGTCTCAATAAAACACCTTTCTGCTCTAGTAATTTCAAAAAGTAATGACTTGGAGTAGGTTTGAAGCTCCCTGGATATAATTCTTTGGCCAGAGCAAAGAATGGTTTGGGATTTTCTTCAAAAAAATCAAGTTCGAATACTGCTTGAGGATGGGGAAGATTGTATTTTTGTAAGTTGTCGTAAAGGCCTGATCCTGGTGATCGAAAATCTGGTATTCCTGCCGCTAAAGTTGAATTATTAATTAATAAATACGTCAAATTTGTGTTCAAGCTTACAAGTAGAAATGCCGGCACCAGCCATTGTTACAATCTTTTTAGCTTTATTATTTTTGATTAGTTGAGCTATTTCGTTAAGCGAAAAATCGTCTAAAACTTTGTCCTTTTTTTTGTTGTCAGCACGATCAGAGATGTGTAACTTCTCTGCTAAATATTGTCGGAGCCCCTCCAGAGACATAGAAGTAGTAGTTCCTGCAACTTCTTCGGAACTGGATGACTTAGAAGGCTCGTCAGCTGAAGAGAATTAACAAAATAGTATATTTCTATTGGACGCAAAATAAAACTACCTTTGGGTTTGGATGTCATTCTTCCTAATAAATTTATAAATTCCTTCTGTAATATAAAAAAATTTGATCTATTGACATTTCTGTAAAATAATTGAAGATTTTCTGTCAAAACCAATGATATCATACTACTAGAACAACATTTTGTGTGATATCGGTCAAAAACAGAAAGAAAACAGGGTTTTTGGGGTTTCCCCTACTAAATGAGAACCAGATTTACACTTTAAAATAATGGATAAATAAGATGCGCGCGAATCGGAGATCGAAATCTTTATAAAGGCCTACGTTTACCTTATTTTAGTTAGTTTTTTGGTAACATGAACCATGTAATTATTAATAAAAGAAATATATAAATAGATCTTTTAAAAACATGCACTTTAAAGACTTTTTAATAATTATTTTAGTTAAAAAATATTGATTGGAGCTTTTAAATGTAAGTTTATTATTTTATCTTTAACTTTATTGCAGTACTAAGTAATTAAATAATTTACATATCATTTTTAATTATGAATTTATTAATTAAGTATTAACGCGCACAAATAATGTTTACGCATCTTCAACTATTAAATATCATTGCCAAATGTTAGAATGGTTTACATTATTTCATATTTTGATTTTTAAATACACATTCGTAATATATACATACATATGAATGATTTACGACCAAAAGATATTTTTAAATACAAACGTACATTACTAATGCTGATCACATAAAGATTTATTTTAGTATCAAGTTATTTACTGTACATTTTTGCTGTTGAAATTTTTTCTATAGATCATAAATATTTATTACAATATTTTCTGGAATAAATACGTATTGTTTAACCGATCAAAAAGTGTAAATAGTGTATTGACATTCATAATAATTAAAAACCAGATTCGAAAATTGAATACAGTTCAAATAAACCTTGAACTTATAAATTATACCAGAAATAATTAGTTTTCATTAGTTAAATAAAACTTTAAAATAAAAATACGTGATTAATCAAATGTATTTGCATTTATGCCAGATAAAATCAACACCTGGAAATTTCCTAATGGAAATATTTTATCAGAGATGATTAAGAATTTTTGAACAATAATTTCTCAATTATCTTTGCAGATAATCGCAAGAAACAATGCAGGACAAATAATTATATAATAAAATAGGATTTTAAAGTTATAAATAATGTTCACCTCAAATCAACGAATAACAAATTATCATTCGAACTTAAATTATGAAGTCCTTCTATATTTAGAGCGATAATTGTTTTAAATTAGTAAATCATACATCAGTCAAGGTCCAGAATTAAAAAAAAAAGAAACACTCTCGAATTGTTAAACAACAGAAAGAAGAATGAAGAAAGTATTTCTGATAATATATTTGATGTCTATCGTTTTGGGAGAAGAAAATTTAGACAACTGTACTACTAAAATTTCCTTTTCGGAGTTTATGCCGAAAGTTGAGGAACAAAATGGACGATGGTGTCGTTGTTGGAACCTTTCAGATATTGAAGAAGAATTTAATGAAATTGAGTGTAGATGTTTCGGTCTTTTATTGGTAAGATTACCTAAAAATTTACCCAAGATCAAGAAGCTAACAGTGATGGATGCAGGAATCAAAACTTTTAGGAAGAATTCACTACAGCCCTACAAACACAATTTAGAAGATATGTAAGTATAGTTTTAGGCTAATACAATCCTATTTATTATATTTAAGATTAATTTTTCAGCACTTTAACTAATCTGCAACAATTACAAGTGATCGAACCCGGAACCTTTCGAAATATTGATAATTTGAGAAGCTTGTAAGTATATAAATATTGAAATTTATAGATTAGATACTTCAAGTAAATATAGATTAATTGATAATTAAGTAATTCTAGTTTTAACTTACATTTACGATAAGTTGGATTGGATTTAGGTGGATCAAATGTCGTTTATCTTTAAGTACTGATTATAATCAGTAATTTAAATAATGAAAGTAAATACAATTATCTATAGTTAATAAACAGTAGGTCGCAATTTCTTAAATAAATATTTTGATATCATAAAAACCTTATTGCTACAACAATTATAGTCTTATAATTATTAATATAAGTATTTGTTCCACTGATCTCTATATATATAGAGATCAGTGATTTGTTCTAAATCACAAATAATAAATTTCAAATTAATGTTGCTGTTTGAATCCGACTTACAGTTCTATCATTTCAGATATATTTCTCACGCGCCTGGTTTAAAAAAGTTATCAATGTTGTTCGAAGGAGCTACAACAACCAAATTTTTATCTCTGTAAGTACTTACAAAATATATTACTAGTTAAATAAATTATTTATTTTATTTCAGAAGAATCATGCATACTGGATTGGAAGAATTACCGGATTTATCTAAATTGAACCAAAGTAAAATTTTACACATGGTGTAAGATTAAATTAAAAATATTTAAATTATATTTGAAATATAATTAAGTGTTTATGTTTTCAGAGATTTAGAAGATAATCAATTTCATGATTTACCTCCAAATTCAATCAAAATCCAAGCAGAACAAGTGTAAGTTTTTTTGCGCACAAATAATTATTTATTTTGTTAATTAATTATTAATTGTAGAATGTTAAACTACAATCAAATTACTCAAGTCTACAGTCATGCATTCGCCGGGTCCCAAATCGCTAAACTGTAAGAATCAAACATAAATTAACTTTGGTAAGTAATTAAGTATTTTAAATATTTCCAGGAGCTTCAAAGGCAACAGAAAACTAACATCTCTTCATGAAGAAGCCTTCAGTGGTTTAAAGTCTTTAACAGAATTGTAAGTTGATAATACATGTGATTGAAATGTTTTCCGTAACGCGATTTTCATTTTGAACCGCCATAGGTATGTTATTGCAGAGATCTATCGGGGACCGCTATTGAATATCTTCCAATTAAAGGACTGGATGACATAGAGATCTTGAGGATACAGGACACCAAGTCGCTTAAAGTTATTCCAAGTGTCTACAACTTCAATGTAAGTAACACGGTTGTTGTGTAAACTAAATAAATATATACATTTTCACGACACTATCTGAAAGTAAAATTTTATTCCTTCATTTGAGTAAAAATAGTTATTTGTGTATCACGAGTGTAAAATGTCTGTGTTCCTCTTAAACTATTGCAGCTCTCGTTTTCGGTGCGCACTGCTGTTACAGTGCTCGGGTAACAAAGAATCACTTTACGCCCTTAATACACAATAGAGATGTTCATTTAAAAAAAATATTGAAATCCGGCCCGACCCGACCCGATGGATATTCAATCTAACCTGATTATACAAAACTACTATTTATTTAAATCAACTCGTATATTCATAAATTCAATGCTATTGAATGCATCTCAATAGATTGCTTAGTTTTTGAGATATAGCCTCGGGAAACCCGAAAATCTCGTAAACAAATTGCAATTTTGTCCTCAAATGAAGAAATGTCTGACTTTCTTCCCTAATATGCACATAATTATCATTTGTAGAGATTGAAAGAAGCGTGGCTTACTCATTCTTTTCATTGTTGCGCATTTAAATATCCGGCACAACATGATCCAGTTAAACATGCAATGCATGAAGCCAAACTTAAAAAATTATGCGAGACTTTAAATACAAATCCTGATATTTATAGCCATTCAAGATTAAAAAGAAACATGGATTCTTCTTGGGGGTTAGTTCAACTTTAATTTTACTTATTTTAATATTATTTAGAATAAATATTTCTAGTGAAGAAGTTCCCAACGATAAATTGCCTTCTCTGGGAGACTTTTGGGGCTTACAATTTGATGAACCATTCTTGAATGATAGTTTTGATTCAATAAGAGGTGAAAATTTCGGTACAATTAAAGATAGTGATAATATGGAGCATCCGATGGAGAATGGAGGCACGTTTCATACTCCAGTTACGATTCCAGACAGAAAAGGAATTTTTGCGCTGTGCGGAAATCTATCCGAAAGGTAGGACTCACCAAACTAGATGTTATTATTCTTTATAACTTGATTTTGATTTCAGCACAAACCAAATTCTTTGTTACCCAAATCCAAATGCTTTAAACCCTTGTGAAGACATTATGGGATCAAATTGGTTGCGAATTTCAGTTTGGTTCGTTGTAGTCACAGCAGTAATTGGAAATCTAGCTGTTGTTGTTGTTTTCTTTTCAAGTCTTTTTGATATAAACGTTCCAAAATTTTTAATGTGTCATTTAGCGTGCGCAGATGTTTGCATGGGGTTTTATTTATTATTAATCGCTAGTATGGATCTGCATTCAATGGGATTTTATTTCAATTTTGCGTTTGATTGGCAAATTGGTAAGATTTTGTCACAAAATTTAATCTTTCATTATTCATTATTTTGTTCGTAGGGGATGGTTGTCGAATAGCAGGATTTTTAACAGTATTTTCGAGTCAGTTATCTGTTTTTACTTTAACAATAATTACTTTGGAACGATGGTTTGCAATTAGATATGCGATTTATTTAAACAGAAGAATAAGATTAGGAGCTGCTGCTAAAATAATGACAGTTGGATGGATTTACAGTATTTTAATGGCATCTTTGCCCTTATTTGGTATTAGCAACTATTCTTCTACTAGGTACAAATAAATGACAATTATAGTAGAAGTAAACTAAATAAATAAATATGTTTTTATACTTCAGCATTTGTTTACCAATGGAAATCCAAGACCCTCAAGATATTGGCTACTTAGCGGCGCTGTTAATGACCAATGGATTAGCATTTTTAATTATAGTGGTTTGTTACACTCAAATATATTTAAGTTTAGGCCAAGAAACCCGAAGATGCTCTTCTAACAATGAAATGACCATCGCTAAGAAGATGGCAATGTTAGTATTTACTGATTTCGCTTGTTGGGCCCCTATAGCATTTTTTGGGCTGACTGCATTAGCAGGATACCCTTTAATTGATGTAACAAGATCTAAAATTTTATTGGTATTTTTTTATCCATTAAATTCTTGTGCAAATCCATATTTATACGCGATTTTAACAGCTCAGTACAGAAGAGACTTCTTTATGTTACTTTACAGGTAAAAATAGTTTTATAACAAAAAGAACAGTTTGTAATTTATATTTTTCAGATGTGGTATATGTAAAGTAAGAGTACGAAGATATACAACAACTACATCTGTGCAGAATTCGAATCCCTCAAATCCTTTGCCGTTATTAGGACGCGCAAATGGTCGAAAATTAAGTAGATCTATTAATTTTGTAGATGAAGCATTAGTTTAATAATCTACGTGTATTTTATATGTTTTGTACCTGTTTAGTAGATGGTAGATATTTTTTATTAGTTAGTATAAACGAATAAAGATTTATCGCTAACGCAATTTTTTTCAAGTTGGGGTTATCATTTAGCGATAAACAGAAAAAAAAAGATTAAAAAAAATTTATGTTAAAAACTGGTTCGCATACATTTCCTACTCAGTTATCGCGGAAAAACCGCCTAAAGTTGTATATTCCTCGTGCAAAATACCTCTTCGCGCAATGCCAACACAACGCCAATCAGGTGTTTCTCGCACTTCAGAGACTACAGAGAGTCGTGAAATTTCGTCAGCTAAAATTTTACGACAATATTCTGGAATGACGGATTTTATAAGACCTGACCAACCTTCAAAATGTACTTGGAAACCAGGTGTAGATCCTACAAATACACCTCATACAGTAGATCCACCGTAAGTTTATTTTAAGGTAAACATAGAAAAGAAAACATGTTAACCTCTAATTTGTAGGAATACACTTAAAATTAAGCCGGATATTCTGCATGTGATTGGAAATACACCTCTAGTAAGGCTCAACCATATACCGCAAGCTATGGGAATCAAAGCTGAAATCCGTAAGTATTTAATTCAGATTCTAATTTTCTTAGCAAAAGCGCGTGGTTCAGTGCCGGTGGGACACCACCATACAAGCTCGATTATTCTTTCTACCTTCTATCATATCCTTCCATTTATTTCTTTCTTTTTATTTGAAGCTGTAATATTACTCTGCGCAAAACTATTTAAAATAATTTCTCTCTTTGTTGGAAATTACAATTTATTTTCTTTATAGTTGTAAAATGCGAATTTCTCAACCCAGGCGGTTCGGTCAAAGACCGAATCGGTTACCGAATGGTGATAGATGCAGAAAAAAAAGGCATCTTAAAACCTGGTTACACTATAATTGAACCAACATCTGGTAATACCGGTATTGGTTTGGCGATGGCTTGCGCTATTAAAGGTATAGTTGCGTTAGTAAAATTATCTTAGTTGGAATATTAACACCCATATTTCTTTCAGGCTATCGATGCATTATTGTTATGCCTGAAAAGATGTCTAGTGAAAAGGTTGATACTCTTCGTTGCCTTGGAGCTGAAATAATTAGGACACCAACAGCTGCTGCCTTTGATTCTCCTGAAGGCCTCATTGCTGTTTCTCAAAGAATTAGCAAGGAAATACCGAATTCTGTCATTTTGGATCAGGTAGAGAAGTTATTCATTTTAAAAATTTATCGCCCTCTTTGTATGTAGAACAAATTTTCGTAAATTAATCGCAATTTTTTATTAAACTTAAAAACAATTGGCAATTTTGCACTTCTGATAACATTGTTGTATTCTCCGCACTTCAATTGACTAATAACCAAATTTCCATTAATGAGGTTCTTAATTTATTTCCAAAATACATTCTAAATTCTAGTACCGCAACTGTGGTAATCCATTGGCCCATTACGACACAACAGCCGAAGAAATCCTCGACCAGTGCGACGGCAAAGTTGATATGATCGTAGCAGGTGCAGGAACTGGAGGCACCATCAGTGGAATTGGTCGGAAAATTAAAGAAAAACTCCCGAAATGTCAGATAGTCGCTGCAGATCCTGAAGGATCCATTCTGGCTGAACCAGCTGAGTTGAATCAGACTGATGTTACTTACTATGAAGTTGAGGGCATTGGGTATGATTTTATTCCAACTGTACTTGATAGAAGTGTTGTTGATAAGTGGTTGAAGAGCAATGATAAAGAAGCTCTGCCAATGGCAAGGAGACTCATTAGAGAAGAAGGAATTTTATGCGGTAAGAAATTTAATTAAATAAAATTTCATGATAACATTTTTATGTGATAACTTTGTTTATATTTTGCAAAAACTGAGTTCAAACGAAAATATAAATTCCAAGGTTTAAGATTGCATAAAAATAAAGAAAACAAAATCGTACGCAATAAGAGAGTATTAACTTGCACAATATTGATAGCATTATCATTTAAAGTTTATGACATTAGTTACTAAGGACAATTTTCATTTTTTTTTACGAAAGTGTTATTATTCCTTCAGATGCTTTATATCTCTCTGGGAAAAAATGTCTGACTTTCTTCTCTTGATATACAAATAACTATTCCCCGTAAGAATTACGAAGTGTAATAAAATTTAGAATAATCTTAGGCGGTAGCAGTGGTACAGCTCTTTGCGTAGCCCTCAAAGCTGCAAAAGATCTTAAGGAAGGGCAACGTGTAGTTGTAATTCTCCCTGATGGCGTCCGGAACTACATGTCAAAAATGGTTTCGGATCACTGGATGGAATCCAGAGATCTGATGGACTATAACAGACATAACAAAGACCATTGGTGGTGGAACATGAAAGTTTCAAGCTTGAAACTTCAAGCTCCTTTAACAGTTCAACCCACTATTTCATGCCAAGAAGCCATTGACATTATGAAAAGTGATGGTTATGATCAGATTCCTGTTATCAACGAAAATGGGTAGGAAACAAATTAATATAATGTTGAAACAACGTCAAATAATTGATTTTCTTTAGTGAGATTATGGGGATGGTAACCATGGGCAATTTAATGAATAAAATCGTGAACAAGAAAGCTGAACCGACTGACAAAGTTGAAAAGGTCCTTTTTAGACAATTTAGAAAGATTCCACTAGATACAACTTTGGGACGTTTATCTAGAATATTTGAAAAGGATTCTTTCTCTTTAGTTGTCCATAATCAAAGGATGTATTCTTCTGGAGAATCTGCGAAAAATCGCGAAGTTATTATAGGTATTGTTTCGACTATAGATCTGTTGCATTATATTATGAAAACTGAGGGACAAGTTGAAAAAGAAGATTGATAACTTACAGATTATTTTTAATACTGGCTTCTTATGTGCCACTATTATTTCAAGGTTTTAAATAAAATGTGTTCCGAATTTTGGTAACATTGGGAAAATAATATAATCGTACAGTGTGATTAAAAATAATTTATTCCGTTTTGAATTTTGTATTTCATGACATTTTAATACAACTACATATTACAAGGTGCTAATGTAATATTAAATAAAATGGTATTTTAATTATTTACAATTTATTATAAACCATCACTGACTAACAAAAAGAAATTTTATTAATTAACACTTTTAAATAAGTTATTTGATTGTAAATTTAACTTCTCTGAACTTGAATATGGAATTTACAGGATGGCATGGTCTGAACTTCTGCTGTAACAGTACTGTTAATCCCTAAATTCGCTAATCCGCCTCTAATGAGTCCACAAGTGTAAGCAACGTATCTAGGAGCAATGTCAAGATATTGTTTGCTGTTGGATAACTTTGTAAGGAATCGGAAAGCGTTATCCTGTAACACGTATACTCCCTGATGATTTGTTCGTAAGTTGTCGATCTGTTTCTTATAAATAGAAGACCAAAAATCCGTACAGATAAACTTTACTGTATCCAATTCGTCTTTAAATCTAGGCCACTCTTTTGTTAACCTATAAATGAAAGATGTTTTAAGTTGAAAGTATTTCAAATTGCCAATTGATATACCTTTCAATTATTTTGTACCCTGAAATGAATCCTATGTACTCCAAATTTGATAAATCTTCATCCTACAAATATATTTTTTGTTTAGCAACAATAAAGTCATGTCAAATGATTACCTTCTTGTCAGTACTGGATTCATTTAGGTGTAGTACTTGATTAACTACTTCTGAATGTAAGAAATCAAATACTGTTTCATCTGCCATCATAATTATTCACAAAATTAGTTAAAAAAAATATATTTGATGGTTCAGATCTGTCAAATGTCAAACTCTAATGCATACAGTGGCGCCATTGACGGATAATTTGTACTAACGGATGACAGCTGTAACAATTTTATTTCTTTATTCTATGAAACTTAAGAATAGTTAGTTAATTTGTGATTAGTATTCGCTATAAAGTGTGAAAATATTTCAGGGAAACATTGAAGAAAGATCTTTGCGGAAAATGAGTGAATCATAAAAGTAGTATAAATTCAAAATGGCTGCACTTTCAATGTCAGACATCACGTATCATCGCTAGTAAAGAATAAAAAATGAGCTCAGTTAACGTTTGTGTGGTGTGCGGGTTAGGTGATCATCTCCTCAGGTGTTCCAGGTGTAAATCAGTGTACTATTGTTCCAAAGAGCATCAAAAACTTGATTGGAAAAAACATAAAATCAGTTGTCAGAAGATTGATAATGTCGTTTCGGTAAACGGTGACGGCAAAACTTGCGTGAATACCGTAGTGAACAGTGAGAATTCTACAACAATAACATACGAAGGAAGTTCAGAGAACGAAATTCTAAACGCTTGTACCGAAAGTTTATCTCCAAATTTGGATCTCGATTTTCGAGAGGAAAAATCAACGACTGAGAAAACTCTACGGTGTGCCAAGTCCGCGATGCCGATCCAAGGCGAGAATAGAGTGCTTCCCAGGAAGAGTACGGTCAGAGATTTTCCTGAAATTTCATTGCAAAAAGACAACACGCCCCCGTTTTTACATCGAAACAATGTCGACGTCATTTTAGACGAAGTCTGTCGTAATGTTATCCGAGACATGCATGCCTATGGAGTGTGCGTTGTTGACAATTTCCTGGGTGAAGAACGAGGAAGGGCCGTCCTCAGTGAAGTCTTAGATATGTATTCTACTGGAGTATTCAAAGATGGTCAACTTGTATCCAGCACCGGCCGAAAAGGAGATTTAAAAACTATTAGAGGTGATCAAATCACTTGGATCGATGGCCGAGAGAAATATTGCAGTAATATCGGTTATTTAATTAGTCAAGTTGATGCTGTAGTTATGCGGGCGAATAAAATGGCTAATAATGGCAAAATGGGTAGTTATACAATAAATGGCCGTACTAAGGTGAGTTTTCATAGTCAAATATTTTATTATAGGTGTTTGTTTCTTATTGGAATCAAGTTAGCATCAACTTGTTTCATTTTATAAAGAAAAATTATCGTAGTCTAATATAAACATAGAAAAGTTACTAGAGATATTTTTAAATGTAAACAATTTGTTTAGCTGTCGTTCTTAGAAGTGGTTTTATTTTTATTTGTGCAACCTAAACCACAACTCGTTAGAATGCTTATGCAACTGAAAATTCTTATTACAAAGATTAAAAATGAGTTATTCGCAATAGTTGAATTAAAAATTAGAGCAATACGTTTGTTAATTACTTATGTAATTAATTACAAAACTATTTCTGTTTATATAATAATTAATCTATCGAATCATTAACTTATAATTGTAATTTGTTCACAAGTTCTTTATTTTTAGGTAAAACATTACAAAAGATCTCATTTTTAGGTGCTAAAAGTTAATTTAAACATTAAATTTATTTTAAGTGATGACAACAGCCCGTCTTCCATTTGTTTTTATAACTAAACAATTTACTATACACTTGTTTTCCTGCTTCATATGTTTTTCGCAACAAATGACGATCAACTCACGTATCTCCTGCACTTGATTGTTTGTGTTTTATCTCACTCCGTTACTCATACTCTTTTATAGCGCTATCTCGCTTTTACGTCGGCCTGCAGGCATGCTTCAAGTCACGTACACCCATTTCACACGCGCCAAAATTATTTCCATATATCCTCGTTTTTTGGTAAATCGCCAGTTTTCTCCTACTGGATATTTTCAACGTTTGCCCTTAACACATTTTGACCATCGTTTATTAATTTCTTATATTGATAATTTCAATAATAATGTAACTATTGTTGCTATTTTTCTATTTTAATGCAGCATCATATAGTAATATTTTTGTAGACAAAGTAAATAAGCTTTTTAGCATTAATTTAGGAGTAACATTTATCTTAAAGTCACTGTAACAAAATATGAATAATATGCGTTTAAATATAAAACGAAGGTAAATAATAAATTATTGGTATTTATACACAAGTAATAAAACTGTATTGCATATATAAATAATAATAAATTATTGCTAAATAAATGCGCAGTACCATTCGTGTTGAAAACTACAGTTTTCCGAATTAATTAAATCCTTCTTAAGTCAATGTAAAAGAGTATTGACCTGACACAATCCTGTTTGAATAAATCTAGCTCAGTTTTGCCCTGTAAACATCAACAGCTACCTTCTATCATTTCTTAGTCACGTAGGCCCTCGGTATACGCACAAGCAGATTTCAAACGACCAGAGGTCGATAACATGACAAGAGGAAGGGATATGGGCAGTTGCTCACGTAAGCCATTTAGATTTTTTGGATGTATAAAATCCCAGATGTCGATTAGCGATTGCGAAAATATTTTGAGAGATAAATGCTGCGTTTACAGCTATCCAATAAGTGATTACAATTAAAAGTCATTGTCTGTTATATATTAAATAATGTTTGCATCTATTATTTTACATTAGCTATTTTCGATTAAAAAAAATATATTTAAATGTCAACTAGAATTTCATAAGTATAGATCGTAAATATAATAATAAATTAGTTTTATTATTTATTTATGTTCCTTTTCAAAGTTCTCACTAATTCTCTTGTAGTGCTATGAATTTTAATTTAGATTGCAACTTCCAAGACACCTCCACTAATTGATAATTGTAATTACTAATTGGATAGCGGTAAACGTAGCTTAAAAATGTAATCTTTTTGTTATTACAATAACGTTCTATCTTATCCTTTTGATAAAATATTGTGTTAATATGGGTTTGAAGAATCCTATTACTTAACTTTTCACATTTCTAAATTAGAAATGCGTAAAAGAAATGTAATTAAAAGAAATAAATAATATGATTTCCTTGTGATAATTGTTTGAAGTAGCATAAATGTTTGCAATAATATTCATTGAATGATTTTTATGACTATGTTTACTTTCAAATACTTTGCAGGATTATAAATTAGTACCCACTTTTAAATAACATTATTAAAGATCGTCATTTTTCTTTTGTATATATAAATGCAGATGCACTTTGCACTAACAAATGACGCGTAAATCTAATTTGTTCCAAAACTAAAAGAATACCACTCGTGTTTGAAATATAAATGATGATATTAACAGATACAATTGACAATGTTGATATTTTTCATTAGATTTAACGATACTATTCTTCGAAATATTTACAAATTGGAGTCTATAAATCGATACCTTGACTTCTTTGTCACGTAAAACCGACAGGAGAACGTGACTTTTAAAATAGTTTGTAGGAAATTACCAGATTTAATTGGTTGTTTTTTTTTATGTTTGATGCGTGAAATACTTGATGATAATGTTAGCTTCAAATTCGACAGTATTAACTACTGTCATTGCAATTAATTTCCTGTAAGAAACAAACTCTCTGTACCGTAATTACAGTTGGAACATGATTTAATTTCGTGTTTGTTTATTTCCAGGCGATGGTAGCTTGCTATCCAGGTTCCGGATCGCACTATGTCAAGCACGTCGACAACCCTAATAGAGACGGGCGGTGTATAACTGCTATCTATTATTTAAATTTAGACTGGGATGTTAAATTAAGCGGAGGACTGCTTAGAATATTCCCTGAAGGCTGGCGTGGCGACAGAGTAAGTCTACCTTAAAATAGAGATGGTTTGAGCAAATCGAACATATTCACTTATATGAAAGGAATTATGAATGTAGATGAAGCATAGTGTGACAAAATAGGAATGTTTAATTCGTTGTTAGAGAAGTGGACGTAAGTGAAGATTTACGAAACAGGTGTACAGGAGCGAATGGATGAATGTTTGTTGTGTGATGATGGATTTTGGTTCTGAGGAAAGAAAGAGTTCGTGTGTCAGGATGAGAATGTTGACGGGTTCGTGCTACCCCATTTAATGGGATATAGCATGATGTTATGTATGTATATAATTCCAAAATGAATTTTTACTTTATTTGTGCTGTTTATTTTTTCTTAAATTTAATGACTTTTTAATCCCAAAATGCTTGACTTTCAAGTACTTTCATCCGTGTATAGGTGTCGAATTTATTTATTCTGATAGCCTAATTTTATTAGTTGTGATATTTTTATAATCAGTTGATTTGGTGATTAAATTTTTCATGATTTCATGTAATACTACACGTCGTCATCAAATGACGAAACATACAGGATGTCCCATGAAAACATGGGAAATAAGTTATCGTTTCCATTGCATTTTTGATTACACGATAACTGTTCATATGAATTATTACATTTTGCAACTAAATCACTTATTTAATTACTATTAAAATGAACTTTAAAATATGTATGTGACAGTTAAACAGTAATTAAATTAGTAAAATGAATTGGGTGAATGTTACTGAATGTTTTGCATCTGAAACAAGTATTTTTCTCTGAAATGAGTTGTTAATTTGTGTATTATAGGTAGCAGACATCGAACCACTTTTCGACAGATTATTATTCTTCTGGTCAGACCGGAGAAACCCTCATGAGGTCCAGCCCGCGTATCAGACACGATACGCCATTACGTTGTGGTACTTTGATGCTGCAGAACGAGAAGAGGCTTGCAGGAGATACCAGAAAGAAAGTAAGTCAAAATCAAGACAATAAATATACTCCTTGGTAAGATCAACCTTTCATATATATTTTAGAAATATCCCGCAAAATCCTGTATTCTTATAAGACACGAATATTTGAAAGAAGTAATCGTGTAAGTTATTTTTTATTATAGTTATTTTCCCAATAAAAAATCCTAGAATCGCTTAAGACAGTACTATGTAAAATGATTTATTAGACAATAATCTTTATTAAAAAACTGATTTTAATACAGCCATCTTTACAAAAGAAAATCTTAACGACTTGAAATCATCTTCTATGTAAAAATTCATAATTACGAATCTTTCAAAAATATATTTTTGAATCCTTTTAAGATACTAATCTTCAAAAGAAAAGTTCCTGAACCCTTTCTAAGACAATAATTGAGGACTTATAGACTCATATTTCCAAGAAAAAAAATGGAATATTACAAGACAGATTTCTTGATTCCTAAGTCCATTCTTCTGTTCCTTCCTAAATCTCACAAATATATGAATTGATTTTGTTTTTGAAGGAAACCTGGCGCAGCCACCAATAATAGCGAAGTGAACGAACGAACGAACGAACAAGTGTGTTTATAAACGTGTGTAAATGATGAAATATCGCGAACATTTTATCTGTAAGTCTGTGACATGAAGAAGAAGCTACCCTGTTTGTTAATCGAAATGTGATATTTTTTACAAGTGATTTCAAGAAGGTACTTGGATCTTTCGTTGTTGCTTCTTTTTTGTACATACAGGACTTGTGTGGAAATGTGTCTAATTTGTTTCTACTGTGTTAATATACGTATTGTGTATTCTTATGTTCGGTATTATTTCTCTTAGCGTGTAGTTAAACTTATTTTTATCCAGTTTACAGTGTTTGAAAAAGAACTACTGTTGACTAGAGGCACTGAATTTGAAATATATTTTATTATACAGTTATATGTACATATTTGGAATGAACAAACTTATACATAATAATAAATATTTCTATCTGATTAAATGTAAGAGAATCAAGAATACTTGTGTTAAACTGTTACAAATCAGAATCAGTTTATAATAAGTATGACAAATTAATAATAAATATTTATAAATTACAATCATCAACTGTATCTGATGCTGGAATATAAGTTTTAAACGCGAAACCACTTTCAATAAAACATCCCTAAAACAAATAAAACACTGTAAACTAACAAATATTCATACATTATTTTAGACAAGAATTATTTTTCAAATATAATACGCAGAAATTTTATACATTGTTTCGTGCCAGAATGCATTCTTACGTGACGCAAACTATAAAGCTTAGTTTACTACTATCCAATTAGCAATTAGTGGAAGCATCTTAAAACTTGCGAGACATTACATTTCTAGAGAACTTTGAAAATGAACATAAAAAATAGATTTGTGTCTTTCTTTAAAAAATACTCTAGTTGAAATTTAAATTGACACTGTTAAAAGTTTGCAAACATTTCACTTCTTACAACTAATGTCTCAATTTTGTCGGAGTGAACTTCAGTATAATTTGATACAAGACAAAAAAATGTAATTACTAATTAAGTAGCTGTGAACGTAGCTTAACTATTCTAAATCTAAAATAATTTATGAATGATACTTACTGGATTAACTACAGCACATCCCTTATATTTTCCTCCATAAGGGTTGCATTTATCCCCAACTACAATTAAATTCGGTAGAGGATATAAATGTAATGCATAATCAAAATCCCAATGAACAGGTTGAGAATTTACAGAAAATGGAGATAAATGTCCTTGGGAAAGTACAGTTTTTGTGACGAAATCATCCAGTTTATTTTTCGTTGGTTTATTTAAGGAGTCTTGCATGAATTTAGATAGTAAATCATTCTTGTAGATCACTATTTCTCTGGTATAGTATTGTATTCGACAAGGGTTAGTAGTGAAAATTGCATTTGGGACTGTCTTTTGGAAATCTTTTGATATCAATTTTGGTAAAGGGATTCTAAAATTGAATTGTTATTATTTATGTTAAATTGGTTTGTGTTGTGCTTACCTGGGTAAAATTTGAGGCATGCAAGGGTCATTTAAACCCGGGACAAATATAAAATGTGACTGTTTATTTATACTATTAAATTTTTTAATTATTTCTGATAATCTTCTGAATGCTTTAGTTAATATTCCAAACGTTTCTTGGCCGTAACATTCAGATAAGAAGTTTCCTATGAATACTATCGCGATTGGAGGCATTTCTTCGAAACCTTCTAGTAATTTTTCTACTTTTTCAAACACCTAAAGTTCAACATATATACAATAAAATTAATACAATTTTTCGTTGCTATTATTTTCTTAATTACAGGAAAACTATAAATGTTTCCAGTATTAAAATCTGCTTCTAAATCAATCTAGATATTACATTTTACTTATTTAGTTACTGTTAAATTCAAATTTAAAGTTTGCATGTGACAATTAAATGTTATACATTTGTTTGCAATTGTTCCAGTTGCTTAATATGTAGATAATATCAATTTTTGATAACTTTAAAAGTAATTTTAGTAACAATGAAATAAACTGAAATGAATTGTGTTTATTGATTTAGATGCATAATTTAATTCGCTATAATTTCCATTTGAAACATTTTACTGTAAAATCATGTGGAAAGCAATGGTAATGCTAAACTTATTTAATCGACTATAGAACTATAAAAAAATATTATTTAGTTACCATTTCATGGTCTAACCATACATCTGAAATAAATACCATCGTATTTTGATTATTTTCTTGCATAATTTCATCTAGTTTGATAGAATCTCTCAATAATGTTTCAGAAGGCCCTCCAAAATAATTTAAATGAGTAAACATGATCCTAAAAACAAAAATTTATGAATAATATATTAATTATATGAACTAATTATTTATGAAATTACTTCGAGTCTTGAAATTCTTCTGCTGGTGGCAACATCATAGTAGAAACTTGTAATATTTTATCTGCATACACACCATTAACCAAAACATACATATTCTCGAAAAAGAACCCAATATGGTACCTATAAACAGTCACATTAAGAAAACAATACCAAATAGATATTTGATTTTATACTTTGTGTGTTTTAAATGAAGTTCTATCATTCCTGTAGGGTCCTCAATGAAATATTTGCCACTGGCTCCAATATAAAGAGCTCCTAAGATGAAACATCGCTCCAGAAGTTTGTGAGAAGAGGTAAGTAAAGAATCTACAGTATTTAAATGAAACTTTTTGTTCTCGTCTAATTCTACATTTTTAAGCTTAAAGACACGTTCTGATCTTTGTAAAACGTTTCTGTAACGATTGATAAACATTTCGTTTCTTTTTTCGGGTCGTGCAACGATTTGAGGCTTGGTTTTTGTATTAAGAAAGTAGTGCTTTCTCGTAATGTCGTATACGCATCTTGGATAGTTGAAGGCGTCTATTACACAGAATTTAATCTCTTGGTCTTCGGCTCCTATTTGAATACAACTCTGCAAATTATTTTCAGTTAGTATGACAGATATATGATAAAAGGAGAACGTACTTCTATTGCTCTCTCGATGTTTTCTTTTGTGATACATTTTTCAGGATCTGTATGCTTTTCTAAATATTCACAAAGGACTTTTAAGTAATGATCAAAGTTTTCACCGTTTAATTTAATGTTTGCATTAGCTAGAGAGTCTATAATTAAAGTAGAATATTCGCTGGAAAGAAGCATAAGAGATTAAAATAGATTTTATGGTATACTGAGTTTATATCACCTTCTGATTATAAATCCATTTAATTTTAGTCCTGTAATTAATCTTCTTTTAAATTTTTCTATTTCTGACATTTTATATATATACTAATAGATCACAAAATAAGCTCGAAACTGCTTAAAAATAATAAACATGTGTTAAGCACATAAAGTAAGGAAAAGGTTAATCAGATGATTCCCGCGTTTTACTTATGGAGATCGTGCGACCTGAAGTCAGACTTAAATGTAATTTGATCAACAACTATATAATACTTATATCAATTCTATAAAGTTTTATTTACATTAAATTTAAATGAATATCTATCTTCACAGTGATTCATTGAAGTAAGGATTCTTCTTATCAGTATCAGTTTCTAGTTTAGGTGTCAAAAAATGTGTGTTCTTCATTTTATTATATC
This sequence comes from Pterostichus niger, assembly GCA_947425015.1. Taxonomy (NCBI): domain Eukaryota; kingdom Metazoa; phylum Arthropoda; class Insecta; order Coleoptera; family Carabidae; genus Pterostichus; species Pterostichus niger. Next base: position 26,231,889 of record OX380349.1, on the reverse strand, counting down.
ATATTACATTGTTCAACAATATACAGCTATATTTCAACAAATTATCATAATAAAGTGTATATTAGAAAAGTGATTCTTACATCTTACAGTTGAAATATCTTCCTAAGAGGTAGTACTGTGCCAGTTTTTCTCATGGATTAATTCCAATCACATTTTCATTTTACAATGAAAATACATTGTTTGAAATACCCCCAAACAAACTTTTAATAAGATTTATACAATATTAACTTCAGAATCAACGAGAACCAATTCATCTACAATTCTGTCTTTCATGAAAGAAATTGGGTTGCGATATGTAGGAATTCTTAACATTTTAGGAAGAATCTTCTGATTTTATTCAACGATATATAAGAACCATAACAGTATCTTAGAATGAAAGTATGGAAATCAATCTTTAACAAGATTGGATTAATTAGATGGCTGTCTTATTCAATACAAAGAAATATTTATGACAGATATAGCACAGTGGCAATTAATAAATTTAATATAAATAATATGTTTTTATTCTAGATTAACCAAAACATGGTGATGGAGGCAACGACGACGATCGCTCTTTAAAAATCCGAATACCTCGCTCCAAAAACAACCGTCCGTCCATTATTCATCGAAAGATCGGAAGTTCAAACTGTTCCTCTGCCAGTTTTACTTCCAGAGGTCGGAGAACCCGACGAACCACCTCCAGAACCATAGCCAGAATCTTCAATAACAACAAAAAAATGGTTCCAATGAGGGAACAGGTTGCAGTATGAGCAAAGTCGGGGACGGTGTAAAAATCAATATGATTTCTCGATTGATTTTAAAACGAAGGAAGAGAATGGATTGATTTTCTACGTGCCAGATCAGAAACATTTGCATTATCTGGCGCTGTTTATTGCCAATGGCAAGGTAAGAGATTTCTTAAAGAAATATTACCTTTTTTTTAACATATGACTTCGACTGAACGTACAGTAATGAAGATAATTTTAAAGTTAAATTTTCATAAAAAATTTAACTTTAAAATATTACTTTCAAATAAAAATTGTAAATAATTCAAACATGAATAATATATAAAATATTTTATTTCCAATAATAATAATTTCAGGCACCCAATTAGGCGCATGATTCACCTTAATTGATAATTGTTAGTTACATAATATTTATAATGTTCAAATAACTATAACATTTTGGAACAGCGACAATTAATTAAATACTTATGTAAATAGAAACATGTCTGACTTCAGCTTACAACTAAAAATACATACAAACTTGCGACCTTTAAGATTAATTTCTTATTATTAAATAAGTATTTGTCCCGCAACTCCAGTAATTGTCAACTGCGGCATAGGTCCAACAAATCTACTGGCCTTCGGACACGACCTACAACGACGGCGAATAGTACACAGCGACTTGGAGCCGGAATCAGACCTAGGGGCCGTACTCGGAAATGTTCTGGATGATGCCAAAGTTTCTTTGGTGAGAAAGTTATTTAGAAATAAAATAAATATATCATGACGTCTTTCACCCATTACTGGATCTGGCATAATATCATAATATGTTGCATCAAACCCTTGAAGCATTTGTTAATTTTATTCTGCGATTCATCTCGGACAAATATTCTTGTCCTGTTAAATCACTTTCGCTTCATTCATATTCATAATGATAGTAAACACTTTATTAACATTGATTATACAAATATATTTTAAGTAAATGAGATATTTGCGGGGTGTGTGTGGATATACTAGAAGAGATCGTGTCCGGAATACATTGGTGTATGATGAATGTGAGATGGTTTGGTCATGTAGAACGTATGTCGAATGACAGATTGGTGAAACAGGTGTATGTTGGTGAAATTGAGGGTGAAAGTTTGAGTGGACGGCCTAGGAACAAGTGGATGAATATGATTGAAGGGTTGTTGCGTGAGCGAAAGATTCTGAGCGTGAAGAATAAACGAGCTTGTATGAAAAGAATTATGAATGTGGTTGAAGCAAAAGTGGTGTGTCAGGATAGGAATTAATTGCGGGATAAATATGATGAATGAAGACAAGCGTATGATTCTTGATTTTAGATTCATTGGTTAGATGTTTAGAGTGTTTACCTGCAATTGTGTGGAGACCATCTTCAGAAAGAAGCGCAGTGTACAGGAGCGAATGGATGAATGTTTGTTGTGTGTTGATGGATTTTGGTTGTGAGAAAAGAAAGAGTTTGTATGGAGGAAGTGTTAATGTGGTCGAATCGAGTATCGTTTGTCAGGATGAGAATGTTGACGGGTTCGTGCTACCCCATTTAATGGGATATAGCGTGATGTTATGTATGTATGTATAGATGTAAATAAATTTGAATCACTTTTATTTTAAGTATTTTTCTCTAATCGATTCAAAGCAGAAAAATAAATTTAATTAAATCATCCTTCAACGATTATTTATACTAGCGATCATTGTATTTGGTAAATACAGTTAATAAAATACTTTTATCCTTTTTGGGTAATTGTTTCCAATATTTCAAATATATGAGTTCTAGAAGTTCTCTTTACAATATTTAAATGGAATGTATCTTTTAAATTTGAAGAGGATTGAAAATTTGGACTGTCTATAGTTTTGTTTTGTAAATATGGCTAATTTTATAATTTTTCTAAGAGAAATAATAAAATGGTGGCTGAAATTCAGAATGACATTTTTTCTAAAATTTTAGATACAACATTTAGAAATTAGACATTTTTGAAACGGCTGTAACTTTGGAACCAGTAAAGAAATTATCGGGTTAAAAATTCAATTCTACATTCCTTGAATTATAATTTGGGCTTCCCAAATCCGCGGAGCCATGTCACTTACGTTATTAATTAATTTGAGCATTTATGACTTGAATTTATAAACAAAAATACGATTGTATCTGAGTGGTTCGTATTCTACTTGAAACTGCTGATTTGTACGTTACTATTGCATTGTTTTAATTTGTATAGGAACATCCACGGGCCTGGAATCATCATCTTGGAGCAGTTGGTGTTCACCGGAGCTTGTGTAGCATCGTGGACAACGTTACTGGAGCTTGTATCATCATTTTGGAGCCGCCACTCTTGAGAAGTCAACTCAAAATCTCAAGTCCGCTACTCGCAACATAAAAACGTAAGAAAATTATTATTTTTAAATGGATTCTATTTATTTTTTATTCTTGATACAATAATGATAATAGTAAAATATTTAGGGCAGTAGATTAAATCAATGACAACTTCCCCATAGGAATCTGTGTGGGATGTCCAGTGGGTTTAGTCTTCTTCTTTCTTGGCTGTTGTCCAACAGGTTTACGGCGGTGTAGTTTGGGTGGCTATTATCTTATCATTCGTATATTGAGGTCGTTGTGTATCGCATGGTTCTTAAGGTTTTAGATTGAAATCTGTGTAAAATTTCAATATTTGAGTTGCTGGTTGTTCCCCACAGCACAGTATGACCAGATGGGTATTGCTTTAATTTTATATTTAGTTGTTGTCCTTGTGCCACGTGCATCACGAGGTATTTGGCATTATCGGCTTGCGGTATTGGTTACGGTTTTTAAGGTTTGTGTAGAGTGTGTATAGGACAGGACCGAGGACGCTGTCCTGCGGTACTCCTGAGTTTATTGCACAGCGAAGTGACGTCATCAATACGCACGACATCTGTCATTTCATTTATTTCACCCCTATTAAACTCTCAGCTATAAAATTTCGCACACATATAAACAATTACATGTACTACAATAAGTAATGAACAAAAAAGTAAAATTATAGTTAAATGAGGTGTTATGGATACATTTATACGTAGCAATAGATTTCGTTAAAACCACCCCTATTTAATTCTCAGCTATGAAACTTGTAACACATATAAACAATTACGTTTACAAACATGTGAAAAGTTAGTTGAAATGAGGCGTTATGGACATACTTATACCTAGCAATAGATCCCGATAAAACCATCCCTATTAAATTTATTATTTTGATTTTTTTAAGTACTAGTTTTCTTTAAATTCAATGTTTACATACTTTTACTTCTGTATTTAAATATTTTAATTACTTATGAAATTCATAAAAACTAATTTAAAAAACAATTTTTGAATTAATGTTATTAAATATATGTCATTTTCAATAAATTATAATTTTTATACATAAAATACACTCCAAGACATTTTGATATGCACTGGATTGCGCGGCAGAACACGTAGTTCGCAGGCGCTGCGTCGACTACTCAGTTCATAAGTTGCAAGCGTGGTAGCTAGATTTGCTGCTAGAAAATTAGTGGTTTTGAGTAAAAATATCAATAAATATTAATAAAATATAGTGCCCTTCGTAAGTACAGATGTTATTTTTGACGATTTTGATACAAATTTCACTTGGAAGTATAGTTTTTGATAATTAAAAATGTATCAACATTTTATTACATAAATTGCTTTGTACGTAACACATATATAAGATACGATAACATAGAAATAAAGCATTTCAACAATTAAATTTGGGACAAACGGCTTTAACATGATTTTTTATAAATTTTCTTTAAAATCACAATAATATTTTTGCATATCTTTAGATTTTAACAGTTATAAATAGTATTTCTATTTCGAAAAACGTGATATATATTATTTATTATTATTTACATACATAATACATATATATATATATATATATATATATATATATATATATATATATATATATATATATATATATATATATATATATTACTGTTTATACATGAAAATGTGTAAAAGTACTGAATTTGAAAGTATTTTCTTTATTTTATATAAATTTATAAAAGTATTTGATTTATTCAAACGATAAATTTGCCAAAGTGAACCTGTTTATTCCATAAATTTAGTCTTGCATGACGCTGTGTTGTTGAGTGTTTCGGGGTAAATAATTGTACGTTATAACAAAATACTGATAAATAGCTAACGAGAACATTATTCTAATATTTTCGATAGATATTTGTACTTAAAAATAGTGTAAAATGTACTTTGTAATACATTACAGCTACAAGTGTTACGACATCTTAATAATGCATTTAACTAGTTGGTTTTACTAATTGTTAATTATTATTTCAAAACTATATTCTATTCATTTAAGTATTTTTGTCAATGTTCATTTATAAACATTTAATTCAAATATTTTTAATGACCAATTACGTACGTTTATGGTTGCTCGATAATTAAACAAGTCTGTGCGTATTCAAGTTCAACTGCGTGCAACAAGCATCGTTTACAAATACAGTCTTAATAATAATTACTCAATTCAGCCATTTTGTAGTTAGTGAAAGAGTTTTGCATTGTCGGCAGTTGCTGATGGCGTTCGAAAGCCTTCTAAATGGTAGGTTCTTTTTTTAGAGCTATTCTATTAATTGTTTTCTCTGTTATCATTATTAACTTAAACAAACGGTATGAAGTGTGCTACTAATATATTGTTTTTATGTGTATAGGGACATCACGGGACCTGCAAGCATCCTCAGCGGCCTCAACGTGGTGATGGTGGCGACGACGATCGCTCTTCAAAAACCTACTCTTCATGTCGGCAGCAAGAGAAGAGAATGGATTGATCTTCTTCTACGTGGCAGATCAGAAACATTTACATGATGTGGCGCTGTTTATTGTCAATGTTGAACTGCGTCTTGGAGCCGGAATCAGACGGAAATGTACTGGCATTGGTGAGAAAGTTATTTATAAATCAAATCACGCCTTTTACCCATTACTGGGAAATTATTCACGTATAAACGTTTCACGTTTTAAATTTGTTTACTTTTATAAAAAAAATATATCAATAATAATTTATAAGAATTAATGAAAAAAGTAAAATGAGAAATATTTTATTTGAAATGTAGACATGTTGTGTGTGTTTCAATGTAATGAGTTGTGTCATCAATTAATTAGTTGCCTGGAGTCATCATGCAACGAGCTCGAGCTCCGCACTTGCAAACAAAACGCTGACCAGGGCTGGTCGCTTGATAATAATCACGTGCTAGTTAGTTGTTAGTGCGAGTGGCTGTGATTTGACCCAATAATGGGTAAAAGGTGTGGTGATTTAGTTATACATTCAATTAATTAGTTAATTACAACATCCTAACACAAGAGACTTGATATGTTTGACACCCGCTCTGTGTACATTCAGGTGACTTTGGACAGCTGCAAGAAGTCGACGGAATCTGGAGCACTAGGAAGTCGAGCTGGAGGAGATGATGGCCCCGGGGACTTGATGTTTGATGGCGTGTCCGGATGCTTCACTTCCAGTACTTTTGCAGGTGAGTGTATCTTTTAAAATTTAAATTGGCTGTAAATATGTCGTCTGTAACTTTTAAACTAGTCAAGATAATTGAAATTGGTTTTAAATTTTGAATTCTCCATCTTTTGAACGATATTTAATCACATTTTTATTATGATGTTTGTCGATGATTGATTCTTTCAATATAAACCTACGTTCGGCGTACATCTGTGTAAAAGCCATTTATTTGAGTCCTTGGTCTAAATAATTTAGTTGGAAGATTACATATTCTTCTAGAAGTATTTTTGTTTTGGTAAATTACGTAAAACATGAATTGTCTCTTGCTTTAATTAACTTGTAAACATATTTTCAGTCATTAACCATACACTTATATATTTGTTAATTAAAAAACTAATATGATGGATTGCATAATTGCCCAAAATCTGCAATTGCAGATTAGGCATGTGCATACTGAACCCCCTTTAGAGTTTGTTTCATTCATGAACTTGGAATAATGCTAATATTCTTTACAAAATCTCATGAATTTTATATGAAAAACTTTTCATTCCGCCGCTAAAATCCACGTTTAATTAAATTAATTGAAGCATTTTATTTTAATTATTTTACGTTTAAATTATATACATATTTGTTTTAAAATAAATTTAAATAGTTTTTCAATCAGTCATTTTGAATTCAAATATAAATGTTAAAACTAGGGAATTAATTTTCGGGGTTAAATGCTGTTTAAAATAAAAAAAAATATATTATGAACGTTAATAATAATTATTAATAAATAATATAGAGTAGTTTTTATTTATTATAAATAAAATTATTTTTATAATATAAACAGCCAATAATGTTGATGCATATTGCGCCACTGATACAGTTCAACGTTTTAGTGATATTTGACAAGTGTAAAATGATGTGATTTTAAACTAAAATATTGTTAATTACCAATAAAATGTAGTAGAATAAGTAAGTTTGAATTTAAATTAATTTATAATGCGCCAATATCGTTTTTAGGTATGGTTTTCATGCACAAACCATAGACAGATGTCAGGGAATGAAAACAACACATGTCTACTTTAAAACCAATTATTATGAAAGACAATGTTTACAATCACCACAAATCAGCGACAAAACCAACTTGTGGACCTGGTGCACCAGGTTGTAGATGCACAGTGAAAGCGCCAAACAGGTGAGAGAATTTTTGATTTATATTTTTGGGGCTTTATTTTTTGTTTCTTTGTACTTTTAAAATGTCTTGATTAGAACAAGACTTACGCGCTGCTAAATAAATTAAATTATTTTTTAATTTAATTACTTTTTAAACAATGAGTGTATCTTTTAAATGACTAAATGTGGGTTTCCTTTTACTATTTCTAGTATACTCACTCTCAAAAGTTATGATGATTATGAAACTTAAAATAAACATGATGAAGGGTGCTATGCTATGTTACTAATACATTGTTTTTATGTTTATAGGGACATCATCAAGATGTTGAAGTAGCTGGTGTCATTGGAGCTGCCGCCATCCAGAGCTTGGAGCAGCTCGAGCTGGTGTCACCGTGGACATTATCATCAATGTAAGTCCATTGTTATTTTTTTAATTATTTGGGTAAAAACAATAATAATAATAATGATGGTGAATGATTAGTAACTGACAATCTACTAAATATTCATTAATGATAACGGTAGTACATTATTAGCTAGTCAGTTAATATTAAGGGTGATTAATTATAAAGCTTGTCCCAGAAAAAAATGTCTCCTATAATTTTTAACTAAAAACTTTATAATTAAATGAATTTTTTAAACACTATTGAAGACTTTATTGATCAACAACTAAATAGTACATAATAGCAAATATTTACATTTTATTTATGATTCATCCAAAAGTTGCGCAATTTTCTTTTTACCCCATTCATTAAAATTTGTACAGCATAATCAGATATCATTTTTATAATTTGTTTCCACTTATATTTGAAATTGACAGAATTGGTTTGTTTATTATATTTTAATAACTTCTGCTTCATATGAGCCCAATATTTTTTGATTGGGCGCAATTCAGGACAATTTTTAGGATTTTCAGATTTATGTACAAATTCTATATGTGGGGTTTCTTTTATACCAATCAATGACATTTTTTGTGTAATGACATGTTGCCAAATTTGGCCAAAATAGTTTTGGTGTGTTGTGAAGCCTTATATGAATTACAGGAACAAATGGCCTGCCATACAAGCATCTTTTTTGAGAATTTTTCTATTTTAATTACCTTCAATTAGCTACTAACAGATTTTCTGAACTTTCCAGAATAATAATAATGACCTGGTCGAGATTTTAATTCAAGTTAACAATACGTTTCGACATCCATGATAACACATAATTTTTTTGATATCACTTTAAAGTAAAGTTTTCTTGATCTTGATTTTGTGTTAGTTTCTTGCTTAGCATTCCTGTTAGGCACTTTTGTTTTTTTAAATGACTTTATAGAATTCTTTAGCTTAATTTTCTGGACTGTTGATTTTTAGTAGTTTCAAATTTCTTAGCCAAATCTCTCACAGAAAGATTTTTCACACAAAACCTTTAAGACATTTTCTCAATATTTTAATCTACAAATCCAGATTGGCATCCACTTCCATATTATTTTGTGTATTACCCGTTTCATTATATCTTCTTAACACCCTTTGAACAGTCCTTGTTGTAGATTTTAACTCTAAAACTTCTTTTCTTGTGGATACATGCTTATTTTGAACACATTTGTACAAAATATTTTCGCGCAATTGTTTGTGTTTCAATGACATCTTTGTATACTAAATTGTATGAAAGTTGTCAACTAATTGTTTTTGTATAATGCATAGCCAACTAATAAAAACGCATCACATAAAAATTTGTATATCTATAAAAGCAGTATACGAAAAGGCCCAAAACTAAGCGACAATTTTTTCTGATGCAAGGTTTATTTTACTTTAACAATTATTTTTCTCCTAAAATAATTAATGTCCGGTTCAAAGCAGAAAATTAAAATTAATCTCGTTTAATAATTTGATTTTATTAGCGGTGACTTTTACCCAATATTTAAAATATATGAGTTCTAAATATTTTGTTTACAACATTTAACTTTGAAGAGATTTGAAAATGTGGACTGTCGATAGTTTTGTTTGTAAATCTGGCGAATTTTATTAATTTTCTGAGAAAATATGAACGACAGGTTTTTCCATAACTTTAGATAAACATGTTTTAAAAAGGCTGTAATTTAGTAACCAGTTAACCGGGTTTCAACATTCTATTCCTCATCTATTGACCATTGTTTCATCCCTTAATATCAACCCTCCAGAAAATAATTAATTTTAAAATAAACGTTATTGAAGCGAAGATGGTGTGTTGGGTTGAGAATGTTCTGTGAATGTCGTAGTGGAAAATTATTCACAATCGGTTTAAACATATAATTTTATTTTACTAATTTACAATTGTTTAATATTAAAAATTACTTTTAAATATTGTTTAGTATTTTTAATGATAGATGCTCATTTTAAATTTTGTTTTGCAGTTTACGCAAATTATCTGAATGCGGCATTCAGTCCCAGGAGTCGAACGCCATGCCCAAGTTATCCACGCTGTCCACCGGTTGCTTCAACACACTTCAGGAACAAAAGATGAGTACAAATTTCGTTTATTTATATTTTAATTAATCTAAAAAATGAGAAAAGAAATTATTAATAATTTATTTAGAATTTTATTGAGACACAGCCTTAACATACATCTGCTGTCTTTTAATTTCATTTATTGTTAGATGTGAGAAATATTTGTTTAAAGTGTTTTAAAAGTAAATTTCTAAATTCAAAAAATAGTATATTATTCAATGAGTAAGTAATATACGCTATTACTCAAGAGAATGAAGTTTGCAACACGAGCCGAAGGTGAGTGTTGTAAATCATTCGAGTGAGTAATAGCTATTACTTGCGAATAGAATACTATACTTTATCTGCGACTATATGGTATTATGTAATAAAATTTTACAATTATTTTTTTTAATGTTACATTATGAATAAGGCAGATTACTTAAATTTTTTGTTTTTATTTTTATTTAATAAATATTAACACTACTTAACATGGAATAAGTAGCCCATAATAACGATGATTTATATTTATCAGAAAGTTCGCCAAAATATACTATAAGAACATTTTCCGAAAAGGAATTTACATTTTTGCGAATTCGCCAATCCATAAAAACTTTATAAACTTGTTCATACTTTTTTTTTTATTTTTCGGGCAGTAAATTTAAGAAACGTACGTGTGCGGCTTCTACAATATCTGGTGGAGTACAAATTTCACATAACTCACATGTATAATCACACAAATTACAGTATTATTGTAAACAAAAACGTTTTAAACAAATTTTGACAGATAATTAACAATAGCGCGCTTCACTGTTTCATAGCATACTTAACGCGCGGCAATTATAGTTATTTTTTGATTGGCTATTAAAGTGTTAAGTAATGAAAATTCAGACGTGTGATTGGTCGTGAAGTGTTGAGTAATGAATTATTACTTAACACTGTCAATAATGATTAGTATTACTTATCATAAAATTCATAAGTAATGAATACATTATTTAATAAGAGTAGATAAACGTTATTATTTTACGTTTGTTTATACTAAATAATAATATATTAATAATATTAATAATTTCTAATAATAATAACAGTAAACTGAGTAATATTGTATTTGAAGTGTATGTTAGATGTGTATATGGTGTGTATGATTCAAATTCACTTTAATTTTAAATAGGTCGCTGCGAGTCTGCAACAAGAAGTTCACTTGCCAAACAAACGTCGCCATGTAAAGATGTGACTAGGGACATTTTACTTTAATATATTTATCTGATATATATCCTATATATCAGATATTTTGATATTTATTATAAATATCATGATATTTACGAACCCTGGTTGAGAATGTTCTGTGAATATCGCAGTGGACAATTATTCACAATTGGTTTAAACATATAATTTTATTTTGATAATTTACTATTCTTTAATATTAAAAATTACTTTTAAAGATTGTTTAGTATTTTTAATGATAGATGCTCATATTAAATTGAGTTTTGCAGTTTACGCAAATTATCTGAATGCGGCATTCAGTCCCAGGACTTGAGCGCCATGCCCACGCTGTCCACGCTGTCCACCGGTTACTTCAACACACTTCAGGAATAAAAGATAAGTACAAGTTTAAATTTTAATTAGTTTAAAAAATGAGAAAAGAAATTATTAATAATTGATTTAGAATTTTATTGAGACACAACCTTGACATACATCTGCTGTCTTTTAATTTAATTTAATTTATTGTTTGATGTGAGAAATATTTGTTTAACGGTTTAAAAGTAAATTGCTTTAATTTCTAGAAACTTTATTATTTTACTTTTGTTTATACTAAATAATAATATATTAATAACATTAATAATTTCTAATAATAATAACAGTAAACTGAGTAATATTGTATTTGAAGTGTATGTTAGATGTGTGCATGTTTCAAATTCACTTTAATTTCATTCATTGGTTGTGAGTGTGTCATCAAATAGGTCACCGCTGCGAGTCTGCAACAAGAAGCTCACTTGCCAAACAAACGTCGTCGTCGAGTAATTTAACTTTTGTCTGCCTTATTTAAAGGCCTTCATAACTTCATAACCGATATCGTATCGTGGGCTTGATTTATAGTTATACTATAAGATCAACTTCCCGAGTCGATATCGTGTTTGTTTTTATTGTTCACTCACTACGTACATTTTAATTTAGTTAGTTAGTTGCTGCCTTAATAGGAGGCCATCCTAACTGTGTGTAGTTCTTTTCGTGGGGTTGATTTATTACTATAAATCAATTTTACGAATCGAAATTGTGTAGATCGATATCTATCGTGGGTTTGATTTGAAATCAACCTCACGAGTCGATATCGTGTATTTTGTATTATCCACCACAAAACGCTGGCCCCACGTGGGGCCCCAACATACATCCCATCACCAGGAGGCAAGTTTGTAAGCGTTTCGCGATGCGGGTGGGGCGAGTCCCTCGCGAGCGTGCTGCTGTGTGTAGCTAGAAGGTGTAAGCCGATGCCTTGGGTGGTCGAGTTATCGAATCACAGGAACCATATTGTCCAATGAGTCATTGGGAGATCTAGACATAATTCGACTGTTCGAGCACTGCGAAATCTTCCCAGCAGTCGGGTAGGTTGGTAGGCGGTGAACCGAGAGGTCGTGGGCACGGAATATGCTCAACGTTTTTGCTAACTTGACAAGCACGCTTCGGTTGCTTTGTCGTAGATTCGTAGCTAGTCGTTGGCAAAAACTTAGGTAAGATAGGGTAGGTAGGGAGAAGAAGATGGCACCTTTACTGAAGACTACGTAAAATGTGAGTCTCTTTCAGGTTCTTCCTAACACTTGACCGATATCTTATCGTGGATATGATTTATAGTTATACTATAAGATCATATTCACGAGTCAATATCGTGTTTTTTATCTACGTACATTTAAATTTAGTTAGTTTAGTTTCTGCCTTGTTAGAAGGCCTTCCTAACAACTGTGTAGTTCTTTTCGTGGGGTTGATTTATTACTATAAATCAATTTTACGAATCGAAATTGGTTAGAACAATATCTATCGTGGGGTTGATTTATTTCCATAAATCAATTTTACGAATTGATATTGTGATATCTATCGTGGGTTTGATGTGTAATCAACCTCACGAGTCGATATCGGATGTTTTGTATTGTCCACCATAAAACGCTGGCCCCACGTGGGGCCCCATCATAGCGTTTCTCGGTTGCTTTGTTGTAGATTCGTAGCTAGTCTTTGACAAAAACTTAGGTAAGATAGGGTAGGTAGGGAGAAGAAGGACACCATCATTGAAAACTTACTGTTTTTCAAGGAGTATTTGTACTTGTTTCTAATAATATTTTGTTGTTAGGTGCGGTGGTGAATGAAGAAAACCAACGTTTCCTGTTGGCGATTACATCAAAATGCTGGGAAGATTCATCAGCAGCAGAATCAACAGCTTCTCTTCAAACACATCCGAAGATGTCTGCAAAGTCAACGCAGAATGTCGTCAAGACCGCTGCCTCTAACATCAATATAAGATAATTACTAGTTTTAAGTGGGTTGTATTTAATCGAGCACCAAAATATCAGCTCTAAATAATTCATATTCGATATCCAAAATACTAGACTTTACTAATCTGTTTATCAATTTAAATATCAAATATTTATATTTGCTATTTGCCATATTAGCATTTAATTTTCCATGAAGCTTATTTGCTATTATATTTAAAGATCAGTTAGTAATTTTCATGCCTAATTATTATTTTTAGTATTCCATTTAATTATTTCAGACTATCAAAAAACTAGAGTTAGAAATATATATTTTTGGTGTTTAATAAATATATTTCTGGCAAGAGCAACACAGTTCTTATTGATTATTTATGATACAATGATTTCGGTGCTCATTTAAATTATTCCCTTTTTAAATTATTTGGGTAAAAGTCGGTTAAAAACAGTAATAAATATGTTGTTTTAAATTAATATAAAATAGCGCAATTGTATACAAGGAAGAATGTAAGTGAAAATGGACAGAGAGTGATTGATTTTATTCTGTGTGATGAATGATTGATGCTCGGTTTTTCAATACATTCTGACATTTATATGTCATAATTATTTGTCACAATTTTGTTGAGCGACTTGGTCGTGTTAGAAGACCTAAAATAATTAGAAATATAGTAAAACCGTCAGAAGGGTATCATTAGAAATATATTACAATATATACTTTTCTATTTACTATTTCATATACAATTTAATTCTTTTATTATTGAGTTAATTTGTAATTTTACGTATTCCTCTTTTTTTTTGCCAATTTGCACCAATTTTTAATTGTCTGCCCCCATTATTTTTCTCTTTTAAAAATTATTTAAACTTGTGCTAGAATTTTAATGAACGCGTACCTGACGTAGAACTTAAATTTAATCTTGTACATTATTAATATTTTTGGACTAGAGAACGTTTAAAATTTTGGCCCTACAGTATTAAATGAGGCAGAAATTTCCTCCCAACACTTTTCTTTCTCTTAACACAATACTTTATCAGTTTTTTTTTCATATTCTATAAATGTTTTTAACTCTCACTAAATCTATTAATAATTCAACTTCATTGGTGAAAAATTTACAGCTCTTTTAATATTTTCCATCATGTGTATATAAATATATTTCTTATTTTACCTGTGACAGAATATAAACTGGATTTTGGTAAACAAGGCAATGATTATAATTTTCTCAGAATCCCAAATAACACAACACCATAAAATGATTTAGACATTCAGTTTAGGTTCAGCTGAACTAGATTAATTTGACAAGTTATAAACAAAAAAAATGTTCAGGCTCAAGTTCAAGGTTCAACTAAATTGAAGTTTAAACCCCCACTGAAAAACCGAGCATGAGAAGTTTATTTGATGGTGTCGCGTATACGTCTGGATAAAAGTTGGTGAATGAGGGTGTATAATGAGGTTGTTAGAGATATGTCTGTTGAGTAAATAAATGAATGAATGAATGGTACGAATGGTGAATTATATTGTGGAATGAACCAGATGTTAGGAATAGATGGTGTGAGTATTTTAGGGGTTTGTATGGTAGCGTAAATGGACTGAATGGTTGTAGTGAAATTGCAAGAGAAAATGTTAGAGGTGAAAATGATGTTGCGTCTAAAGAATGGCAAGGCTCCCGGCTTGAATGAGATGTTGATGTATGGTGGTGAGAGGTTATTTGACTCTTGATGATTGAAAATGCGCGCACGCAGAGTGTTTGAAGGTATGAAGGTAGCGAGGCTGCGGTAGTGTCTGCGTTACCTGGTGCGAATGATGATGTTGTAAATGATTTGAATAAATGAAGCAGAAAACGATTTCAATAATGTTAATTAATGATAATATGTTAGTAAAATTAATAAATAAAACCACTTAGTATTTAGTTTTATAAATTTGGCAATAACATTTATTGCACAATTTCAGCAGTTGTGCCATCGTCAGAAGGTAGATATGTGGTTTACAAACACTTATATATTGTACAAATACAAACACATTGTTAATAGAGAGAGGGACTGTTTAGGGAATTTCCTTTAATGACAACGTCTATGAAAGTTGAGTTTAGAACATCTAAATATTCATTCCTTAGTTTCTGGTCGATCCTAACGGCTTTCTTAATTTTAAAAGCTTCAAGGAAAGTGAATCGATATCCTTTCCTTTTATATGTAGAACTGACAAATTACATATAGAACTTTTATGATAAAAATCTATCAAGTGTTTAGCTAGATTAGACTGGGTACTTTTGATCATATAATTATAACAATACTCTTTAAATCTACAAACAAATTCACAATCTTTACATTTAATTGAACAAAGGGTCTTTATTCATTAGTTTATTATTATTAGTATATAATGTCAAATTTCCTCCAATTCTTGGCCATACTACGATTCATGCCACCATTAACATAATTTAATTTTTTATAAATTGATTTAGATCTAGTTTCAAAGTGTACAGGATAAAATTAATTTCTTGTAATTGATCTAATTTTCTTATTTATTAGCTTCACAGTGACTTCTTCACTGTAATCATTGTTTGCTGCAATATTTAAAATGATTATAATTCAGATCATCAGATAAATTATAAAACGTTGCTAGCTTTATATTATATGGGTGATACAAATTAGTGGGTTTCCTGTAAATATTAAAATTAAATTTATTGTTAATGTGTTCGATAGTAATGGCCAAGATATTTATGCTTTTATTAACTTTCACTTCAGTGGTGAATTATGTGTTTTAATCAAATGAATTAAGGACATTTAGTAGTTGTTGCTCCTGGTGTAAACATCGTCGATATATTTATACCAAAAATGTAAATATTTTAGGAGATATTTATTGGAATTGAGGAATATATTCTCAAAATTGTTGATAAATATTTTAGATAATAAAGACCCTCATTTTGTTAATTACAAATGTCACCAAAGAGCAAAAATAATTTGTTTGTAGACAAACTTCCAGCAAGTTTAAAGTTACATGGTTAACTTCAAGCTGTTTTTAATAATGTCTAGAAGTTTGAAAATTGGAATGGAAGTAAATTCCCAAAACCTCCCTCTCTCTATTAACAGAGTTAGTTTTTATTTGAACTACATATAAGTGTTTGCATAACCAAGTGTTTTTATTTATTAATTTTAAATCACGTTTCGCCGAATGCAAACAGCTTCATTAATTGAAGTGATGAATGTATTAATGTTTGAGAAGAGCGATTGCAATGTTTCGGTAATGGATGATGTGAGATTGGAGATGAAATGAATGTGTTTGTATATTAGGGTAGTATGTTCTCGAGGTATGCACGTATTAATTGAGAGTATCAGTGGGATGCAAGGTGCTCTGGGAACATTTGTTCAGAATACATTGGTGTATGTTGTATGATGACTCTGAGATTGACATGAATGTTGTTGAAAAGTGAGTATAAGTCAGATGAGATAGTTTAGAAATGTGGAACGTGTGTCGAATGGAAGATATGAATGAACTTGTATGAAAGAATTTATGAATGTATATGTATGTATGAAGAGTTGATGGTAGATTGAGCATGTGGTTGAAGCAAGGATGACTGAATGTTTCAGGGGTTCGTGTTACCCCATTTAATAAGATATAGCGTGATGCTATGTATAATAATTATCTTTACAACATATGTATTATTTGTTTAAACTATATAATAATGAATGATTCACTTTAAAATTATAATGATGAATCGTTCTCATCTGTAACACAATACTTTGCTAGCTGACAATTTATTATACATACATATATATTTTTTTATTGTAACATTAGCAGATTGTCAGCTACTGAAACATTGTGATACAGTGACAGTTAGTATAAAAAACAAACAAATTACGAATGATTAACTAGAATTTTCATTGTTAAACATTCCGGTATTATTTTATACAAATATATTTCAAGTAAATGATTGATATAAATAAATTTGAATCAGTTTTATTTTAAATATTATTCTCTAAACAACTTATGACCGACTTAAATAAAGTTAATCAAATCATCCTCCATCGATTATTTATACTAACAGTCAACATATTTTCTAAATAAAGATAATGAAATACTTTTACCCAAAATAATTGTATCAAAGTATTAATTCTAAAAGTTTCCTTTATAATAATTAAATTGATTTTACTTTAAAAATTGGGATAACTGATAGAATTGATATTTACTAATGATAATAATAAATATATGTTAAGTAGATAGTTGACAATAACTTTGTTTAACACATATTTATTCTTTAAGAATAAGAAAGATACCTATTGTAATAAGTTATACATACATCTTATTACAATATTCTTTATTCTTAAAGAATTAAATCTGTTTTGAAGAGATTTATTGTGAATTATTTAATTTAAAATATAGTTTTTATTGTTTAAGATAAATAAGTAAATAATATTATTGTAATTTAATATGTAAAAATAATAACAAATATGTTTTAAATAGATAGTTTACAATAACTTTGTTTAACACATATTTATTGTTTAAGAATAAGAAATAGGGTACCCATTGTAATAAGTTAACATATATCTTATTACAATATTCCTTATTCTTAAAGAATAAATGTGTGTTGAAGAGATTTATTGTGAATTATTTAATTTAAAATATAGTTTTTATTGTTTAAGATAAATAAGTAAATAATATTATTGTAATTAAATATGTAAAAACAATAAGAAATATGTTTTAAATAGATAAGTTTACAATAACTCTATTTAAAACATAATTATTCTTTAAGAATAAGAAATATTGCAATAAGTTGTTTGCGAAAACATACATCTTATTACAATATTTCTTATACTTTAAGAATAAATGTTTTAAACAGAGTTCTTGTAAATAAATCAATTTAAATCATAGTTCTCTTATTGTTTAAAATAAATAAATTGTACTTGTAATAATAATTGTGAAATAAAATTTAAGTAACACTTGTATACAACTTTGAAATAATAATAAATGTTTATTTATACATACCTTGTTTTTTTATTTTTTAAAATTTTAGGACTGGTGCTGCCATCTGTTGGTGAATTTGTGAACTAAGTTGATATTATTAAATTTATTTTTACCGGTGCTGCCATCTATTAGCAAATTAGTGAACTACGTCAATTCAATTGAATTTGAACTTTATTTCAGGGTTTCTTTCTTATAAACTAGCTAAAATTAATTTACAATATAATGCTTGTTGTTTCTTTCTTATAAACTAGCTAAAATTAATTTACAATATAATGCTTGTTGTTTCTTTCTTATAAACTAGCTAAAATTAATTTACAATATAATGCTTGTTGTTTCTTTCTTATAAACTAGCTAAAATTAATTTACAATATAATGCTTGTTGTTTCTTTCTTATAAACTAGCTAAAATTAATTTACAATATAATGCTTGTTGTTTCTTTCTTATAAACTAGCTAAAATTAATTTACAATATAATGCTTGTTGTTTCTTTCTTATAAACTAGCTAAAATTAATTTACAATATAATGCTTGTTGTTTCTTTCTTATAAACTAGCTAAAATTAATTTACAATATAATGCTTGTTGTTTCTTTCTTATAAACTAGCTAAAATTAATTTACAATATAATGCTTGTTGTTTCTTTCTTATAAACTAGCTAAAATTAATTTACAATATAATGCTTGTTGTTTCTTTCTTATAAACTAGCTAAAATTAATTTACAATATAATGCTTGTTGTTTCTTTCTTATAAACTAGCTAAAATTAATTTACAATATAATGCTTGTTGTTTCTTTCTTATAAACTAGCTAAAATTAATTTACAATATAATGCTTGTTGTTTCTTTCTTATAAACTAGCTAAAATTAATTTACAATATAATGCTTGTTGTTTCTTTCTTATAAACTAGCTAAAATTAATTTACAATATAATGCTTGTTGTTTCTTTCTTATAAACTAGCTAAAATTAATTTACAATATAATGCTTGTTGTTTCTTTCTTATAAACTAGCTAAAATTAATTTACAATATAATGCTTGTTGTTTCTTTCTTATAAACTAGCTAAAATTAATTTACAATATAATGCTTGTTGTTTCTTTCTTATAAACTAGCTAAAATTAATTTACAATATAATGCTTGTTGTTTCTTTCTTATAAACTAGCTAAAATTAATTTACAATATAATGCTTGTTGTTTCTTTCTTATAAACTAGCTAAAATTAATTTACAATATAATGCTTGTTGTTTCTTTCTTATAAACTAGCTAAAATTAATTTACAATATAATGCTTGTTGTTTCTTTCTTATAAACTAGCTAAAATTAATTTACAATATAATGCTTGTTGTTTCTTTCTTATAAACTAGCTAAAATTAATTTACAATATAATGCTTGTTGTTTCTTTCTTATAAACTAGCTAAAATTAATTTACAATATAATGCTTGTTGTTTCTTTCTTATAAACTAGCTAAAATTAATTTACAATATAATGCTTGTTGTTTCTTTCTTATAAACTAGCTAAAATTAATTTACAATATAATGCTTGTTGTTTCTTTCTTATAAACTAGCTAAAATTAATTTACAATATAATGCTTGTTGTTTCTTTCTTATAAACTAGCTAAAATTAATTTACAATATAATGCTTGTTGTTTCTTTCTTATAAACTAGCTAAAATTAATTTACAATATAATGCTTGTTGTTTCTTTCTTATAAACTAGCTAAAATTAATTTACAATATAATGCTTGTTGTTTCTTTCTTATAAACTAGCTAAAATTAATTTACAATATAATGCTTGTTGTTTCTTTCTTATAAACTAGCTAAAATTAATTTACAATATAATGCTTGTTGTTTCTTTCTTATAAACTAGCTAAAATTAATTTACAATATAATGCTTGTTGTTTCTTTCTTATAAACTAGCTAAAATTAATTTACAATATAATGCTTGTTGTTTCTTTCTTATAAACTAGCTAAAATTAATTTACAATATAATGCTTGTTGTTTCTTTCTTATAAACTAGCTAAAATTAATTTACAATATAATGCTTGTTGTTTCTTTCTTATAAACTAGCTAAAATTAATTTACAATATAATGCTTGTTGTTTCTTTCTTATAAACTAGCTAAAATTAATTTACAATATAATGCTTGTTGTTTCTTTCTTATAAACTAGCTAAAATTAATTTACAATATAATGCTTGTTGTTTCTTTCTTATAAACTAGCTAAAATTAATTTACAATATAATGCTTGTTGTTTCTTTCTTATAAACTAGCTAAAATTAATTTACAATATAATGCTTGTTGTTTC